>JAWWNI010000434.1:3000000-3405071 GCA_034642065.1 Darevskia nairensis
ATCTACTTGCACTTTGACGTGCTTTCGAACTGCTAGGTGGGCAGGAGCTGGGACCGAGCAATGGGAGCTCACCCCATCGCAGGGATTCGAACCGCCGACCTTCTGATCGGCAAGCCCTAGGCTCTGTGGTTTAACCCACAGCACCACCTGGGTCCTTTTTAGACCTGTGTGCCTATTTGCAAATAATGTCGCATTTGCTACATTAGATGTCCTGGGATGGTTCTCCCTTAGCCCTGGCCAAGTCTTCCTTGCTACTTCCAGCCTCAGTTCAACAGAGAACAACTCGATTACTTTGAAAATGGTGTTGTTTGGGATTTTTCTTCTCCTGCTTCTTTATTTTTATTATTAAAGTCAGAGTTCATCAACCTGGGCTGTGACTCTCTTTAACCCTCCCAGCCAGCATGTGACATGCATGCTGGGGCTGATGAGAATTATAGCCCCGAACATCCGGAGGGCACCAATTTGGCAGAGGCTAATTCAAGCCTAAATAGCTGCAATCCTATCCACACGTACTCAGGACCAAACCCCGCTGACTTCAATGGGATATATTTCCAAGCAATGATTCTTCAACCTCAATTTTGTTGGACTGGTCATGTTGTTTGGATGCCTCATTATCGTCTTCCAAACAACTACAGTCATACCTCTGGTTGCGTTCGCTACAGGTTGTGTTCGTCACGGATACGAATGCGCCGAACCCAGAAGTACCGGAACGGGTTACTTCCGGGTTCGGCACTTCGCGCATGCGCAGAAGCTCCGAATCGCGCCACGCACATGCGCAGATTCGGCGCTTCAGGTTGTGCTCTTTTCATGTTGCGAACGGGCCTCGCAACCAGAGGTACCACTGTACTCTATTCCGAACTTAAAAATGGAAAGCGTAATGCTGGTGGTCAACAAAAGAAGTTTAAAGACTCAAGGCAAATCTAAAATAAAATAAAAAGTAGTATAAACACTGACAACTGGGAAACACTTGTCTGCGAGCGCTCCAATTGGAGAACAGCCTTTACCAAACGTGTCATGGACTCTGAAGACGTTCGAACTCAGGACGGAAGGGAGAAATATGCTAAGAGGAAGGCATACTTGGCAAACCCTCACCATGATCAACTCCTGCTCAGAAACCTATGTCCCCACTGTGGAAGGACGTGTGGATCCAGAATTGGCCTCCGCATTCCCTTACGAACTCACTGTTAAGACCGTATTCATGGAAGGCAATCTTACTCGACTATGAGTGATCGCCAAAGAAGAAGAAAGAAAATATTTCCAAGTAGATGTGCACAGGACTGCACTACAAAATCGCACATTTATGTGATTTATATCCTGATTTGAGTGACCGATCCTCAAAGTGACCCATACGTTGGTTCTCCCACAGAACTAGAGAATGTTCTAGACTACGCAGACCCCACCACCTCACCTGCCATCCCGGTCCCAGTCAAAGACGTCAATCTTCACCGTCCTGGAATGCAAGTGACAAACCAAGGCTGAAAGAAATATTACGGTTCTGAGAAGGTCCCCGGCTAGCAGGGCTTCTGCGTGCGACACGCTTTCCCACAACCTCTGATCTGTTTGGGTG
This sequence comes from Darevskia nairensis, assembly GCA_034642065.1. Lineage (NCBI taxonomy): Eukaryota > Metazoa > Chordata > Lepidosauria > Squamata > Lacertidae > Darevskia > Darevskia nairensis. Next base: position 3,001,568 of record JAWWNI010000434.1, read on the forward strand.
CTCTGTAAGGGCCTTTGCCAGGAATGCTCAACCCTTGGAGCTAGCTAGCCCTGATGCCAATACACAGGAACACAGGCCGCTGCCTTAACCCAACAATACTGCATGTAGCTTAGTATTGTCTACAGTAGCGGGCAGAATCTCTCTTTAGAATTACAGGCCGGGGTCTCTCCCATCCCTATGTGGAGAATTGGAAGTGTGGCTTGTCTCCTGTTTGTCAAGATACCTGATAATGGTTGCTGATTGCATTATCCTGGGCCATTCTTTTGAAATGGTAAAAATACCCTAGTTTCTGAAGCCATTGTCACAGACCCGCCCACCCCCCTCCTATTCATACACAAAATATGCTCTTTCAACAGGATTTGAAAGATTTGTAAGTGAAAAGAACAGATAGAAAAGGGTTCCCCCCACCCCCTCAAGTAGGGTTCCCAGGTGTCCACTATTTGAGCGGACAGTCCGCTTTTTTCACATTATGTTCACTATTATTTTTCACAAAATAGTGGACATTTTTCTTATTCGAAAGCTTTATGATGAAATGGTACGTAATCTAAAGCTGTACAGAGAATAAGGATAGGAGAATCGTGTTTTGTCTTTTTTTTCATAAGTAAGAATGAGACAAAGATCGAATATCCATTGAACTCGATTCTCCGAAAAAATTATTAATCATACTCAATTGTTTCACAAGACATTTAAAAAATGGGGTGGGGGGGAAAGGCACCTCTTGCCGGAGTTCTGCCCCGCCTGTTCCTGACTCGCGGGGAGAACAAAAGGGAGAGGCGCGAAAGAACTGAGGGAGCGAGGTCCTTGCCCCAAGGATCGCCTCCCTAATACAGGAACGGTAAGAAGGAACCCCTGTTGGGAACTTTATAATTTAATTTAATTTAACCCACCTACCCCCCGCTTGTCCGCTATTTTTTGGAAGCAGACCTGGCACATCCTTCTACCTCAGAGGAAATATTTGGGGTCACTAAGACAGCCAAGATGGCTTCAGGATTGTTCCGTGTGCTAAAACAAAGTGCCTTATTGTTTCCAGGGAATACAGTGGTACTTTGGTTGTCGAACATAATCTGTTCCGGAAGAACTTTGGACAACCGAAACGTTCAACAGCCGAGGTGCAAAGGATGGTCGGAAAAGTCAATTGAATTTTTTTTTTTTTAATGCAGCTGAAGCCGTTCGACTTCTGAAAAGTGTTCGAAAACGAAAGCAATTACTTCCAGGTTTTCGGTGTTAGAAAAAACTGGAACGTTCGGCTTCCGAGACGCTCGAAAACCGAGGTGCCACTGTAGTCCCCAATTTTGAAGGAAGTTTTTTTGTAGTGGGGCCCGCAATATGTGTGAGAACCTTACAATGATCAGAACAGCATATAAACTCTGACCTGTCATAGTCCCCGTTGCACAGGGCCCGCACAGGGATGGAAAATGGCTGCCACACAGGATTCAGGTTGTTCTTCACGACCTCCGTCTTGTGGCAGATGGTGAACCTGGAACCGGGAAAAGGGTCATGGCAATGGGCACAGGAGAACAGGATGCGCTGCTGTGTGTGTTTGTGGGCATGGCGGCACAAGCGAAAAGGCAACATAAGCATGGCAGGAAATATGGGTGGCTAAGGGTTATGGCTTGGGCAGGTTGTACGATATGTTAGGGGTTCATCTCATGAGCGGTTTTCATTTGCTGCATTGTAGGGGGTTGGACTGGATGACCCTTGGGGTTCCCTCCGGCTCTACAATTCTATGGTTCTACATGTGTTGTGTTCAGAGTCCTGGGAAATAAGAACCTGGACTCAGACCACTCTTATTAGGCAGGAGGTATTTTTTAGAGATCCTTCCTTGTTTACAGCTACATGCAGTTTTTATGTACTGAGTTGAATAGGATCCAACAGCTAGACTTCCTTCCTTCCAGAACTCCCCTCTCCCTCTGCCTACTGCAAGCCCGGATCATTCTGGAATCTGTGTTCTGGATCAAGGAATGGCTCTGCCACAAACATTACAGTTAAGGCGGGCGTCAGGTATTTCTTGCGTACGTGCCATCCTCGTTGCTGCGGTAGAAAACAAGGAAGGGGTCAGATTTGCCAAAGAAATCCTTCTTGTCCAGCTTGTTCGCACACAGCTGCATGGTGATAATGTCCTGGAAGGGGAAAGCTGTATCAGATTGAGGTGGGGACATCGTCAAGACTAATATATGCATAGCCCATGGGACTGGCGGAGCGTAAGGCAGGAGGACAACAGCAGGTGGCGCCAGAGCCCATGAGAGGCAAAGTCGCAGACAATCGTAGGCAGGGCCAACTAATTATTGTTTTGTCCCCGCCCTCCTCTTCCTTACAAGGGCAACACTGACACCAAGGAGGAGGAAGTGCAACCCCTGTGACCTGGTTTTAAGTTGGCAGGCTGGTAGGCGGGGGCAGGCTCACTGCAGAGCAAGGTTGGTGGGGCAGTGCCCCCATTTGCCCTCATGCACCCGCCTCTGCTGGGCACAGCACTGCAAGTGTGGAGGAAATGGCAAGAACAGCGTGGGAAGAATTCTGGGAACTGTAGTTTGCTACAGGTGCTAGGAAGGGTAGCTTCGTGAGGCAGAAACTACGGTTCTCAGCAACGTTGGGAGGCAACTCACCCGACAATTGCTGAGCTCCTCAGCGAACAGCACAATTGTGCCGCACTTCTTCCCTGGAACCCCCCTAAAAGGAAAGAAAAAGAGAGAGAGAGAGAGACACAGGTTTAGTTTGAAAGTACTCTACATCCCATGGCTGCACACAGAAAGGCCTCATTCATGCTGGCTTTGCTGACACTTGTGTGGTAACGTTACTGGAGTAACTGGACAGGACTCAGGGGAGAAAGTTCAAATATTACTCTGAACCACCAACAAGTATAAGGCCTTGTCAGCCAAGAACGTGGCTGCCTCTTCTTTGGCGCTGCAAGAAGGATGGGGAACCGGCAGCCCTCCCAGACGTTGGACTACAACTCCCATTGTCCTTGACCAATGGCTATGCTGGCTGGGTCTGATGGAAGTTGGAGCCCTGTCCTAACTAGAGGGCCTCAGGTTCCTCATCCCTGAAATACAGCAACAAAGCGAAAGCGATCTCTTACCGCTCTGGTAATTCCCGCATTTTAATCCCTCTGTAATCACCTTAACTAAAAGGAATAACAGGCTCTTAACAAGGTGCTAACTAATCCACATAAAGTGACTTTTCTGTGTGTGGCTGGCAAAACACAAGATAAAGAACTCCTCCGCACTCAGTGCCAGAGAATTCCCAGAACGCATTGCTTCAGAACAACAAGGAGCCAGCATGGTTGTTTCTGAACATTCAAGTCAAAGTTCCCCTAAACTAGAAAACAAAAGCAGTAAAGACAGATTAGATTGACAAAGAATCCCCAGCACCTACCGTACCTGAAATCTGCCATTTGGGTAGCATGATATGGAAAGTCACATATTCCCCCCCCCCCCATCCCTAGGGTATAAACCAGGAATGGGGAGAACCTGCGCCCCCCCCACTAGAAGTTGTTGGAATCTGACTTCCATCATCCTTGACCACTGACCATCTGGCTGGACCTGTTGGGAGTAAAGGTAAAGGTAAAGGGACCCCTGACCATCAGGTCCAGTCGTGTCCGACTCTGGGGTTGCGCGCTCATCTCGCTCTATAGGCCGAGGGAGCCAGCGTTTGTCCGCAGACAGCTTCCGGGTCATGTGGCCAGCATGACTAAGCCGCTTCTGGCGAACCAGAGCAGCACACGGAAACGCCGTTTACCTTCCCGCCGGAGCGGTACCTATTGATCTACTTGCACTTTGACGTGCTTTCGAACTGCTAGGTGGGCAGGAGCTGGGACCGAGCAACGGGGGCTCACCCCGTCGCAGGGATTCGAACCGCCGACCTTCTGATCAGCAAGCCCTAGGCTCTGTGGTTTAACCCACAGCGCCACCTGGGAGTAGGAGTCCCAAAAAATCTGGAGGGCCGTAGCTTCTCCCATCCCTGGCATGAGCCTTATTAGCGGGATCAAGACCCCTTGCTCGGAGGAGACATAGAGGGAGATGGGAGCAATACAGAGGCTGGGTAGCGTGGCCGTGACAAGCCCTGTTTCCCCCGTTGCAACATGGCAAATTGACTTTAATCGGTGTGGCAGCGGCCGATCCGTCCTGACTTTGTGTATTTGGGAGACAGGCAGTGGTGAGAAGGACGCCCTGTCAAGAATGATTAGTGATGGAAGGAGCGACAGGTCCTGATAGCCTCCATTTTGCCCTTGCTGCCAGCTAAGAAGCCCCAAAGGGGGAGACTGGTGGTTCTGCGGGGCCCTTGCGTCACAGCAGGAGGCATTCGGAGCAAGGTGTTTCAAGCCAATGTGCTTCATTTTGGGGACGTCCCCAACCTTAACGCTTCAAACCGGCTACTCAGACCCTGCAGCTCGCGTGGTCAGTAGCTCCAGGTTTGGAGACTTGAGATACAGTAAGCATCCGTTTCTGTCCACTCGGCTGGCATGCCCCTCTAGGGAGCTGCTTTTCACTAGGCTGCCAATCAATTAAAGGTCTTAATAAATCAATTAACGAGGATGCTTTGAACTGATTCGTCAATTACTTCACTTTTAAGAAAAATTAAAACACACGATTCAGAGCTGAATGAAGGTGCCCTTTCCCGGGGTGGGAGGGTGGGGATGTTGAAAAGTCTCCCTGCGCTTAGAATTTAACAAACGAAAGCTACGGCACTGAAAGGCCTTTATTAATATTTTCTTTCTCAGTACCTTTGGGGATATCAAATGTTTCCTATTTCATAACAAACTGGAGCGAAAATGGGCATAAAATACCCTAAGCATGTTCAAGGACCGCCATGATTGTGGAAGCCCCATGTTTTAAAGAGGAAATGGGGAACCTGTTACTGTCGATGCTGGACTACAACGCCCATTATCCTTGACCATCATCGGCCCACCAGGCTAGTGGGACCTGGAGTCCAACACAAATTCTCCATCCCCATTTTAAAGACATATTGGCAAAACGGACTAAATAAAACAAATCACCTCTGGTTCTTCACCCTAGAAGCAAACAAACCATCATTCACTCTGGAGGGAAGTCTCGCTTTTGTGAATTGTTTCCCAAATAATTATTGCCCAGCCAGGAGGGAGTGGTCTTGAGGACAGTTTACCGTGGAAAGGTGGCATTCAAATAATTTTTTAATCTCTTTTAGTACTTTAACGTTTTGTATTCGCCCCCCCCCTTGATTTTCTCCTTTCATCTTTTTGTAAATTGCTTTGAGGTGTTTTTTAAAAACAGAAACAAAAAACCAATCGAGCGGTGTATGAGTTTTATGAAATAATTAAAAGCATAAACGATGATGATGACTCACGTGAGGGGCCGCTCCAGGCGACCCCTTGGGGAGCCGATGACCTCGCCCAGGGCAATGTAGGCCTGTCCTAGGAAGCCCTGCCAGGCAGAGAGAGAGAGAGAGAGAGAGAGAGATCACAGATGATTTGCGGGGATAGGAGAGGATCGGCAGGGAGACACCACCCCCCCACTTCATTACACAGCCAACAATTTTGTAATTTAATGCCCATTTCTGCCCTCTTGCATCGCCAGCTTTCTGCGGCAACTGAGAGATCTAGCAGGTACTTTCCCACTCAGCACCAAGCATCCTCTCATCCCAACTGCATTGCAAGGACTTGAGCATCCTCCTGTAGGCCCCACCCTCAGTGTCAGAGGCCAGAAGAGCAGCGTGGGTTTTAGGCACAGTGTTTTGCATGCAGGACTGGGGGGGGGGGCAGTTGCTTCTGAATGGGAGCACCCAGCCTCATAAAGATGCTGTAAAGCAGCACCTGAAACATGGCCTTAAAATGGCCCTCCCCACCCTCTCACTATATATAAGGGTCTGGTGACTTCCGTTTCAGTGTATCTGAAGAAGTGTGCATGCACACGAAAGCTCATACCAAGAACAAACTTAGTTGGTCTCTAAGGTGCTACTGGATGGATTTTTTTTTATTTTATGTCAGGGATTGTGAGTTTTATGGGTGCAAAACTCTCTCGAACTTTCTCAACAGACTAGCCTGAAGCTGTTGCTTATGGGGTGAGTCTGTGAGGCCCAAGGCCCCTGCTCAGAGGTGAGTATGTCTTCTGCCTGCAGAGCGGTTCTGTATCTCTTTTCTGTACAGTCTATCTATCCTGCCTGTTCTTTCGGTTCTGTAACTGGATGCGCTCTCATGAGCTGAAGAAGTATTTTTGAGCCTTACTGGGGATCCTGTGAGAACTTGGACTTTGCAACCATTTTGCTCTTTTAAACCTCAGTAAACTATTACTGGGACCCAGGTGGCGCTGTGGGTTAAACTACAGAGCCTAGGGCTTGCTGATCAGAAGGTCGGTGGTTCGAATCCCTGCGACGGGGTGAGCTCCCATTGCTCGGTCCCAGCTCCTGCCAACCTAGCAGTTCGAAAGCACGTCAAAGTGCAAGTAGATCAATAGGTACCGCTCTGGCGGGAAGGTAAACGGCGTTTCCGTGTGCTGCTCTGGTTCGCCAGAAGCGGCTTAGTCATGCTGGCCACATGACCTGGAAGCTGTACGCTGGCTCCCTCGGCCAATAAAGCGAGATGAGTGCCGCAACCCCAGAGTCGGACACGACTGAACCTAATGGTCAGGGGTCCCTTTACCTTTACCTTTTTAAACTATTACAGTACTGGTGAATTCTGCAGCCTGCGCGTGTTTCTTTGGGCTCAGCAACTCGAGAGCTGCGCTTAAGGCATTCCACTGCTCTGCTATTTTTTGCCCATGCCCTGGAGTCGCTGTGCTCAGGCACGGAGCCAGGGTGAAGACTGTTTTTACACCAGGCATGGTCTATGTACACAAAATCTGACTGAGACGGGTGCTCTCTCCCACCACTGACCCCCTCCCAACCCGTGGCAAGGGAGCACTGCATGCAAAAAGTCCCACTTGCAATTGCTGGTGTCTCCAGGTAGGGCTTGGGACAGACTCCCACCCGGGAATGCCAGAGAGCTGCTGCCATGCAGAGTGTCAACAATGCTCTGCGTTCAATGGGCCGATCACAGGACATCCCAGAAATATAGAAGCCATCCCAGCTTCAGACCGGATCCTGGGATGTCCCGTTTGGCTCCTGCAAGATCGCAGCCCCCCCCCCCAAATGTTTTGGGGGCGTGCTCTCGTGTGAGTCACGTGTCTCAGGCAGGAGCGTGGCTCCAAAAGACGCCCATCCCGATTTTCCTCTGCAGCTTGTTGGAGGGTATGCAACCCTCTGCCTTGTTGTAAGGCAATTTCCTATGTTGCTAACCTGGCTTGGTCCAGCCCAACCACACTCCACCCGGCTCCACCAGCAGAGGGCAGCGTGGCCATTTCAAGGGGCGGGAGGCAGCTTACCTTCTACACAGGTCATAATGGGAAACGCAGCATGGAAATAAAAGTCAAGACACAGGAGTTAGAGGCACCACCCCTGCTACTAATCAGGAACCCCCAAAGAGCTCCCCAACACTACCGCAAATTTCCACTGTGACTGGTTTCTCGGCTCAAAGCGTCCCCCAAAAATCTGTTCTGGAGAGCCCCACGAACCCACTGGAAGTCATGTGAGCAAAGGGCACAAAATGTGATCCCGACTGAACAGACAGCTCAGTCGTAGAGCGCGAGACTTTTAATCACGGGGCCGTGGGTTCGAGTCCCACGTGGGGCAAGAAAGTTCCTGTATTGCGAGGGGTTGGACCCAGGTGGCGCTGTGGGTTAAACCACAGAGCCTAGGGCTTGCTGATCAGAAGGTCGGCGGTTCGAATCCTTGCTATGGGGTGAGTTCCCGTTGCTCGGTCCCAGCTCCTGCCTACTTAGCAGTTCGAAAGCATGTCAAAGTGCAAGTAGATAAATAGGAACCACTCTGGCGGGAAGGTAAACAGCGTTTCCGTGCGCTGCCCTGGTTCGCCAGAAGCGGCTTAGTCATGCTGGCCACATGACCCGGAAGCTGCACGTCGGCTCTCAGCCAATAAAGCGAGCTGAGCGCCGCAACCCCAGAGTCGGTCACGACTGGACCTAATGGTCAGGGGTCCCTTTACCAGGACTAGATGACTCTTGCGGTCCCTTCCAGCTCTACGGTTCTATAATCAGGAGGAACTTTTTGACGGTAAGAGCTGCTTGACAGTGGGACAGATTCCCTTGGAAGGTGATGGACTCTACTTCCCTAGAGGTTTTTAAGCAGAGGTTGGATGGCCATCTGTCATGGATGCTTTAGTTGAGATTCCTACATTTTCAGGGGGGTGGACTAGATGGAACATGTGGGCCCTTCCAGCTCTCCAATTCTAAAATATCCTGGGCTCTCCAGATATGAATGCTCATTGCCCAAGGCAGATGGTTATTTTCCTGCCCAACATTTTGTGTTCTTTTTTGGAAAACACAACACTTCCCCCCTTGCCCCCTTCCTTCCTTCCTTCCTTCCTTCCTTCCTTCCTTCCTTCCTTCCTTCCTTCCACTTGCAACAGACTTTCCAGGACCTCAACTAACTGCATTTTCTTGGTCCCATCTCTGCAGTAAACCCCTTTGCAGACGTATTTAGGGAGGTAGGACACTGTACTCACGCTTTTGGGAAGGTTGCAAGTCTTGGAGTCCACATTGTAGCTGGGAAGAGCACAGAGAAAGTGCATTACTGCCTTGGCGTTAGAACATACTCAAGGTCTGATTTTGAATAGGGTTTGAAAGCAGGCCTCAACGCTGCAATCTGGGCATAGCTGTCAACTTTCGGATTTGAAAATAAGGGATTTTTTCCAAACTTTCGGATTTGAAAATAAGGGATGCTTGAGGGCGGTGCAATGGCACCAAGTAGCCTCGCCACCCTGCGCTCCAGAGGCTGCGCGCAAACGGGTGAGCGAAAGAGCGAGCGCATAGACGGCAGACAGGCTGGCTGTCTGGTTGGGTGTGAGGGTCTGGCTGCACAAGGCATGCAAGCTCCGCCCCCAGTCGGTCTCAGACTCCTTATTGGCAGCCGAGCAACGCAGCTGAGGAGCCTCCCTGGCCGGCAGGGAGGGAGAGGAGCTGCTTCCTTTGAAATCCGGGAAATTTAAGGGATATCAACAATCCGGGATAGCAGTGGGACACGGCATTGGGATAAGGGAGTTTCCCGCAAAAAAAGGGAGGGTTGACAGCTATGAATCTGGGACAGGAATGTAGAAGGCAGGGGCATTGCCAGAGGTGGACCAAGGGAGTTGAGCCCTACCCTTCTGCATCGGACCCCAAATCTCCTTCCTCCCCTCTTAAAACCTAAATTTTAAAAAAGTTTGGCTTGCAGGATGGCTTCCCCTTTGAAAGTGAATCTAAAGTTTCAGCTGTGCCAGGGATGGAGCCCCAGTTGTTATGGGCTTGTGCCAAAAGTCTCTTAAGGATCCAGCGATGCCCCTGGCAACGAGCCTCTTAATCTCAGGGTTGTGGGTTTGAGCCCTACATGGGGGGCTGGACTAGATGACCCCCAGGGTCCCTTCCAACTCTATGGTTCTATGAAAAGAGAACCAGGACTCAAGCAAGCAGAGGGGTGGTAAGAGAAAAGGGGCCAGGGCAGGGGCAGAAGTGGGGGAGAGGACCATAAGCGACTCACACATCAAAACGCAGGTTCTGCTTCTCCTCAAAGTAATAGTCAAGCACAAATTTCCGGACAAACTCTGGGTTCAGCGTGTTGTCGATCACCTCTGTGCGGCCAAACTGGGGCAGGGAGGTAAGAAAAAACAGAAGGGGAAATTCAGACGGTTAAAGAGGTGGCAGTAGCAACTCCTTGCATATATGGACTGCGAACACACCACACCTTTAAAGCACCCTCCTTGGGGGGGGGGGAATAATCCTGGAAACTGTGGTTTGTTACAGGTGCTGGGAATTGTAGCATTGTGGTGGGGTAAACTGCAGTTCCCAGGATTCTTTGGAGGAAAGCCATGCACTTTGCATGTTGGGTGTATACTCAATCCTTGTATGTTTGCATGGAGGACAGGACTGGCAGGGCTCTTGGGTTGTTGACTCACACACCCTCCCAATCCAAAGCTTAGATCAAGGGTGGCGAGTCTGTGGCCTTGCCAGGCGGTGTTGGTCAGCCCCAGCCAGCATGACAAATGGTCAGGGATGATGGGAGCTGTAGTCCAGGAAAAGAAACAGTCTTTCCTTTTCAGACCCAGGAACTGCCTTTAACCCAAACACCCGTTTGGGGACCCATTGATTATTTTTCTAAACATACATTTGTATGGTGACGGTCCTGCTGCCAAGCCCCAACTGTTATGTATTCAGTGGCCTGAGCTTGAGTCTGGACTAAGGATTCTGAGCCCCTGTGTTCTGATTCGATACATGTTGTCCAATCACAGAACATTTCAGGATTTGGGCCTCTGCCACTGGCCCTTGAACTCTTGAGTCGTGATTCGCAGTTTGGAAGTTTAGACAGCCAATCACGTTGGGAGTGGGAGTGGCCCAGGCTTTCAGAAATGTATATAAGCAGTTGCTTTGGCTCTCCCAGTTATGTAGTTCAATAAAGGTTCTTGCTGTTATCACTGTGTCTTGCCTCGTGGGAACCCACCTACACTTTGTGAGGATTTGAGCTGACAGTGTAATAGCTCAACAGTGCGTCCTGTATCCACAGGGAAGGGGGAGTCACTTCCGGGGGAACGGAAGCTTGTGGCTTTCCATGTTGCTATTGATATTCCCAGACTGTACAGAAAGCTGAAAAGGCTGAAGGGAGATGGCAGCTCTGTCTCCCGGCAGCGGACTTTATTCTTTGTTTATGCTCTGTAATTAAAGCTACGTTTTGGACTAATTAGACGGGACTTTGTCTAATTTACTTGGCTAAGACTTCTGAAGCTGAAGCTGCGTGATTTGTCTCTGCTGGAAGATTTATGCAGGCCGAGAGCAAAGTGCGCAGAAGGAAGTGTGCTGGACGCTGCAGGTCTGTGATTTATGGCTGGGGAGCAGCCAAAATCCCGGTCAAAGTGACCGTATACATAAGACACTTCACTAACTTCAATCTATACATGACCCAATGATGGGTCCTGACTCACCAGTAAACAGGTTTCCCACCCCACCCTAGAAGAGCCACGTGCCTCTGGCAAAGCAAGGCTGTCCCTCCACAAAAAGTCAAGGTTCAGTGGAAGCGGCAGCTTGTTGTTGCTGAGTCGTTCAGTCGTGTCTGACTCTTCGTGACCCCATGGACCAGAGCACGCCAGGCACGCCTATCCTTCACTGCCTCTCGCAGTTTGGTCAAACTCATGTTAGTAGCTTCGAGAACACTGTCCAACCATCTCATCCTCTGTCGTCTCCCCTCCCCGAGTGCCCCTCCCCGTTTGCCCCTCCCCGAGTGCCAATGAAGCGACACCCAGTGGTTGTTTTCTGGGCAGGATTTGGGTTCGAGGACCAGGCCCCAGGGTGAGGAACTGAGCAGAGCTGGCCTACCAGCTACCACATTTTTTTTTTGTTTTTTTTTTGTATTGAACAAATTCATATTTTACAATAATAAACAATAATAAACATCATTATAATATGATACTTCCATGTCTCTTATTGTACCTCGCCTTTGTTCACTAATACAAAGTATCTAATATCTCAATGGTATCTCCTATCAATAAAAAAAAAATAACAAAAAGAAGAAAAAAAGAGAAGAAAGGAAAGCAAAGAAAAAGAAGAGAGAGAAAAGAAAAAGAAAGAACAGAAAAAGAAAAGAGAGGGGGAAAACCCTATTAAATACATAGACTTCCTGTCCAACCCAAAAGCATAGTCAAGTAATAAAAGTGAATGTCTTCCTCATTATTATTCCTTTTTTAACCTTATTTCTAATACATTCTTTTATCTTCCTGCACCCTTACCACTTATATCCAACTTCTACATCTTCTAAGGTCACTCAAAAGCTGTCATGATTATCATACCCTTGCTATAATTTTGAACATATATTTTATATTTACTCCATTTATCTTCGAATTTTTGCTTAGAGTTGCCCCTCAAGCTGTCGGTAAGATAAGCCATCTCAGCAAATTCCTGAACTTTTTGTTGCCACTCTATAACGGTTGGGACTTCCTGATCTTTCCACTTTTTAGCAATCAGCTACCACATTTTGAAGCAAACGGCACGTTCTCATTCCAAACGGGGTGGGGATGTAAGACCATCAAGCCCAGACTCTAAAAAAAATCTAGTGGCAAGCACAGGACTACATCCGCCACGCCACCCACTGCACAGGGGGACTTCAGAGCCAGAGTTCAGATCTCCTGGATGCAACCCAAGTACGTCTGATGGTGACCATGTGGATTGGACTTGACAGAGAAATGGTAGGCAGCATGCAGCGCATTGGCTGGCCTCCCAGCAGGTTTGACCAATGAGGGTCTGTGCTGGTAAAATGAGGCAGGGCCCATATCCTGCAAGAAGAGTCCTTTCCCGGTTTGATGTAAAGGGGTGCGTTGGAAGCAGAAGGGTGTGCGTGTGTGTGCGCACACAACGCCTGCGCACCTGGGGCTGCTCACCTCGCGCCATTCCTTGTCCGCTGTTCCTTGGATGTAAAGAATCACAACTGCAAGGAGAGATGTCAGAAGAACACATTCAGAGCAGTTACAGGTAGGTAGCCGTGTTGGTCTGCCGTAGTCGAAACAAAATAAAAAAAAAATCCTTCTGGTACCACCTTAGAGACCAACTAAGTTTTTTCTTGGTATGAGCTTTCGTGTGCATGCACACTAAGAAGTGTGCTACTGGAAGGAATTTTTTTTATTCAGTTCTTTTAAAATAGTTTCAGTAATTAAAAACAACAGCAAAGCAAGCATTGGTGCACATGACACTTAAAATATATATATATGTCTGTAGCCTGTTTGAAGCATGAGGCGAGGGGGAAGAGTGATGGACAAGGCAGCCTTTGAGTTTCTCGTCTGTTGTGCAACTCTCCTTTAATTTGCAATGTTGAGAGGAAGCCAAGTTTCTACTGCGGGAGCAGAACCTGCTGTGATGTCTGTTTATATGTTATTGATCATCCATCAGCTACAATATCTTCTAATCTGTTGACAGTCCTCGCTTGCACCTTCATCACAGAGATTTCCTAAACAATGAGATTGGCATTTAAGATCAGGCGAAGCAAACTCTCCATGAGCTGCTTTTGCAATTTAGCCCGAAACTGCTCTGCAGTATCATGAATTAGACAAAGCGGTGACAGCATTCTTCTAATAACGTGTCTACACATCTTGTCACCATTGTTTTATTAGGAAATGTATCAAAACTACACATGGGTTATGACAAAAGCGGCCTAATGAATCATACGATAAATATTATATGTATAGCAATCACAATTAATATCAAGGCAAAGATTTAATATTACAGTGCCATATCCTGCCTTAACGTTTATCCATCTTGGGCGATCCATTACCATCACCTGATCCAATATGTCAACACAATTAAATTCAGCGAGATTAATATTTCTGCTCAAATGCTGAACGCTATCATACTCATCTTCTCTGAATGGTTTTGCCATTTCTGAACTTTAAAAGGACAGTTTTAAATGCCAGATCACTGATCAACAGAATTTCTCCGAGTTATATCTGATATTAGTCATGCAGAGTAAACCCAATGAAATCAACTGACTTTTGTAAATGAGCATCTTAGTTGGGTATCAGCCTCAGTGTATAACTTATGTTATCTCAATTCCTGCTGAATGTCGGACTGCTAAGATTTTTGCAATCATTAATGGATAGCAAATTTATTCAGCTTCTTGCTCCGAATCCAGCTTTTTAAAATAGCCTAACAATACTCTCATTGGATCCAGACCACATCTGCAATATTTTCCAATCAGTTATCTGGGACCAAAACATCTGTATTCATGTATGTATCAAGTCAATCTTTACATGACTGCATCACCAACAAATGGAACATATCAGGTAGATCTTGTCAAGTTTCCATGGTTATCAAATGCCACTGTACAAAAACCTTATAACAGTACTACTATGGGGTTGAAGTTGAACTGGAGGACCTCAAAGTCCCTGCCAAGTCAATGGTTTTATGGTTGCAAAACTGGACTCTAGAGAGAGCTGCCCCAAGTCATTTTGCTTCCCATGGCAAATGACAAGATGGGGCCTTCTCTTGGTCCATAAACACAGAATAACAGAATCATAGAACTGTAGAGATGGAAGGGATCCCAAGGACCATCCAGGTTTCCTCAAACTCGGCCCTCCAGAAGTTTTGAGACTACAATTCCCATCATCCCTGACCACTGGTCCTGCTAGCTAGGGATCATGGGAGTTGTAGGCCAAAAACATGTGGAGGGCCGAGTTTGAGGAAGCCTGATGTAGTCCAACCCCCTGCTGTGGTGGAATCACAGCTAAAGAATTCCTGACAGATCCAACGTCTGTTTAGAAACCTCCATTGAAGGAAAGTGTCCACCATTTTCCGGAATGGCAGCGTAATCTTACTTCGGCACTGGCCACAAGACAACATTCTCTATTGTACCTGAGGTTTTTGCAGGGCTGGCTAGGAACCACCCAGCATCTGACATGGCCACTTCGCTTTACATAACGGCAGGGTCACCTGTCAGTCTGGACAGCAGAAAGATTGCCATGTACTGCGGCATGCGTCCGGGAAAAGCTGTCCTATTTCAGTGAATGTTGTGCTAATAATAATAATTTATTATTTATACCCCGCCCATCTGGCTGGGTTTCCCCAGCCACTCTGGGCGGCTTTCAACAGAACATTAAAATACAACAATCTATTAAACATTAAAAGCCTCCCTAAACAGGGCTGCCTTCAGATGTCTTCTATAGGTCTGGTAGTTGTTGTTCTCTTTGACATCTGAAGGGAGGGCGTTCCACAGGGCGGGCGCCACTACCGAGATGTTCCACATCGACATGCTCAGGCTGCAATGATGTGATGCAGCCACAGGGAACCTCCGGCCTCCAGGCCCAAACAAGCCTGCCAGAGGTCCTGATTAAGGCCCCTGGGGCTGTTTCTGTTGGGAGATTCATTCCCCGTGTGCAGTCATGGGTTTATTGTCTATCACATGACCGGGTATGTGTTTTCATTCCACACAGTGGGAAGTGGGAAGTGACGGAAGACAGGATGTTTGTCTTACTGTGTTCCCTGAAGTGGGACTGTTGTCCATTGTTCTCTCTCTTTGCTATGTGATGTTAGAGAGAGAGGGTGCCATGATGAAGTGTGTGTTTATATGTAAATAAAGCAGATTAGCCAAAACGCTGAGTTGCTGTGGTCTGTTACGCAACTGAGCAAGACTCTGCGGATCCAGTAAGCGTGCTGATGTCCTCCCACATCAGTCACTGTGATATCCGGGGGCTGAAGAAGCTTATGAGAAGCTCCCAAATAATAATAATAATAATAATAATAATAATAATAATAAATTTATTATTTATACCCAGCCCATCTGGCTGGGTTTCCCCAGCCACTCTGGGCGGCTTCCAACAAAAGATGAAAATACAATACTACCATAATCCCCACGTGTTTAGCTGCCGGCCAGAGCTGATAGCTCCCCCTTCCCTCACAGGGACTGGACGGCAAACATCCCAACAGCTTTCTCCCTGTATGGCACAGACATCACATCAGCTCAATTTTGCAAGAGATAGCCATAAGCATGACGGCAAAGAGGACCTCTCTCTCCAAAGCGCCTATGGCAGCAAGGCCAGATGAGAAGATCAAGGACCGCCCATAAGAAACCACAAGTTCATTCAGCCCGCAGAACAAGGAGGCGAGTTTTGCTTCGCTTGCACTGAGGCCCCAAAATGTCTCTGCCCCCCCCCGCATGACCCGCTAGCTTACATAAGACCAGCGCAGGTGGCGTCAGCTGAGATGCAAGACTGCAGCTCTAGGGAACATGCCAGTCGGGCATGTGTCTCTGCCAGGGTTCTACTTGTGAGTAGAGGGCCGTTTCCTGACAGTTTCCTCCCAGCCATACCCACCTGCCACTCACCTGCAAAGGAACGATTGGGAGAGTAAGGAGTACACTCCAAGCCAGTCTTTTGTGAGCGCAGCTGGCATTTGATGCTCTAAGGCAGTGTTTCTCAACCTTGGGTCCCCAGATGTTGTTGGACTACAACTCCCATCATCCATGACCACTGGTCCTGCTAGCTATGGATGATGGGAGTTGTAGTCCAACAACATCTGGGGACCCAAGGTTGAGAAACACTGCTCTAAGGTATGGGGTGTGTGTTTGCAATCAAGCAGAGCATACCTTTTATGAAATAAATAAATAAAATTTAAATTTGGCAAACCGCTCTTCTGGGATTGGATGCACTGGGGAGCTTCCGACTGCATCGGAAGTCTGCTAAAAGCAGTGCTGCTTTTAGCAAACATCTGATCCAGCCAGGAACTCCTTCAAAGAGGAGCTCCCTAGTGTATCCGACCACAGCAGAGCGGCCTGCCTTTGCCAGCGTGACTTGCCTTTGGCACCAAACTGAAGCTGTGTTTAATGCAAGCTGCACCGCTACGTCTGGGGGCTGGATTCACTGAACGTTTTACTACATCAGGCGATTGCCAAGTGGGCAGCCCGGCCCACTTGCCAAATGTAGCCCATAACTGGATCTGGTTCCCTGGCCAAAAGGAGTTCCCTTGCTGTTGATGTAATGGGACGTTCACAAACAACCTGAGGTCACGGAATGTTTACAATCAATATAGCTGTTGTGAAGGAAGTGGGCATTTTGGCTGGGAGCAAACCTCTTCAAGGGCTGTGAGGCATGAGGGGTCACAGGGCTATATAGCTGGCTGGGGAGGAAGTGAGATGGCCCCGTTGAAAAGAAAAGGGGTACAAAATGAGGGGAGTAAAAACAAACAAACCAGGCAGACTGATTATTTCACGTTGATTCAAATTTAAGTAGCCAAATATTTAGCAACAATATTTACATTAAAAAGCATTAAAGCCTTTTAAACACAGTCTTCAGCCAAAAAGGCTCCCAGAGCAGCTTATGAAGATCATTAAGAAGGCACACGTTCCTAGAAAGGATTTTATGTAAGCATTGTTTATTTTATATTCATGTACAACAGCTGATAAAATAAAATGTAACTAGGTCATTTCAGGAACACATTGTCCACACAGTGAATGCAGAAAATTCACATTCTAGCTACTGAATAGGTTATGCCTCCCCATGTAATTAACTAGAAGCCTTAAAGAGAGAGAGAGAGAGAGAGAGAGAGAGAGAGAGAGAGAGAGAGAGAGAGAGAGAGAATATTTTAAAAGTCCTTTTTAGATATGTGTCAGTGTTGTTAACTTCACCACAACTGTAGCATCCCAGAATGCCTGGAGCAGGGGTAGGCAACCTAAGGCCCGGGGCCGGATGCGGTCCAATCGTCTTCTCAATCCGGCCCGCGGACGGTCCGCGACTCAGCGTGTTTTTACATGAGTAGAATGTGTCCTTTTATTTAAAATACACCTCTGGGTTATTTGTGGGGCCTGCCTGGTGTTTTTACATAAGTAGAATGTGTCCTTTTATTTAAAATGCATCTCTGGGTTATTTGTGGGGCATAGGAATTTGTTCATTTTTTCCCTTCAAAATATAGTCCGGCCCACCACATGGTCTGAGGGACAGTGGACCAGCCCACGGCTGAAAAAGGTTGCTGAACCCTGGCCTGGAGCCATCCCTCCTTGAACCCCTAATGTTTTAAAATATTGGGCATTTCTAGGCAACCTGTTTACTGAGCATTCATTTCCGATTTGCTTGCAGGGAGGTTAGATGATGTTGTGGCAAAGCGAGTGTCACCCCACACTTTCCTAGTGCATTCTCCCGTCACGCTCCTTATCGCAAAAAAAAAAGTCCGCCGTTTTGAGGAAGCCGCTTTGTTTTGCAAGACGACCCAGTCAACTAACCGCGCAGCCTGAATCCGCTGCCATGTGACTGAATCCCACATGAAGGTTCTGGAAGTGCCCTTCGAAAGAAGCCCTTGCAAAAAGTCTCTGCTTGCCTCGCAGTCATTATGAGGCTGATACCACTTAAAAGCATAGCTGTCAACCTTCCCTTTTTTGGCGGGAAATTCCCTTATTCCAGCGCTGGTTTTCGCTGTTTCCCTTTTTCGGCAGGAAATTCCCTTATTCCAGCGCCATTTCCCGCTGCTATCCCGGATTGTTAGATATCCCGTAAATTTCCCGCATTTCAAAGGAAGCAGCTCCTCTCCCTCCCTGCCAGCCAGGGAGGCTCCTCAGCTGCGTTGCTCGGCTGCGTTGCTCACCAATAGTTACAGAGAATAGGATGTCATTAGACAACAGCACTGTTTGTGCTTTGCTTGCATGTAAAATCAACCACTCTGGCCCAGCCCACAAATACACTCCTTCCAAAAGAGTGTTAAAGGATGCAAAGTCTGCAACACGTTTGTATAAGTCATTAATGGATGCCAGGTGAAAGAGGAGAGCGCAAAATATGGTCTGAAGCTTAACATCAAAAAAACTAAGATCATGGCCACTGGTCCCATCACCTCCTGGCAAATAGAAGGGGAAGAAATTGAGTCAGTGAGAGATTTTACTTTCTTGGGTTCCATGATCACTGGAGATGGTGACAGCAGTCACGAAATTAAAAGACGCCTGTTTCTTGGGACAAAAGCAATGACAAACCTAGACAGCATCTTAAAAAGCAAAGACATCACCTTGCCGACAAAGGTCCGTATAGTTAAAGCTATGGTCTTCCCAGTAGTAATGTACGGAAGTGAGAGCTGGACCATAAAGAAGGCTGATCGCCGAAGAATTGATGCTTTTGAATTATGGTGCTGGAGGAGACTCTTGAGAGTCCCATGGACTGCAAGAAGATCAAACCTATCCATCCTTAAAGAAATCAGCCCTGTGTGCTCACTAGAAGGACAGATCCTGAAGTTGAGGCTCCAGTACTTTGGCCACCTCATGAGAAGAGAAGACTCCCTAGAAAAGACCCTGATGTTGGGAAAGGTTGAGGGCACAAGGAGAAGGGGACAGCAGAGGATGAGATGGTTGGACAGTGTTCTCAAAGCTACTAACATGAGTTTGGCCAAACTGTAAGAGGCAGTGAAGGATAGGCGTGCCTGGCGTGCTCTGGTCCATGGGGTCACGAAGAGTCAGACACGACTGAACGACTGAACAACAACAATAAGAGAGCCAAAAGAGTGAACCTGATCAATCCCCCCATGAAGAATTGACGCTTTTGAATTGTGGTGCTGGAGTCCCGTGGACTGCAAGAAGATTAAACCGATCTATTCTGAAGGACATCAGCCCTGGCTGCTCACCAGAAGGACAGATCCTGAAGCATTGCATGAGAAGAGAAGAATCCCTGGAAAAGAGACCCTGAGGTGGGGAAAGATGATGGTGTGTTGCCTGGTGTAAATTAATTTGTAGCCTGGGGGGATTACCGCGGCATGGACTGTCCCCGAGAACCGTAGACTGTCCCTGGGACAGGTGAGGCTGCTGATCCCTTATTTTCAAATCCGAAAGTTGACAGCTATGCTTAAAAGGAACACCTGGGCTTTCTGTGGTTCAGCCACCAGCAGAGAGAGACTCTCTGTAATTGGATGCTCCTTTTGGACATTCACCAGAGGGCTCCTCTGAGACAGCCTCTCTCTCTGTGTGTATGTGTCTGTGTATGTCTGAATCCAGCCTCTGGGGCCTCAAATCTGCTGAGAGATTATGTAGGCTGCTGTTGCCGCACAAGCAGGTACATGAGCTGGTCTCTACAGCTGGATAATTCCACAGACCACATTAAAGAAACAGCGGCTTCACAACGAACACTTGGATTGGATTTGATATCCCGCTTTATCACTACCCGAAGGAGTCTCAAAGCGGCTAACATTCTCCTTTCCCTTCCTCCCCCCACAACAAACACTCTGTGAGGTGAGTGGGGCTGAGAGACTTCAGAGAAGTGTGACTAGCCCAAGGTCACCCAGCAGCTGCATGTGGAGGAGTGGGGACGCGAACCCGGTTCACCAGATTATGAGTCCACTGCTCTTAACCACCACTGGCTCTTTCTCCCACCTCGTCGTTGAGTGCCTTCCCACATTTCTTCAGGATATGTTTCTACATTGTGTCCCAGAACTAAGCCTGACTCAGTTCAAGGAAACCTAGGCTACATTCATGCCAAACATTTAAACATTTAAAGCACCGTGATATCGGCCCGCTATGACACACACCTGAGAGGTGCCGGAACTGCCCTCTGGGGCACCCCAGCTGAAAAAAGCACTACCTAGAAAGCATAAGACATCTAGAAAGCATAAGACATTTCTCTCCCCTTCCTCTCTTGCAGGGGTCAGCAACCTTTTTCAGCCATGGGCCAGTCCACCATCCCTCAAACTATATATATTTTTTTGGGGGGGAAATGAACGAATTCCTATGCCCCACAAATAACCCAGAGATGCATTTTAAATAAAAGCACACATTCTACTCATGTAAAAACACCAGGCAGGCCCTACAAATAACCCAGAGATGCATTTTAAATAAAAGGACGCATTCTACTCATGTAAAAACACGCTGATTCCCGGACCGTCCGTGGGCTGGATTGAGAAGGCGATTGGGCCGCATCCGGCCCACGGGCCTTAGGTTGCCTACCCCTGCTCTCTTGCCTCCCCACTTTTAAATTACAGCATGTAAGCTCCTCAGGGCAGGCAGCTGTCCTCCTCTGTTTTGTAAAACGCCCTTCACATTGAGTGCTTGTCTACGGGATGGGGCATAAAATTCCTCCAGGGCTGCCATCTATTTACACTAGAAACCCAAGGGGGTAGGCCTCTTAGCTTGGCGGCAGAACATCTGAGCCTAGGACGTCCCCTAGGTTAAGACCCCAAGGTCTCCATGGGACAAATGTAATGTTCTGCACTAAGGCAGAAAGAACCAACAGCACAAATATAAGATGGGCGACACCTGACTTACTAGTAGTACATGTGAATAGGTCCCAGGGGCCCTGGTGGACCACAGGCTTAACACGAGTCAACAGTGTGATGCAATGGTAGAAAAGGTTAATGCTATTCTAGGCTACATCAACAGAAGTATAGTGTCCAGATCAAGGGAAGTATTAGTACCACTCTATTCTGCCTTGGTCAAACCACACTTGGGATACTGTGTCCAGTTCTGGGTGCCACAATTTAAGAAGGATGTTGACAAGCTGGAACATGTGCAGACGAGGGCGATCAAGATGATCAAGGGAGGGTCTGGAAACCAAG
The DNA here is from genome assembly GCA_034642065.1 of Darevskia nairensis. Lineage (NCBI taxonomy): Eukaryota > Metazoa > Chordata > Lepidosauria > Squamata > Lacertidae > Darevskia > Darevskia nairensis. The sequence continues at coordinate 3,022,609 of JAWWNI010000434.1, forward strand.
CATTGTGAGGAACAGTTGAAGGAGCTGGAAGATGGAGATGTCAGTTGGATTACAGTGTTCCCCAACCTTGGGCCTCCAGCTGTTTTTGGACTACAACTCCCATCATCCCTCGCTAGCAAGACCAGTGGTCAGGGGTGATGGGAATTGTAGTCCGAAAACAGCTGGAGGCCCAAGGTTGGGGAACACTGAGTTGGAAGATGGAGCATGCTTGTTTTCTCCTGCTCCGGAGGGTAGGACTCTAACCAGTGGCTTCAAGTAATAAGAAAGGAGAGTCCGGCTGAAAATACGGAAGAACTTTAAGAGCTGTTCGACAGTGGAACAGACTCCCTCAGAAGGTGGTAGACTCTCTTTCCTTGGAGGTTTTCAAGCAGATGTTGGGTGGCCATCTGTCATGGATGCTTTAATTGAGATTCCTGCATTGCAGGAGGTTGGACTAGATGACCCCCTAGGGGTCCCTCCCAACTCTCCAATCCTATGATTCTAAGTAGAGCTGGGGAAGTCTCCTGTTTGAAACCCAAGAGAGCTGCTTCTGGCCAGCCATGGGTCTCCATCCCTGTAGACAATACAGAGATGGATGTACCAAGGGCCCAACAGTTTCCCATTTTATAGGGCACATCTGCTATATGTCTACTCAGGAGTAATCCCCACTGACTTCAATGGAACCCATTCCCAGGTGAGTGCCATGAAAGACGGCAGCCTCAGTTCCTGTAGACAAGAGACGGGAGAAAAAGCAGGCTATGAGATGAGAAGTTGGCATTTAAGCAATGGGGGGAACCTCACGGCATGAGAAATGTTCCAGGCTTGCAGGCATAATGAGCTGTCTGCCTGTCTACCCATTGCCCGTTTGAGGAGGATTAATTCTGATGAGAACGAGGTTTTCCCCATTAGCTATATTAGGAAAAAGCTCCACGACAGATGTGAAGGCGTTAGAATCCATTTTCAGCAGCGGTGAGATTTAATTGGGCAGCATGTAGTGGTCACTGGGGGCCAGTGTGGGCTGGTTGGGCGGAAGGCAGGGAGGCCACCAGTAGGGGGAGGCAGAGCCAACGGCAGGCACAGCCGCCCCCTGATTGGCTGTGAATCTGAAAGCAGGCAGGTGGGGTTGGTTGAGGGCAGGCAGAAGGTTGGTGGGGCAGTGCCCCCTTCGCCCTCATGGGCCACCTTCCACCAGCCGTTTCTAAGGTTCAAGCCAATTTTCTGCTTTCTCGTAGTGCGATAAACAAGTAAGATTTTATTGCTATTGCAAATGCTTTAATTGTTTTGTAAGCACTGCCGTTATTTTACTTCACTTCAGTAGCGCTTTGAGGTGGACCAGAAGATCTTCCTGTCCCTCCATGCTGCCCAGGTGGTGAAGCAGATGGTATTATAGCAGCCAACGTACTTGACAAATCTTTTGGCTTTTCGACTAGATTCGTCACCTCCCACCGAGGACAGTGACATACCGCAGCCCCTCCCCACCCCCACCAAATATCGACAGCTTGGCACACTTACCAGGATCAGACTTGGAGAAAGTATCCATGTCCAACAGGTTCCTGGGGAGATCGATAAGCAAAGGGGTAGAAAGAAAGAGAAGAATGTGAGTTTGGAAATAGAGAAAGGCCGGAAAGTGAAGTGAAGTGAAGTGAAGCGAAGCGAAGTGAAGCGAAGCGAAGCGAAGCGAAGCGGGATGTGTGTGTGTGTGTGTGTGTGTGAGAGAGAGAGAGAGAGAGAGAGAGAGATTGAGGTTCCAAACTTGGAGCGCAAATACTACTGCTCTGGTAAAGAAGGCCCAGCAGAGAATTTATTTCCTCAGACTTTTAAAGAAGAACAATCTGAGTGAGAGACGTTCTTCTATCGAGGCTCCATAGAGAGCATTCTTACATATTGTATTTGTGCTTGGTTTTCTAGTTGCACAGCCATGGAGAGGAAGGTACTCCAGAAGGTCATAACTACAGCCCGAAAGATTATTGGTCATCCTCTCCCATCTTTGGAAGAACTATCCAGTTCCTGTTGCCTTAAAAAAGCAAACAATATTTTACAGGATCCATCTCATCCAGGATATAGTCTTTTTGCACCACTGCCTTCGGGCAAGAGATATAGAACAATTAGATCAAGAACAAATAGATTGAAGAATAGTTTCTACCCAAGAGCTATAACCATCTTAAATGCTGTAACTAGATAATATGACCTTGGAGAGTTGTGATGGGTGTGTACGTATGGGCATGTGTGGCTGAAAATGGGGTTTTGTGTGTGTGCTGTTTTTTGTTTTGTTTTTATGGGATGGCATTCAATTTCGTTGCACTTGTACAACGTTGTACTTGTACTTGTACAATGACAATAAAGAAATCTTATCTTATCTTATCATCTTATCATCTTATCTTATCTACACTATGCTTCTAAAGCAGTATCATACCACTTTAAACACTCATGGCTCCCCCACAAGGAATCATGGGACGTACGGCCTGTTAAGGGTGCAGAAAGTTGCTAAGAGACCCCTATTCCTCTCAATTCTCTGCAAGGGACTCTGGGAATCGTAGTTCTGTGAGGAGACGAGGGGGTCTCCCAAGAATTCTTAGCACTCTAACCAAACTACAGCTCCCAGGATTCTTTGGGGGGAAGCCGCGACCGTTCATAATACGGCTTCAAATATGCAATGGTGCAGACAGGGCTTAAGGATCAAAGTTACAAGCCTGGGATTTGTTCCCTTCCCTTCCGTTCCGCCCCCCCCCAACAGCAAAGTCACCTTGACCGTTCTCAGCCGCTTCCCTTCTCTTGTGTTGTTAGCTTTATTAATGCATCTGAATTAAGATCATTAAAAGAGGCAATCAAATCTGTAGTCAGTCGCAGCTTCGTGCTGGAGAGAGGAGGAAAGAGCCAATTCACAGCCCTCTCCGCCCCCAAGAAAATCCTCAGGGAGGAATTTCTGAGCAGTAGAAGGAAAACAAGGAAGGTGAGGGGGCAAGGTGGGTCTACCTACAGGCCCCCCTCGTGGCGAGACCTTGTGCCCTTATTGGATGCCGAATCCTTTCCCCTTTGTTGCTAGGACACTTCAACTGAGGTTTAAGTACAATTAACAACCATGTTTGCCAGGCTTATTGTCACAGATCTGACTCCAACTGGGTGAGAAAACCCAGCAGTTCTGTATTCAGCCCAGAACTCTGCAAACAACTTGAATAAGCAACTGAAATTTAAATCTCTCCCTTGGTCACAGAAAGTATAATATTCGGAAAGCTGCTTCTGCCAGCCAGTGTTGGCAATACTGACTGAGCCAGATGGACAAGCGGCCCGTCCCAATCTAAGGCAACTCCCTATGTTTGGCAAGCTTCCAGCTAATCGGTTATCTTATTCATTGTTGTAATTGTCCAGGTTTTTTTAAATATTCCCCCTGAAAATAAGATAAGCAAAGCTTCCTTAAGTTTCAAGTCAAGAAGGAAGATGAGTTTGAACATGTGCAGGGGTCTTAGGACATGGGCGTAGCCAAGGGGGGAGGGCAGGGGACAGCTGCCTCCCTAAATCAATCATAATCAATACAAACCCTGTGGGGCAGTTGTAGTGGTCAGATGGCAGAATTTTAGGTGATTATGCATAAAGGTAAAGGGACCCCTGACCATTAGGTCCAGTCGTGTCCGACTCTGGGGTTGCGCCGTTCATCTTGCTTTACTGGCCGAGGGAGCTTCCAGGTCATGTGGCCAGCATGACAAAGCCGCTTCTGGCGAACCAGAGCAGCGCACGGAAACGCCGTTTACCTTCCTGCCAGAAGGGTACCTATTTATCTACTTGCACTTTGACATGCTTTCAAACTGCTAGGTTGGCAGGAGCAGCGACCGAACAATGGGAGCTCACCCCATCGCGGGGATTCGAACTGCCGACCTTCTGATTGGCAAGCCCAAGAGGCTCAGTGGTTTAGACCACAGCGCCACCTGCTCCCTGTAATTCCCTGGGATTGCTAAGCCACCCTAGTGCAGATGGTGCCTCCCACAGCTGCCCCGCTGGAATTATTGAAATGAATGGGTGCTGCTGTTCAGGGTGGGGAGCCTGTAGGCCACAGAAAGTGCAGCGTTGCCAGCACCAGCCCAGAGTTGATATCCAGCTTCCTTGGGCTGTCCTTCTGCTGGGAAGCCAAAGCATCTGCCCTAACGCTCCATAACAGCATGCCAATTTAGTACACGTTGGGGGCTGAGGGGGAGATGAATGTCGCCCTGAGAGCAGGCACTGTGGCAGGCAGGACGCACTCAGCATCGAAAGCCTCCCGACTTCTGTTCCATGGAAACCTCAGATCTGTACTCAGAATGAATTATGCAACTCGGCTACATCTGCATATATCCAGTTTGGCTACATAATTCATTCGGTTTCTAAGATTAACAGTTTCAAAGAATGGGAAAGTTTTCAGCAGGGGCAGGGGGCGCAGAGAGAGCAAGGGGATGAGAAGATCGCTCGTGGGGGAAAGGCATGAAAGAGAGATGTACTCCCTGCCCCACTGCGATTGTTTTGGCCTCGCCGCCCCCCCCCCCACCTCGCAACTGCACCACACCACAGCCAAGGGTTTCCAAGCTTTTCTAACCCACCAGGATGGCTAGCAACTTGCTTTAAAAATAAAAATAAAAAAATGAATGAGTTTCCAATCGTTTCTAATCAACCATAAGGGCTAGCAACTTGCTTTTTTAAAAAATGGGTTTCCAATCTTTTCTAACCAACCAGGGCACTAGCATCTTGCTTCTTCTTCTTTTAAAATGAAAGAGTTCACAAGCTCTGTATTAAATGTGTGATTCTGTGTGCAGTAAGCCCACAACTTACACAGGGGTTACATTCCGGGGATTATGCCTAAAGCAAAAATCACATATAATCACTTTGGTTTCAATGGTGGGTGGGATTGCTAAAGCCTCCCCCCCCCCCGGACATCCACCTCTTTCCTGCCCCCATATTATTTCTTTCTGGATTGCTGGTGGAGCTGTGGTCTAAGCCACTGAGCCTCTTGGGCTTGCCGATCGGAAGGTCGGCAGTTCAAATCCAGTGCTCATCTCGCTTTACTGGCTGACAGAGCTGGCGTACAGTTTCCAGGTCATGTGGCCAGCATGACTAAGCCGCTTCTGGTAAACCAGAGCAGTGCACGGAAACGCCGTTTACCTTCCCGCCGGAGCGGTACCTATTTATCTACTTGCACTTTGACGTGCTTTCGAACTGCTAGCTTGGCAGGAGCAGGGACCGAGCAACAGGAGCTCACCCCGTCGTGGGGATTCGAACCACCAACCTTCTGATCGGCAAGCCCTAGGCTCTGTGGTTTAACTCACAGCGCCACCCGCGTCCCTTCCAATAACCTAGCATTGTGTCTATTTTCGTCTAAAGAAGCCCTGCGCAAAATGAGGGGCTCCTCCATTGAAATAACTGGAGAGTTGTATCCCCTTAAAGGCTCCTCCAGGTTGGCATTCTTCCTGACTTGCTTGTACAAAACATCCACAGAGGTTAGATCCGGTCTTTACTGAGTATTTGTTCCAATCGGTATGCGGGGAAGTTATACGACGGCGAATGTTCATTCTGCATTCATCGCGGGGAATTACACCTCTTGCCTCATTAATTCATTAGTTCGCTCCACACTTTTCAGCAGACTTCCAGTCACTTTCTAAACGGCAAAAAAGTCTGGTTGCTGTTGCTGTTGTTTTAAGTGCTTTTCTTGGGTGACAGGGTGCTTTAATTCACTTTAGTTGCACGGACCTAAATTTCTCAGCGTGTGCTTGAATCCCGCCTGCAAAAAAGGACTAGCGAGCTTATTGTGGAATAAGCTTTCAGAGTGTTTAAGGAAGCTTGCGCTGCAAAAACTGCTGCGACCTGCCCTGGAACCTTATGGCGAAAGGTGGTTAATAAATCAACATGATAATAAATAAAATATCGGTAATAATAATAATTTGTGACATCAGCCTCTTTGCTGGATTCACTTTCTTGCTGTTCTGCATCTGCGCTGCTGTTGTTTCTCCCTTTACAGCTACAGGTAGGTAGCTGTGTTGGTCTGCCATAGTCAAAACAAAACAAAATAAAAAAATTCCTTCCAGTAGCACCTTAGAGACCAACTAAGTTAGTTCTTGGTATGAGCTTTCGTGTGTATCTGAAAAAGTGTGCATGCACAAGAACTAACCAAGAACTAACTTAGTTGGTCCCTAAGGTGCTACTGGAAGGAATTTCTTTATTTTGTTTTCCTTTTACAGCATTCTGCACTTTGGGCCCAAGATGCATAAGGTGGATAACATGAAGGAAGGCGAGGGAGAATCCCCTGGAGATTGCAAGCATCGCTTCCAATCCGATTACATGCAGCCCAAGCCTTCTCCGTGGCCGCCCTGACTGCCTTCCCTGGCCCCTGTGTGCTCCTTAACAGCAGCCCAGATCAAGTTAATCTATGGCCGCTTTCCCCAAACAACTTCTGCCTGTAGACACGGGGCTGTCAAAGGAGTTTCGTCCGCCGCTAAACGAAGCAGAAACACAAATTCTCTCATTATGGGCTGCACCAGGCAGAAAGCAGGCTGTTTTCTTTCTTTCTTTTGTATGTTGCTGTTGTTGTTGTTTAGTCGTTTAGTCATGTCCGACTCTTTGTGACCCCATGGACCAGAGCACGCCAGGCACTCCTGTCTTAGCACTCCTGTTGCCAGGACCGGTGCTAGGGGTTTTTGCACCCTAGGCAAGGGGGCGGGGCACGTGACGTCATTGCGCATGACGTACGGTGCCCCGCCCCATGCCCGCCGTGCGCCCCGCGCCGCCGCGATTTTTGCCGCTGGTTGGGGCGGCACCGGGCGGCGGCGGAGGGCGAGGGGCAGGCCAGCGCCCCTTCCATTTTGGCGCCCCCGCCGTCGCGGTTTTCACCCCAACCTGCTCGCTCCGCCGCTGGTTGGGGCGGCGGGCGGCAGGCTGGCCAGCGCCCCCTCCATTTTGGTGCCCTAGGCAGTTGCCTAGTTCGCCTAAATGGAAGCGCCGGGCCTGCCTGTTGCTATTACAGAATCAAACAAGGAATTCCCGAGAACATTTTGATGACAGTACACCTTTCTGCGGGGATGCGGGTGGCGCTGTGGGTTAAACCACAGAGCCTAGGGCTTGCCGATCAGAAGGTCGGCGGTTCGAATCCCCGCGACGGGGTGAGCTCCCATTGCTCGGTCTCTGCTCCTGCCAACCTAGCAGTTCGAAAGCACGTCAAAGTGCAAGTAGATCAATAGGTACCGCTCCGGCGGGAAGGTAAACGGCGTTTCCGTGCACTGCTCTGGTTCGCCAGAAGCGGCTTAGTCATGCTGGCCACATGACCTGGAAGCTGTACGCTGGCTCCCTCGGCCAGTAAAAAGAGATGAGCACTGCAACCCCAGAGTCGTCCGCGACTGGACGTAATGGTCAGGGGTCCCTTTACCTTTACACCTTTCTTCACAGGGTAGGTCGAATACCTTTTGCGGCCTGAGGCACAGCAGCCATCGACAAGCCAAGGTTGTCCTTAGCATAGCTGTCCTGCACAGTCACAACATAACAACAAAACTAACTCAGCACAGATGGTTTGAGGGACTTCTTACCACCCCAAGTCAAATTCTACTGTATAGGAACACACCGAGACAGACCATTGGTCCATATAGCTGAGTATTGTCTCTACGCTGCTAGGAGGTGTTTCTCTGGGGCTTCAGCCAGGGGTCTCTCTCTGAGTCCTAACTGAGATGCTGTACCGCTGAGCCATGGCCCTAATTGCAGAATTACAGAATCGTAGAGTTGGAAGGGACCAGGAGGGTCATCTAGTCCAACCCCCTGCAATGCAGGAACCTTTTGTCCAACATGGGACTCGAACCCACAACCCGGAGATTAACAGTCTCACACTTCTACCGACTGAGCTATATATCATGTCGTCTGCTTTTCCAAATCAGCTTTTGTTCGGTTACCCTCATTCCAACCCAGCCAGGACATTTTTCACCCTAACACTCTACGTTCATCAGGACAAAAACAAAAAGCTAAAACCCAGTGGCAAAAAACGAAACGAAACAAAAACCAATAGGTTTTTTTGGAATATGTTCTGTTCCACCTCCTTTTTGCTCACAGAGGAAGAAGACTGAAAATGGCAAGTGGCTGAGATTCGGAGGCATTGTTTACTACCTGCAGGGATCTTACGACAGCATTTCCTAATCTGCGATCCTCCAGATGTTGTGAGACTCCAGAGCCCATGAGTCCCAGCCTGCATAGCCAATGGTCAGGGATGTTGGTTGGGGATGATGCAGTCCAACAACAGCTGGAGGGCAAGTTAGGGAAGCCTGTCCTAGAAGGACTATGTGGTAGGTTTCTGCTTTAGGGTGGCTACTAACAACTGGATAGCTCAGTTGGTTAGAGCATGGTGCTGATAACACCAAGGTCGCAGGTTTGATCCCCATCCAATGCAAAGAAGAGCTTTCACACTTGCCCGCTTTCACTCCATTCCCACAGCATTCCTACAGGGCATATTCTCCAACACCCCTCTCGACCTCCACCTTTGTCCGGTCAACAGGGGAAAGATAGAGGACTTTGCCCACTTTTTCTTCCACTGCCCTCTCTATGACTCAATAAGATCGAGGCTCCTGCTACTAATTCCTCCGACCATTGCCATGGAAGATGACCGCTTGAAATATCTATTGGTGGATGCCAATCCCATAGTCACTCGTGGCGTGGCCATCTATATCCTGCAGGCCCTGAAACTCAGGGCCACCTCGATAGGTTAACCTCCTTTAGCCCTGGACTTGTAAACTTTCCAATAGTTTACATAATTGTTATTGTTTTTATCATACCTGTTTTACTTACTATGATTTTATACCTGATGTTTGCAAATGTATAAGAATGGCAGGCTACTGCCGGGACTTATTACTTGTGCTTTGGCCAAATGGCTAACGCAATAAACTTTGATTTGAGAATCAGTGTTTCCCAAACTTGGGTCTCCAGGTGGTTTTGGACTACAACTCCCAACATCCCTAGCTAGCAGGACCAGCGGTCAGGGATGATGGGAACTGTAGTCCAAAAAGAGCTGGAGACGCAAGTTTGGGAAACACTGGACTAGATGATGCTCAGGGTCCCTTCCAAGTCTATAATTCTATGTGCCCTACTTTACAGGGGCCAGCCCTCGATTTGAAAGAGTCCTCTGTTTCAAGAGCTATGCAGTCCAGATTTTTCTTTCTTTCTTTTAAAGAGAACGATCCCTAGAAGGGGGAGCAGGGGTTGGGGTCTTGAAGCTGACCATTTGCAGCAGCGCCTGGCAGCAGACAAGTCTCCCTCCCTGCTTCTGTGAGATGCATCGTACTCCCAATTTGAATTATAGTCATTATTTCTGAATTTGCACCTGCGGGTAAAGTTACCAGCCGCATTTGATGCAGGTCTGTGTCCAATTCTGCGCTCTCTCTTTTTGTGTGACATTTAAGCGGCTGCCTTCATCTACCTCTGTGTCAATTCTGCAACGGAAAGTGCCCCCAGGGGAGGAGTCTGTCCTAAATGGTTGCAATTAATAGTGTGTCTAACTCAATAGTTTAATAACCTACAAGTGGGCAGGAGGAGAGAACTGCAACATAAAACCCAACTATAAATTTTTAATTTTAATTTTTAATTTGAATAAACCCTTTATTGCCTCCTTGGCATTGTAACGGGCTGGCTTCCCCTTCTTTTTACACAGTTCTCTGGATCTAGAGGGTGCTCTTCTGATGCCAAGTTGCAATTTCTGCACATGTTTGGTTGAAATGGAGGGACCGTAGCTCTCAGCGGCAAAGCACATGCTATCAACATGCGTTTTACATAACGCGTCTGCTTTGCACTCTGAATTTTTAAAGTTCGCATCATTTGCTGCTTAGTGTATGTTGTTTTCAGCTTCCTTTCATTGTACAATTGTTTTGGAACTGCTTTGAATTTTTGTATTTTTTGCTGATCTTGTGATTTAAAACAATAATAATTCATTTGAACCCTATATGCGATCCATTGGGTGCCTACCCCCAAATGTGATTAATAAAATAAATAAATTCAAGGGTTCCATGCAGAAGGTCCTACCAGTAGCATCGTGATACATTTTGAGGGGTAGGAACTCATATTAACTGCCCCCATAGCCAAACCCACAAGAAATATCCGAGAACACAGGTAAGCTGCACAACAAACAACAACAGTACATGACTCAGGAATGCCACCAAAGAAAAGGAAACAAGTTTCCATCTTCTTTTGGATTACTTAATAATAATAATAATAATAATAATAATAATAATAATAATAATATATTAAATAATAATTTATTATTTGTACCCCGCCCATCTGGCTGGGTCTCCCCAACCACTCTGGGTGGCTGCCAGCAAATATTAAAATACATTAACATTAAATTACTTAAATTACTAAATTACATTAAATACTTTTCTCAATATCTCTCAAACCAACCTACCTACCAACTTGAAAGCCTTGTTATCACCTCACTCACTTTCCAGACCAGGAGGCTATCAATTACCCTGGTGGTAATTGCTCCTGCCCTGAAAAAATTCCCAGAGCCCCACTGTCTTGCAACCCCCCCCCCACCTCACCCCACTGGTCTTCCCTGCTTCAGTCCCTGGCATCCTTAGTTAGTGTGGTGTAGTGCTTTAGAGTGTTGCCTGGAAGATCTGGATTCGAATCCTCACTCATTCATGAAGCTCACTGGGTGACTTTGGGTCAGGAACACTTTCTCAGCCTGATGATCGTTTAGCCAGTCCGATGCATATTCTTTAATCTCTTCAATTTTTCTCATTTTTGGCTCTCCTTCTGAAAAATCTCACAAATCATTACAGGTACCCCAGTTATCACTCATATTAATCCCCCCCCCCGCCCCGTATAGACTTCTATCAGGGATAAAATGGGAAGCGGTAGAACCAGGCACACCAGACTGAGCTTCTTAGAGGAAGGGTGGGATCTAAATGATAAAAATAAATAAATATCAGGCGATAGCAGGTGATAGGAAAGACCTCTCTCTTCAGAAGGGTCTGGAAATGTGCTGCCAGGATTTGAACCCGGACCTCACAGGTCCTAGTCTGAAAAGCACAATAGCTCATGTATGAGCTTCAGCTGGGATAGCTCAGCCAGTGGAGCACGAGGCTCTTAATCTCAGGGTCGTGGGTTCAAGCCCCACATTGGGCAAAATATTCATGCATTACAGGGGATTGGATTAGATGCTCCTCGTGGCCTCTTCCAACGCTACGATTCTAAGTCTTCACAAACCCCCCCCCCAAAAAAACCACAGAAGCCAGATTAGGGCTGTAGCTCGGTGGAAGAGAATCAGTTTTGCATGCAGAAAAAAAGTGCCCAGTTCCATCCCATTCCTCCTTCCTGAAACGATGGAGGAGCTACTTCCTGCCAGTGTAGGAGATACTGAGCTGGGTGTAGGGCAACTTCCTACATCCCTGTGCATAGCTGTCAACTTTCGGATTTGAAAATAAGGGATTTTTCCACACTTTCGGATTTGAAAATAAGGGATTTCCCAAAACTTTCGGATTTGAAAATAAGGGATGCCGCAAGGGCGCTGCAATGGCACCAAGTAGCCTCGCCACCCTGCGCTCCAGAGGCTGCACGCGAACGGGTGAGCGAAGGAGCGAGCGCGTAGATGGCAGGCAGGCTGTCTGTCTGGTTGGGCGTGAGGGTCTGGCTGCACAAGGCATGCAAGCTCCGCCCCCAGTCGGTCTCAGACTCCTTATTGGCAGCTGAGCAACGCAGCTGCGGAGCCTCCCTGGCCAGCAGGGAGGGAGAGGAGCTGCTTCCTTTGAAATCCGGGAAATTTAAGGGATATCAACAATCCGGGATAGCAGCGGGAAACGGCATTGGAATAAGGGAGTTTCCCGCAAAAAAAGGGAGGGTTGACAGCTATGTCCCTGTGTAGTTTGACTGCTCTGTGAGACCTGGACAAACAGTCAGGACCAAATAACCCAATCCTGTGCAGGAAGTCCTAAGGGGAGAGAATTTGGTGAGAGCCACAGACAGAGGTTTCGCCTTGGACATGGGGGGGGGGTCCATCTGCACTCCTGGTGCTTCTGACTATGACAGCAAAACATATGATAGGTAGGAGGAAGTGGAGATGAGGTTTGTGAGCAGACTTTTTCATTAACTGCTTCCAGGACTGAAGCAAAAGTCCAGGCTCAGTTGGGTAGAATGTGGTGCTGAAGGTTCAGCACACCTGAAGGTTAACGAATAAATAACTAGGAAGGTGCACGTTGACCCAAGACTGGTGAAATCTGGAAGGGGCCGTGGGGGAAACAGGAAGGTGCATGCAAACTCCAAAGCGGCACAAATGAACCATGAAGGAAAACATATTTGGGGGGCAACTGATCAGATCAGTGTTGGGGAACTGTGGCCCCCCCAGGAGTTCTTGAGATTCGATTCGCAGCAAAGCCAACGGGCAGGGAAGGATGAGTGTTGTCGTCCATCAACTTTTGGAGAGCCACATCATCCCCAGCCCTGTGTTGGGTAGTCACAGGTAGCAAGACTAAGCCACGGAACAGGCGGGGGGACCATTTAAATACCCCCCCCCCGTGGACTAGGTCTTTCTGGTTTTGTGTTAAAGGAGCCTGGCTAGACGGGTCGAAAAGCCTGTATAGCCCTGCATTCTGTGACCACCTGGATGCCAGCAGGGCATGAAGGCGAGAGCCCATATCTGTACTTCGTCTCCAGCCTCTGGGGCTCGGCAGACTACTGCTGCTGAACGTGGAGGCTCCATTCCACCACCGCGGCTAGGATTTCCGAGAAGCTCCCCTCCCTGGCACGGCACCCTCTGCTTCACGCCTTGGCCCCCGAGCAGACTTGGCGTCTTTCTCAGCAAACACAGCCCAGCATCTCGCTGCGAAGAGAGACATCCCTTCTGTTCACCATGGGACATAGATTTCTGCTCTTCTCCAAGTGAAGTGGGTGATGTTTATCGCCTGTGGTAACCACTCTCCTCTGCCTGACAGGAGGAAGGCTTATTTTCTCTGTCCATTCAGGTCTATTTTTAAACACAGCCTCCAGGGGCTTGGATTGATTGGCTTACAGGCATTGCCGCGGTACGCAGGCCTTCTCCCTGCAGCCCAGGTTCCCCTCCACCACCACCTCCTCCACCCTTCTAGCTATCCTCGCACCCATCCTCCCAACACTCTGCCCACAGGAAAGGGAGGAGGAGGAAGCATGTTTTCCAGATACCTTATCTGCATGCACCCCATAGGTCTAAAATACAGCACTATATTTACCGGTATTACGCAGGTTTCAAATTCTGCAACCAGAAGCAAAACTTGCATTCCGATTATCAGAATAAATTGGGCAAGCTTATCCAAAACAAGCACCATTAATAAGTAGGCTTGAATCTCTCTGAACATGTTTCCGGCCCAAATTTGTGGTTTGGAGTTTATGTGTTGAGTATCGAAATAAGGGTAAGGGAAACAGAAATTTAAAATGAAGGGAGAAAAGAGAATTAGATATGCAAGAGCAGAGTGCCAGGGGTGAACTCCTATCTTCCTGAACAGTAGAGCTTTAAGGAGGAACAAACTCCTTCAGACCATCTTCAGACCATCAGAAGCCCCACCTAGTATCTCTCTATGTTCCGGGCTTGCAGGAGCAACCAGCAACAGCTTTGCACATCTTTCACAAGGACTAGAAACCTGCTTCTTTTGCTAAGAGGATGTTAGGATTCTGCCCAAAGTACTGGATTTTGTGTTGCAACCAAATCCAGAGCTTTGCTGTGAGGATGAGTTTTGAGGAACCTGTATGTGGCAATATGAAGCTAAGCTTAACCAGAAACAAACTAGCCAGGGGGAAAAAAATAAGGTGATTAAGAAGTCCTAAAAGGTGAGTAATTGTCCAGTAATGAACAGGTACTTTGTTAGAGCAAGCAGCTGGACTCAACAGAAACTCCTGGCGTCTTCTAAACCTGTGATTCAAGCACACTGCACTTACACAATGACACCAGTGCAAAGCAGGTGCTACGCACATTTAGATGCTGATTAAACTTATATGGAGATTGGGTCCATTCAAGCACCAACACGAAACATGAACGATATTGCAAAGGAAGGAGCAAGAACATCATGTTTGAAAAGCACACTCCAAGGGTGATACAAACACACGCTGGTTGCTGACAGCGAATGTACCAAATGCATACGGGCACCTCCACGCTCACTGCAATATGTGAATGGAACAGGATTGCTGACCTGAAAGAGCACATACAGTCGGGGGGGGGGAATCTTTGAAGGCTGCAAACTGAGAGAACAGCACATGCTGAGCCTAAGCGTTGCATGCACACACGCACATACACATACATACAGGTAAATGACATGCGTAACACTTGACTACAGCATGCACACATATATACACACACAAACAAATTCATGTGCCCTCGCTGTGCCCAGAGTGGCACGCACAAAACTGTACACACCCCCACACCTCTCCGATGAACTAATTCACTGGGATCGTGAGATGTACAAATTGTATAGCGACATGACTTGCACGCTAGGCTCCTAGTTACCCCCACCCCCTTCACACACTGTTGGACAATCGTGATGCACTTTTTTTGCACAAGCGTGCGCCCACCCGGGGCGCTTCCCGGGCACTGTTTACATCGGGACAAATCCACGCGCATCCTGCAGGGCTCGCAAGCGGGGAGGCGTTTCTCTCTCCGTCAGGCTTCCCTCCCCGAAGTACTGTAAGCCCTGAGACGAGAAGGGATGCACCCGATCCACGCGCGGGGTGTAATAACGGGGCGAGCGGAGCGGATTTTCGGGGGCGCTTCCTCCTTTCCTCCCTCCCTCCCTGCCTGCCTTCCCCGCCGCCCAGCCCTCTCACCTGCAGGAGACGGTGAGTTCCACCTTGGTGGCCGGCACCCTGGAGGGCGCGGACTCCATATCTCCGGGAGACGCCATCCCCGCTGGGCTCCAGTCGCGCTAGGGGCGAAGCGGGGCGCGCTCCATGGGGCGGGCAGCCGGAAGCACCCAAGCGCAGGAGGCTCCTTCGATCGCCGCTCTGGCTCGCTCGGTCTAGCCGCGTCCGCTCCCGCTCCAGGTGGCAGCACGTGTGTATGTTGGGGGGTGGGGTAGGGAGGGACAGCTGTAGGGCAGGGCGGGCTCCCCACTCTCCCGCCCTTCCTGCTTCCCGCCTTTGCCCGCCTCCAGGGGGCGCACTTCGCGCTCAGGCGCCGACGCCCGTCGGAGAAGCGCGGGGAGCTGTCCGAGGTGCTGAAATCCAACCGGACCGCGGCTGCCTTTCCGAAGGAGCGCAGGGCTTTTCCAAGGCGCTAATCGCTTCCTTTTCGGCCTTTCAGCGGGTCGCCCCTCGCACCCTCTCTCGGCGCCCTTTTTCTTGAGGCTCCGCCCAGATGGGAGCCAGAGAGAGCGAGGTTGGAGATGGAACCACCGGGATAGATCTCTCTCTCCCGGTTCCCCGGCTCTCAGTAAAGCGGGCCAGTTTGAAAGCTCCGCCGCTGTTCCGATGCGTGGGTTGGGCTATTTATAGACCGGGAGAGGAAGGCGGAGGAGCAGCGCTGCGCGACCCCGGTCCTGCCTTGAAGCGCTAGCCCATCGCCGCGAGGCGGGGATTGGGGCACCATCAGGCCTGATCCCCGCAGGAAAAAAAAGAAAGTTAAAATAAAAATATGAGAACGATTGTATAAGGGGAAGTTGAAACTTGTTCGCCTCTGCGCCCAAGCTGGAGAGGCTGCGCAGCTCCAAGCTAATCGGAGTGAGTTGATGTTTTTTCTAGGCGGAGCGGAGGCTCCTCTTCGCGGAACAGGTCTGGCAATGGGGCGCAAAACATTGCATTTCCCCATTCTGGTTTACTCAGGAGCCAAGTTTCACTGAGTTCAGAGGGGTTAATTTCCAGGGTGTACAAATTGAGTGAAATCCGAAGCCTGATACGCCCAAGATCCCAGAGTTTGTTTGAACGGCTTGTGGGTGGGGTGGGGTGGGGGGCGCTACAGTGCTCAAAAGTGTTAATACTTCGCTTAGCTTCGTTATTGCAGGTTTCAAGACGGGAGCCGCAGCCATCCATAGGAAAGGCAACATTGTATCCCCCCGTTTTATTTATCCACCCTTTTCTGAAGCTTTCATAGATTGTTGAGAGAGGCAGGCAGTCCTACAAGTTGATTTCTCGTTCTTCTTTCTGAGCACTTCCACCCTCACCCACAGGACAGAAACGAGCTCAGCCAGTCATGCTTACAAGTAGATTACAGGGGGAAGCAGCGTTCTTTTGGAAGTATTCCCCCCCCCAAAAAAAAATATTTATAAAAACACACAGTATGCCATTTTGTCCCATCCAATCCCATCACAAGTTTTGGGGAAACTGTATAAGCAACATTAAGAGGAGAAACAGGACTGAAAGAGATAAAGAACAGGTGCAAGTGCATTGATGAGCCCTGGGCTGATGATTTGATGCAGCATAAAGATTCCTAAGAATAGTGGAAGGAAAACACTGGTATGCTTTAAAACAGTCAATATCCTGCACCACCCATGCCTACTCGAAGAAACCCATGGATCATCCAGTCCAGAGTCGGGCAATATGCAGAATGCGACCTCCAATGTGACCCACCGCCTTTGGGATTTCCCCAGTTAGGTCATATTTCCTCAGGGGGAAATATTGCTTGCTTTTGATGGAGAGGGATGGGTTCCTGGGACTATAATGGCAGCTCTTTGAATCCTGGATGGAGAGGTGTGCATGTATGCGCTTGTTGCAGTACAAATCGCCCATCCCTCGCGAGTCGTGCCTTCAGGGCTCTGGCTCCACCCATTTGCTGGCACACAGCACTCGGAAGAAAAGGCAAAGCCTAGTGGGGAGAGGTCCCCAATGTCTAAAGTGGAGTCCATGGCTGCCTTTGCCTGCACTTCTAAAGCAGAGTAAGGGTGAAGAGAGAACTTGCTTCCTGACAATCTGATTTCGTTTAAAGAAAGGAGCATTGTTGGGAAGTTTGCCTGGGCACTGTCTGCTGGTAGACACCTAGCTGAGATACCAGCTAGACTGGGCTGGCATGGAGCTCCTTCAGATGACAAACGAGCCCGACTCCAGCAAAAATATGAAAAGGTATAGAATTATGCAAACAGGAAGAATGCAGAAGCTCGATTCAGCTCGATGGAGGACAAGAACCTTAATTTTAAGCTCACAGCCCAACGAGGGCTGCGGGAGTTTTGCCCAAGATCTGATGGAGCAGAGTGGGATGTATAGATTCAACCTCCCTTAAAGGCTCCTACCACTTTGGGAACCAGGCCTCTATGTAAAAGAAAGGGTGGGGGACCCAGCAGCCTTCCAGATGTGGTTGGACTCCTCCTCCTCAGCTCTAGATTGCCTGGGGTGGCGAGAGGTAGAAGCCCCCACCCCTTGCCTGTCTAAAGGCTTTGTGCAGAGCTCACAGCCTAACGCAAAGAAAAATCAAACACACAAAATCAGAACCAGAAGACGGGGTGTTTGACACATTTTACTGTGGTGATTTGTCAGAGCTAGCCAAATCCTGTATGAGTTGGGGGTGGGGGAAGAACCCTCCCCCAGCTCATCATTCTAGTGGAAACCAGCCCAGCCCAAGGCAGCTGAAAGCTGTGACCAGTCAGTCAGTCAGTCAGTCAGTCAGTGATGGACCCAGAAGGGCTGGCAGTCAGGTAGCGTACAGAGGAGAGCATGGCCTGATGCTCTGGCCCAAGCCAGAAGCTGGCAACTGGGCTCTCATGGCTTATGAGGTTCCTTCACCTTCCGGACTAGAAAGCAACCCAGACAGGGCAGCGTTGTTGGTGGTAGTGGTGGTGGTGGTGGTGGGAGGGGGTCTCAAAGAACGCTGCTTCCTCTTAGTCCAACACCACGGGCAAACTGCTCCAGAAGGCCACCGATGGCTCCAGATGGGCTGGGCATTACAGGCTTCAGGCCCACCGTGCTGTTGTAGGCTGCCAGGAACGCCGAGCGCACGTCCTCCAGCCGGGTCTCCCTCTCCGTCAGCGACACCAGGCTGCAAGGACAAGGAAGGAAACGGCAATTTTTGGAACTGTTCAAAGGGCTCCCCTTAAAATCCCATTAGCTAGCATCCATCTGTCATGGGTGCTTTGGTGGAGATTCCTGCACTGCAGGGCTGGCCGGCCTGTGGCGTCCCTTCCATTTCTACGACTCTATGAAATCCGTATCCTCTGCAGAAGTGTGGCAGTGTCCTATATTGCAGACTGGTGGGGAGAGTGGCTTGCCCAGTTCACAGCAGCAGCCAGATTTGATACTTGAGAGAACCAGCTAGGATTTGGTCGCAAGGAGCTAGTTCTGCGAGGCAGAGAGGGACGCTATGCAACCTTTTCTACCAGCCCCCCAATGCCAATCTTTTTCTTTGGCAATATAGGAAGCTGCCTTAAAACAGAGCCAGACCACTGGTCCGCCTAGCTCGATATCGCCTGCACTCCATAGCAGTGACTCTCCAGGATTTCAGACGGGGAACCTCTTCCTAGCCCTACCTAGAGACCGCAGGGATTGATCCTGGGACCTTCTGGATGCAAAGCAGATGTCCTACCGCTGAGCTACAGGCCTTCCTCCACGGGGGAAGTTCACAAGTTCTAAACTTCATAGTTCACTCAGCTCGGCCTTTTGGCCACCAGCTCTCTCAAGATGCCGGTGAAATGCACGACTTCATTTCGCACAGCTCCGAGAGTGATTGACACTTCAAAGCCAGCTGGCTTCCCTTCCTCTGGTGGCACGGAGGGGAAAGGAAAACAGACGCCCACTGGCTTCTGCACCTTTTCACCGCCCGCATCTCGCCATGCGAGCGAGGAGACTGTGACCAAAGCACGAGTCCCGGAACCCGGTCGGCTGCGGCAGAAAGCTGCTCAGGGCCTTCCAAATCAGAGGCAAACACTCCCTCGGTCCCTGACAGGGCTTCAGAACAGAACAGAAGCAGCGTCTGCTCAAGGCAGCTGCCTCTGGGGCTGCCTGAACTCTGGCACTCTGTGCCGGTTGGGGACGGGGCAAAGCTCAGCAGGAGAGCACCCGCTCTGCATGCAGAAGAATTCCAGTTCAATCCCCAGCATCTCCAGGTAGGACTGGGGGAGAGCCCCGCCTGTAGCCCTGGAGAGGTGCTGCCAGTCCGTGTCAGCAACACTGAGCTGCGTCTGATTGTGTAAGGCAGCTTCCTATGCTCAGTTGCCTTTGCACTGAAGTATTTCTGGGCCGCCTCGGCTGGAGAGTGAGGAGAAGGCGAAAGGAGAGGCAACGAGGGGAAACTGGCCGCGCGCTTATAGTTAGGGCCCAGAATTTGTGTATTTGTATTTGTGTGTGTGTGTGTGTGTGTGTGTGTGTGCGTGTGTGTGTGTTGGGGAGAATCACAGCCATGGGAGAGGCTCAGGAAGCCATGAAGGCCAAACTCTTTGGAATGTCAGAACCCGCACCTCCTTGGCGGAAGAGCATCTCCACCGCCCATAGGGCCAGATCATTATTCCGCCGAAAAGAATTACATCCCCTCCGCTCCTCCCCCCCCCCCCCCCGGCTTGCTGCACCAGCCCCAATTAGAGCGCCCGCCCCACTTGCCGCCTCCTGCTGCTGCGCTGAGGAGGAACCTCAAAGCCAACATTCGAGCAAAGAAAAAGGCCATGATCTCCACCTTCTCTCCTTGAACTTTATCTTCTAAGCTTCCCTCCCCATCCCTAAAGCCCACTGCAGGGAGGAGAGAGAGAGAGAGAGAGAGAGAGAGAGAGAGAGAGAGAGAGAGAGAGAGAGAGAGAGAAGGAACTGTGTGCTGCATTCTGCCAGCCGTTCCTCAAAGTGCTTTTGGGATAAAGCCTTCTGGCCAAGAGCTTCTGTATTAGTAACGCTCCTCCGGCTCCATTACCCCGACGACGCTTGCCGGCCTCCTCGTCCACTTCTCCTCCTCCTCCAACTCCCACCCCTCCTTCCACAGGGTCCAAGTTGAGAGTGTAATCTCCAGAGATGGAGAGAAAGGGAACTGGGGGGGGGGGGGAGAGTAGAAACCCAAGAGCTTCTGGCTGCGCCTGCTAGCAGGAAGCTATTCTCTCCACCCCCCCACATCACTGCCACTCCCCACCCTCCTGTTCTGTGAAAAAGAGGTGCAAGAGCGATGCATCCTGTAGAGTAGGGCAAGGCATCCCCCTGTGACCAGCCTCCTCTCCATCTGATCTATGGTACGGTGGGGAGGAAGCCGGGGGGGGGGGCAGGAGGAGAGAGAGAAGCAAACAAGACATTCCAGATGAGAGCTGCGCAAAGGGAGATTACTGTTCAAAGGCATCTGTTCAGAGCTGTCTTAAGAAAAACAATCTTTGTCGTGCATACATGCATCTCGCTCGCTCTCAAACACACACACACACACACACACACACACTTTCTCTCTCTCTCACCATTTCTCTCAAAGAGAATAAGACATCCCTTTAAAAAAGGTCATCCCAAGGGCACGGCACAAACCTGCCCATCAAGCATTCCCTTTTATCTCCCCAGTGTTTTCACCGGCTTAGGAACTGGCACCGTCAATTTGAATGGGAAGCAGGAGAAAGCCACCCACTGCCACCAGCTTCGAGTCCGGAAAGAGCAGCGAGGGGACATGGCGGAAAGGCTTGGATTAGGGGAAAAAAAAAAAAGAAATACAAAAAAAAAAAAAAACCCCACAAGAGCCCAGGGAGAGAGGCAGCCGGTCTACTCAGCCCGCCTCGCAGAGTGAACCGTTTGGGAGGGAATGGCAGAAAGGGGGAAAGGGCCTTTCCGGGGCCCCCACGACTAGCCCATGGAACTCCATGTCACAAGACTAGGGCTTGAGGAGTCAACGAAGGGAATGCATATTTGAAGATGAAACTGTGCAGAATAATAATAATAATAATAATAATAATAATTTATTATTTATACCCCGCCCATCTGGCTGGGTTTCCCCAGCCACTCTGGGCGGCTTCCAACAGAACATTAAAATACAGTAATCTATTAAACATTAAAAGCCTCCCTAAACAGGGCTGCCTTCAGATGTCTTCTAAAGGTCTGGTAGTTGTTTTTCTCTTTGACATCTGGTGGGAGGGCGTTCCACAGGGCGGGTGCCACTACCGAGAAGTCCCTCTGCCTGGTTCCCTGTAACTTGGCTTCTCGTAGTGAGGGAACCGCCAGAAGGCCCTTGGAGCTGGGCCTCAGTGTCCGGGCAGAATGATGGGGGTGGAGACGCTCCTTCAGGTATACAGGACCGAAGCCATTTAGGGCTTTAAAGAAGCAGAGAAATGTTGCTGTTCCGCCTGAATAGGGGCGAGAGACTCAGAAAACGCAGCAAGGAAGCACAAGTTTGTTGAGTCTTCCTCCAAATGCTTTTCAAAGGTCCAGGACTAAGTGGCATTGGGAAGTTCACAAAGAAAACTTCTGCACCAGTGCCAAAGGGGCTGCTGGATGGCAGGATCTGAAGCAGAGAGCTACAGCAAAAGCTTCGATCCTATCTGTATTTCCTCTGGGAGTAAGCCCTGTTGAACAGTGGAATTCGACACAGTGCGAAGGCGATTGTTCCACCAGGGCAAACATTCCTGCTTGTCTGCTGGAATGACCCCTTTGTCTTTCCTTCCCCCACATGCTATTCTGGGAGTCCTGCCGACCCTCCGTATCTGGGGGAGGAGAGGAGAGGAAATTGCACTAGCAGAGGAGTCTTGTGCTTGGCTTCTTCTGCTAATGGAACCAAGCAGCTGAACCTGGACCCAAGGCTATCTTTCTGGCGAAGAAGCAAGCCCCACTGAATTCCATGGGACTTATTCCCAGGTTAAGCGGGGCCAGGGCTGTACCCCAGATCCTGAAGAAGCACGTGTAGGAATGGGCTGCAGGGGTTTGTCCTTGGCTTCCCTTGAGACATCAGGCTTCCTCCTCCCCACATCCAGGGATGCTCCTGCCCCTCTCCTGCGGTTCCACCTGGCTCCCGACAGAATCCGAACCCAGGATTAGACGCAGATTTGGTCTGATTCAGGAAGCCTTGTCAGATTCACCGCCAAATGTGGACCCCCCAAGAATCTCAGAGTAAATATTTTTTAAATGGGTCTGGACTAACAATTGAGAACATCTGCACCACAGCATACCCACTCCTCCCAAACAAACTACCGGTAAGAAAAATCCCCACAACACTTAACAGGTACACACAAACCATGTTCAAAGCATGGAAAACAGAAACAGGCAAACTATCCCCAACCCAATCCCCACTAATTCCCCTGGCCTACCACCCATTATTCCACCATGCAGCACAAAATCTCCAAATAAAAACCTGGCAAACGAAAGGCCTATATCACCTAACAGGCTTTTATAAAAAATAACAAACCTTTGTCAACACAGGAAATGCAGTACAAACTAGAAGACACCCAAATACCCTGGTTAGCACAACACCAATTACACGCTCTCTTAAACAACCCAGCAGTAAAATCAACAGCAACTAGACCCCTGACAGCCTTCGAAAACCTCATCCTAACGACAAAGGGACACGGCAAAGGGATGGTATCTGCAATATACAAAATACTACTCAAAAGTCCCACGAACTCCCTAGACGCAATCAAAACACAATGGGAGGATGACATATGATATGAAATCAACCCCACCCAATGGACAAGAATGTGGTCTAAACCCCCCTTTAAATCCATATCAATGAAAAGAACTTACCCTAAAACTGACCTACAGATAGTATCTAACGCCAAGGAAAATTAGCGCTAATACGCCCAGGAACCTCACCAAAATGCTGGAGAGGGTGCACCTCCACAGGCACATACTTCTACATGTGGTGGGAGTGCCCCAAAATCCAACCATTCTGGACAATGACCGTATGAGAAATATGTAAGATAACCATGCAAGTGCTAGAAACCACCCCAGAATTGGTCTTGCTAAACATCTTCCAAGACAATAATGCCCACTTACACCACAAAGAACTCATAACCCATCTACTCTCAGCAGCCAGAAACATCATAACCAGACACTGGAAAGACCTGTCAGGAGTAAGCATGGACCAATGGTACCAAGTAGTATGGGAAACAGCCTTACTAGAAAAACTAACCAGTAAGCTGAAACTGACACAGGGACAAACAGAAGAAGACACCTTCACCCCGGTATGGCTCCCCTTTATCACATACACAGCCCAACAAGACAATGACAAAAATCTACCGACAGCATACAAATCAATATGGCTAACCTGATCAAAAACACCCACCCACCCCACTCACACAGGAAACCAAAGATCACCACAGCCAATCACAAATGAACAATCACACCCTACGCCAACCCCGACCTCTCTCACCACCAAAGGAGCACAAGCGAACAACAAAGAACCTACACAAACAACACTGACACCAAACCCTATGTATACTAAGTAAAACAGAAACACCGTCACCCCACCCCACCCATCTCCCCACCCCGCCCACCTCTTTCCCCCTTTTCTTCCTAATGTCTCAACAAACGAAACTGATTTGTAAAAATGTTACATGGAAAAAATACGAGAGAGACATTGCACATACCTTTGTAAATCAAGAAAATCTTTAATAATAATAATAATAATAATAATAATAATAATAATAATAAGGGTCTGGACTACGATGCCTATCGTCCTTCGCCATTTGGCTATGCTGCCTGGGGCTGATGGGAGGTGGAGTCTGCAGGCTCCCCACCCCCTGCTTAGGGTATGGATCCCACATGGGCTCATGGCTCTCCTCATGCCTCCAAACTACGCACCCCACTCCACCATCTCCCCCCTTCTCCCCTCCCAATACAAAACGGCAGAGTTTGCATGTTGAGGCCGGACTCCCCCAGGCCAGGGAATGTGTGAGAGGCTGCACAAACTAGAACAACTGCAGGGAGAGAAGGAACTTGCGCTCTTCCCCAACCCCTCCCCACCACCCTATTATAACCCACCTAATTCCAAGCTCTAAAAACCTACGCACGTGGCTTGGGGAGGAAGGAGAGATCCCTGCTTATTTGTCCCACTACAAGCAAGCTAGCGGCTCTCCCCCAAGAAACTCCCAAGGCACAAACAGCGCTATCAGGAGATTACACAAGACTCTGGCATAAGCCCTGGGCTTTGGCCACATGCTGCTTCCTCGGTGAAATTACCCGTTTAGTGACACTGCAGCTCTCCAAACTGGATGGGGCGGGCAGGGGGAGAAAAGCCGGGAGCAGAAGCAGCTCCTTGCTAGGTATTTGGAAACAAGCCCTCAGGGCTTGCAGAGAGGATCGGCTTTTAGAATCACCCATCTCCTTGTAGGGGACACTGGCTTGCAGGGGTTGTAAGCTAGCTTCACTGACTCTGCTTCTTCCTTCTGCTGCAGGAAGTCATTAAGCTCATTCGTAACATCTCCCAGATTTAAGCTAAGAGCTGCCATCAAAATGCATTCCCTGGAACTCAAAGCATCTATTGAAGATGGGTTGCAGGAGGCTTAAAAGAAAACTGTACACATATCTAACTTTCTTATCCCTTTCTGTACTCGGCGTTTCTTCGTTTCCGGCTTCCCTGATCTGCACCTGGTGCTGTGTAGGTGCATGTACATAGATACACCTCCTCACCAACAAGGGAGCCAGTGTGGCATAGTGGGTAGTGTGTCAGACTAGGACCTGGGAGACCAGGGTCCAAATCCCCACTCTGCCATGAAGCTCAGTGGGTGGCCTTGGAGTCCAGTCACTGCCTCTCAGCCTAACCTACCTCACAGGGTTGTTGTGGGGGATTAGATGAGGAGGGGCAGAACCATGCGTGCCACCTCGAGCTCCTTTGGAGAGAAAGCTGGGATATAAAAGCAACCTATCAAAAATAAAAACACACTCTGCATTTGACTGTGGCCACCATGAGCAGAACACCCTTGCATGATTCTTCCCATCTACCCCACTTCTAGGAGAAGTCAAAGGGCTGCAACGTAGAGCAGGCGTGACTAACCTACGGGCTCCAGGCAGTGTTGAACTCCATCTCCCATCAGCCCCAGCCTGCATGGCCAACGGGCAGGGATGATGGGAGCTGTAGTTCAGCCACATCTGGTGAGCCACAGGTTAGCCACGCCTGCTTATAGGAGAATCTCCCTCCCCAAACTCCTTGTAAAGGCAGGATTCTCAATGGACAAAACCACACCAACCTCATTACAGACTGGCCTACATAATTCCAATTACGGGTCAGCCAGAGAAAGAGGCCTGGATTAACCGCGTAGAAAAGCTGCCCCCCCCGCCACCCCCATGTGACTTCCTCCAGAGATACAGCTCCTGCTCCTTTAAAAATTCCTTGCCACTCGGAACGTGGCAGCTGCTTCCTTCACTGCAAGGCCCAGGCTGTGGCCATTTGCCCAGCTGTAGGAGAATTCAGATCCTGGCAGCCTGAAAAGCTACCAAAGACATGGAAGTGGGGGGTGGGGTGGGGGAGGCTGGGAAGGAGGGTGGGGGAGGAGGGACAGCAGTATGCTGCCTCTGTGCAGACACTGCGGTGGTGGGAGAGGAAGGACCCCAGGATATGGCTCAGGGTGAGGATTCCATGTCCTTTGAAGGAATTCGCTCACACCAGAGGCATCTGTTATCTTCAAAACAGCACACACACACACACACACACACACACACACACACACACACAAACACACAAACACCCTACACAATCTGGGAGCACATGCATGCTCCCAATCCTGGGTCTGCAGGAGACAAGAGTAACCCCATGCCTGCCAATTCTTCTCTGCAAATGTGCCCCAGTATGGGCAGTTTCTCCACCAAGCTGGTTTGGGCATTTGGCTGGAGGCAAGGCATGGCCTCTGGGATATTTTGCAGCGGAGAACTGGCAGGCAGGTCAGGGTTAACCATCACTCGCTGATTTGGCAACCCTGCAAGCCTCACTCCTATGTCCGCCTTTTGGGAAGCTCGGGTCAAGATAGGTCATTACTTAAAATGAAAACGCTCCAGTCAAGAGTTCCGTGCCAGGAAAAGTTGAATCTTGCCTGCCTAACGCAAGTTAAACGTATTTCAAAATACTTAGCATAATTCAGTCCGCTGCACATGGAGAAATGGGTACAAGTCTCTAACAAATGGAGGGCTGCAGCTTATCAAACAGAAAGATTTTTTCCCTGTGCCACTACAAGATGGCATGGTAAATGAAATAAGCATTTGCAGTATCTGTTGTTGTAAGTGTCTAAAAAAAAAAAAAAAAAAGCAAAATGCCACATGCGGTGAACATGCCCTCGCACTAAATACCGGAAGAAAACGAAAGCTTTTAACGGATAAGATATTGGACTCCTTTACTTTCTCGTTTAAACTTAAGATCTAATACAAAAAGAACATCGTGAACTGACTAGTTGTATGACAGCACCTGCTGTGATAATCCATGCTAAATACTGGAAATTACCAAATATAAATGAATAGATAAATTGTGGGACTTCACAGTAAGGGCTTACTGATATCTTTTAGAATAATTTAAAAAAATGAGTAAGATTCAATTTTTTTTGTTTGTGGGCGCCAAGTCTGCACTTATATTTTAAGATGCATTCCAATGAAAAATTATGAGCATTTATTAATATGTGGTTTTTAAAGCAAAACACTGGAAGTATCCTGTATGGTTTCTGTTAAGTCTCCATGTACCAGGCACGTCCAACTTCCAAGAGACTGCGATCTACTCCCACTATAAAGAAACTGGCAGTGATCTACCCATTGGATTGACCAGAATTGTTGAGCTTGTTTTGGGGAGAACTTGTTTTATTGAGCTTCCCCCCCCCCCGGACGATCCATCAGGATCGCGCGATTGACCAGGATCAACCAGGGACACCCAGCGATCGATAGGTAGATCGCAATCGACTGGTTGGAAATGCCTGATATATACAGGGTGAGTCTTTTAAAAGAGGCCCCATGGAACATGTGTACTCTGTATCCACGGGGCCTCTTTTAAAGGACTCGATCTGTACCATGGGTGTTATTCCATTAAGTTTAGACCCATTGGACGGGGTTCACCTCACAGTAGAAGATGGTGCAGTGGGGCTTTCTCTCCCTCTCCTCTCCTCTGCAAGCCCCCTAAAAATTGGCTGGGGCGGGGTTCAGGAGAACCCCAGAGGAGCGTTTGGGAGGAGGAGGGAGGAATTGTTCCATCTGGCAAGCTCAAATGGTTGTGTGGATGGATCATTTGTCACAGCGGAACATTGAATCCCACCCACTGAAATTAATGACCACGCTGACCAAGGTAAGCCCATTAATTTCAATAGGTCTACTCTGAGTGAAACTTAGCAGACTAACACCTTGTGCAGATCCTGTATTGTGTTTTTAATATTCGATTGGGAGCCGCCCAGAGTGGCTGGGGAAACCCAGCCAGATGGGTGGGGTATAAATAATAAATTATTATTATTATATCCTGTCTGCCATTTCTGTATTCTTGGGGGCAAAATACACGCAACCTGGAACAAACTTAAAAAGTACCACTATTGTCTTCCTCCTATGCAACTCATTTATTTGAAGCACTAAAACAAAAACAAAAAAACTGCCCTTCAATTATTCCCACAGCAGTTCACCGAAAGAACACACTTAAAATGTAAATCTAAAAGCCAAAACGTGCAATTATACCAAACAGCACAACAGAGTCAGCAGGATTAAAACCACACCAAAAACTCTGGGGAGATAAAAGAGGTTTTGCCCAATGATAAAAAGGGCAATAAAGCAAGAAACAAACAGGAAGCCTCTGTGGAGTGTTTCACCCCAGGGAACTCGCTTCATAGAATCAGAGTTGGAAGAGACCACAAGGGCCATCCAGTCCAACCCCCTGCCAAACAGGAACACCATCAAAGCATTCTTGACAGGTGGCTGTCAAGCCTCTGCTTAAAGACCTCCAAAGAAGGAGACTCCACCACACTCCTTGGCAGCAAATTCCACTGTCGAACAGCTCTTACTGTCAGGAAGTTCTTTCTAATGTTTAGGTGGAATCTTCTTTCTTGTAGTTTGAATCCATTGCTCCGTGTCCGCTTCTCTGGAGCAGCCGAAAACCACCTTTCTCCCTCCTCTATATGACATCCTTTTATATATTTGAACATGGCTATCATATCACCCCTTAACCTTCTCTTCTCCAGGCTAAACATACCCAGCTCCCTAAGCCGTTCCTCATAAGGCATCGTTTCCAAGCCTTTGACCATTTTGGTTGCCCTCTTCTGGACACGTTCCAGCTTGTCAGTATCCTTCTTGAACTGTGGTGCCCAGAACTGGACACAGTATTCCAGGTGGGGTCTGACCAGAGTGGAATACACTGTTCACCTCGAACAGTGATGGCACCCTTAGGAGGCTCTCCACTGAAGATCTTAATGTATGGGTAGGTACATATAGAGAGAGGCAGGCCTTCAAGTAACCTGGGTTCTAAGCTGTGGAAGGCCTGGAAAGAATGTGGAAGCCACAGCAGTCGACACCGACAGGTACAATACGATCACAACATCCAGTCGCAGGGAGTAATCCAACGGCCGCATACGCTTCCTGCCTTCATTGCAGTTTCAGAACAGTTTTCAAAGGCAGTGCACATTACAGCCGTCTACCCTGGAGGTCTGTCGAAAGCAAGCAAGGCTAGGTTTTTTCCTGTCCAGATAGGGTGGGCCACAAGTGGTTCGCCAGGCTAAGTCGCTAAAAGGCACTCTATACCACAGAAGCAACCTGTGCCGCAAGTGAGGAAGATGGGGCAAGACAAACCCTAAGCTGCAAACCTGTTACTTCAGGTAGAACGCTATTTTAGCCATTTCCTTGAACAGATGGACCGCTTGTCCGCAGTGCCCGAAGGACTCTTAACCAGTCCTTCCCCATGGGCAGCAGGTTTGGGTAGTAAACAGCACAACCCCTAGCCTGCCCTGATTGTGCAACACAAGGATACTCAAGAGAACTCAATACTCAAGAGTACTGCAACCCAGACAGGAAGCCTGGAGAGAGAGAGAGAGAGAGAGAGAGAGAGAGAGAGAGAGAGAGAGAGAGAGAGAGAGATGCAATTCTTGTAGATCATGGCAACATCATCTCCCTAGTCCTTGCTGGTGCTGAATTGAGCACTTGGGTGGATGTAGCCGAGAGGTCAATTCCACCCAGGTTTCAGTGCTAGAAGCCAGATCAGTTCTACTCAACTGTTGGAGATATAATGTCTTTTATCTACAGACCTACACTGTGGGCCCTGGCCAACTTACTGACTTAGCTTTTCTGGAAGTAATGAATCCATACTAAACCAACAGGACTACTGCTCATTAAGCTTCCTTCTTCTCGTTTCTGTGCCTCCAGGATAGTTCACTGAGACACCACTTTAGACAAAGTCCCATTCCAAATATGTCCCAAACCTTCTACTCTATTGCCAGCTGTACAGCAGACCCACCCTCGCTCCAATGCTAGGAGGAGAAGCGTCAATACCCCAGGGAACTGTCGTGCCAAGGATGCTGCCGTCAGTGTGGCATTTTAAACTGAGCAACTTTGTGGTGCAAGGTTCTGCCCGAGCCTGGTGAGAAGGGCTAGGGGCAAATGAGGGAGTGGCTATAGAGGGGCAATGCGAGCACAGTCCTCTTATAGCAAGACCACCAAGGATTCAGCTGGCACTGGTCTGAATGTGAAACTAACATAAACGGTTATGGACCACTGACCAAAGAAGCCACAAGAAGATGCCAGCTAGGAAGAGGATGAGGCCTATCAATGAGTTCTGGTGCAATCAGTGAGTTCAAGTCCCAACACACTTTGAGGGACACAGCTAGACATGAGTACTTGTACGGCAACAGGTGCCAAGAATATAGGGCCGGCCCCACAGAATTGCAAAAGCAGTGCATCTCCCCAATCCACATAGCAACCCAGTCAGATGGGCGGGGCACAAATAATAAAATGACTATTATCGTTATTAAAATGAAAACTTCCGAAATGAGGAAGACAAAATGAAGAGGCTGTTGACCACTCTGATCTGTCCTTGGTTCAGTGGATGCAACAGAAGTCCTTGGCAGGAACTCCTAGGGTTGGACTGTTGGAGCAGAGGAAAGAGGGATCAAATGACAGCGCCTTGGTCTCCGCCTGGTAAATAAAAGTTGCATGGTAAAGGAACTCCATGGAAAACAAAAGGCTCAGCTGAGTGGGGGAAAACAACAACGTGCAAGTCTCGAAAAGCTCTGCGTAAACAAACTCAATCAAGGAAGGCCAAGTTCCACAGCTCCATGTGCTGCACTGCTGAAGGGGACAAGAAAGGAAAAGGACCAGCCCAACGAGAGAGCACATTGAAATCAAGATTCAGAACTGTTTGTGCTTCCCCGGAGGGGCCCAACTCACATCTACGGAGCATTTGCCTTTCAACAATAAAAGCGCCCGGGCCCACATCAAGACGAAACATGCATCTGCATGGAAGCACCTGTGATGGCTGCAAAGGGGAAAGTTTGCAGACATCCCTGTGCGATGTGAAAGACATATCTGCAGCCCATGTGCTCTGGGGGTGTTTGGGTGGGAAGAGTCAGCTTGCACTGCCAGCCACCAGCATGTTCTCGCTAGGGAGAAGGCCTATAAGGAACTGTCACACTGAGTTAGACAGCTGGACCTAGCTAGCCTGGTACGATCAAATCAGTAATGGTCCTTGTGGGTCTTCTGGGAGAGAGGCCTTGCCCAGGCCGGTGACTATCGTTTCAGGATGCCGGAAGTCCGAACCGGAGGCATCGGGTTATGCGCAGCACAGCCCCTCCCAACGCGTCAATCTCAGCACACTTACAGGGAACTGTTAGGGAGCTCATCCGGGAAGCTGAAAGGGAGGGAGGAGTCTGCTTGCTCCTGTACACTGCCATTCCCCGTTACCATCTGCCAGCTGCCAAAGTCTGTAGAGATGGAGGATCCAGGCAGAGAATGGTCTGCAGATCTGGGGCAGAGAGAAGGAGAGAGAGAGAGAAAGAGAAAGAGAGGACGATGCAAGTCAATGGCTTTGTTCAGCAGGACGTCCCTTTTGCTCAAGCCCTCGTTGGTCTCCTGCCCCTCTGAGTTTACACTGGCAGCATCATCTCAAGAACGGCATCGAGAGTGTACGGCTTACGGCAGGCCTCAAACGGCTCCTTTCTAAAGCGAGAAGAAAGAAGATGCTGAGCTTGTTAAGGAGGGCGAAAGCGCTGAATCGCCGTGGCAGGGGCAAACCAGCAGTTAATGTCATGCAGGAGCTGCAAAAGCCAAGAACCGTCTTGCCAAGAGAGCCCAAAACCCCCGACGCTGCTCCCAGAGGTGCGGTCGTCATGCAGGCCAGCTGGGGCCCAGTGGAAGTTTGCGGACGGCATGGAGTGAAGCAAGAGGGAAGGGTGGCAGAGCAGTTGCTTTGCATGCAGAAGGTCCCTGGTCTGATCCCCAACGGCATCTCCGGGGAGAGCTGGGAGAGACCCCCCGCCTGAAACCTTGGAGAGCTGCTGCTGGTCGGTGTGTACCAAGAAGGATGGGTCGGGGATCTGACTCAGTACGAGGCAACTTCCTAAGGTTCCTATGAGATTTGTGCTTCCGGGAGGAACTTCAGGTTTACTTGTTCCCCGGCCCTTCCAGCCAGTGGAGTGCTCAGATCCTGACATGGCATCCCCAGTTTCCTTTTCCTGGAAGGTGAGAGGCAGCGTGGGACCACAACGGCCGTGAGTTGGTAGAAAGCAAGAAAGCAGCGGTAGCACTTAATCGAAGAAAATGGCCCAGAGGGCAGCAGAGCGGAAAGACAAGAGAGGAGATTCCCCAGCGGATTGCAGAGCAGAATCCGTGCAGCAGTCCCGTTCTCGTCCTCCTTCAAAAGGCAAGCCTTTCAGCCCCTCGCCACGTCCTTCCTCCACGGTCCCAGAATGCTTAGCTGGCGGCTCAGGAGTGACACGCAGTGCTAAGCGTTAAGCAATACGGCAAGCTGGCCGATTTGGAAGAAATGAATCCGATGGGAGCAAAAGAAGCATCAGCTGCGAGGTGGCAAGCCTAGCTCACAAGGAAGCCCTTTATTTTTATTTTAAAGAGGCCCTTCAGGCAAACCGCTTTCAGTCGGAGCACCAGCAGCTGCTGGCATTTTGCAGAAGCATTAGGCCCCCTCTTACCTGAAAAGGTCATTTCAATGTACGGGGAATAATCCAGATTTCCAGTTTTCGGGGGAAAGGCACAATGCTGTAGGGTAAAACAAACTTCCACTTTTGGCGCTGTCCCCTGTCACCACCCCTCTCTCTGCCCCCAAAACTCTTTGCTAACTTGGAGAACAAGGAAAGGCGAACAAAAAGGGATCTGCTTTCTGGTTTCTTGCAAGAACGGGCTCATCAACTAACTGGTCACAACAGGTCACTGGGTCCTTGGAGAAAGAGGATGCTCTTCCCCACCTTAAATTTATTTACACCTTGCCCTTTTCAGCCACAAAGTCTCCAAAGCATCTTACAATCCAGCATTTTTTTTTTTTTGAAAGAAAGCAAATCTCAGTTTTCATGACCAACCCTATAGCCTTGTGCAAGGGTTGTGGGATAATGCCGCCTCTCATGAGTTTAGGAAAGATTCAGAGCAGCTGGGTGGTACCAAAGCATCAACTATGCCAGTATCACTCTTCCCACAGTGGCCAATCAGAAGCAGGGCATGAAGACAATCACTCCCTTCTCCTTCTGGTGCCCAGGGACGTACAAAATACTCTGAACAAGAAAGTTCTAGACAGCCACCCTGACTAAGCGGTGGCCGTCAATCAACTGCTGGCGGCTCCCGTTCCAAACGCCTGTACATGCCAAGCAGAGACTCGCTGGCTCCTCTTTCCCTTCTCCCGACAACTTTGGTGGCGAATCGGATTCCCATCAGAGAAACGCGCCAGGAATGAAGACAAAACTCACTCCTCCGTTTGCACCCCCCAGATGTCTTACTGCAGAGGGATCCACAGGTGCACTCATAGCATTCTGAAGCAAAGAGGGTTTTTTGGGGGTGGGGGGGTGGGGAAAAGGATGAATACCCAGATGCCTACTGGCTCTTAGATTTGAAGGTGTTTATAGCAAGAGTAAAGGGGTGGGGGGAAAGAAAGAGATTCATCTGTTAGGATCAAGCATTGGTGATTCCTTGAAGCAACCCCTACAGAGACTTCCTTCATCGCGGTCACAGCCATCGTTTCCCCACCTTTGACGAGGGATGTCTGGAGGGCAACATGACTGGGCCCACCTGTCAGCGTTTTTCAGCTGCTATTCCTGCATTGCAGGGGGTTGCACTAGACCAGGCATGTCCAACAGGTTGATCGTGATCTCCTGGTCAATTGCGGTATTATTTTAAGTGATCGCTGCTGTGCTCCTTACTGGACCCCCCCCCCAAAATGGTAAACAACTCTGGGGCATCCTCCCCTAAAAAAGCTCAACAACTCTGGGTCATCCTTCTCAAAAGAAGCTCAACAGTTTTGGTCACTCTCCCCTAAAAAAACGCTCAACACCTCTTGGCAATGACAATGGGTATATCACTGCCAGTTTTTTTTATACTGGGAGTAGATCACAGTCTCTTGGGAGTTGGAGGTGCCTGGACTAGACGACCCCTTTGAGTCCCTTCAAACTCTACAATTCGATTACAGTGGTACCTCGGGTTACATACACTTCAGGTTAAGAACTCCGCTAACCCAGAAATAATGCTTCAGGTTAAGAACTTTGCTTCAGGATAAGAACAGAAATTGTGCTCTGGCGGCGCAGCGGCAGCGGGAGGCCCCATTAGCTAAAGTGGTGCTTCAGGTTAAGAACAGTTTCAGGTTAAGAATGGACCTCCGGAACGAATTAAGTACTTAACCAGAGGTACCACTGTATTTTTTAATTCCTCATTATATAATTTCCATACCACCCTTCATCCGAGGATCACGGGGCGCTTTATAATATATAAAAAACTCTATATTCTTCTATTAAAGCCTTCGTGTGAACAGAAGAAAGGGCTTAGCAAATGGCCGAAGGGGAGAAAAAGAATATTCTTCATGGCTTGTAGGACATTAACTTTGTGAATGTGGAGATAAGGAGCTGGGGAGAGACAAAGATGAGAGGACACAGATCTCCGCAGTGGAGTGCAGAAGGTAGAAAGACCTTATACAGAGCTAGCTGGTAGGAAAGACTGTTCTAGCAAAGAGGAATTGCCCTGTAACAAGAGAATGTGAGGTGCAGAAGACTGTCCGTCTTAGTGCGGTGAAAGGAGGAGGCTCAAGGCGGAGCAGCAGCGGCAGTGTGAGAGCCAGTGTGGTGTAGTGGTTAAGAGCGGTAGACTCGTAATCTGGGGAACCGGGTTTGCGTCTCCGCTCCTCCACCTGCAGCTGCTGGGTGACCTTGGACTAGTCACACTTCTCTCTGAAGTCTCTCAGTCTCCCTCACCTCACAGAGTGTTTGTTGTGGGGGAGGAAGGGAAAGGAGAATGTTAGTCGCTTTGAGACTCCTTCGGGTAGTGATAAAGCGGGATATCAAATCCAAACTCCTCTTCTCTTCTTATTATGTCAGGTAGAGAGAATGTGACTCAGGAACTCTTGGCCTTGAGTCTAAATTAACCTCAACACATATTGCTCTGGGTGGATCGTGTTTCCAGAGATTTGGGGAGTCTGGCCTTCTTGTATACTCTGGCAAAGCTCACGCAACTCAGCTCGCCAATGAAGCAGTCGGACCAGGGATTGGAAATCGGTAGGAAGCCAGCTGCCAAGAGCGGAGTGCAGGAAGGAGAGAAATGCCGGTTGCTTGGTCAGCATAGCCAGAAGGGTAAGCAGGAAGCCAGAAATAAAGAGAGAGATCTGGAATGGCCACAGAAGCACGAAGCCAGCCATGAAGTTTGCAGACACAGCCAGAAAGGATTCAAAGCCAAGGGTTTACCCAATGACTCTGCAATTTCAACCTCCTGTGGGGTCCAGATGATAGACTCTACTAGTTGATTTAGACTCCATTTTCTGCTTCCGTTTTTTTTTTAAAAGGAAGTTTCCAGCCCCTCGGTGCATCAGAGAAGAATTGAGAAAAAAGTGATTTGGGCAGGGTGCCCATCAGTTTCTGTGTCTACTCCTTGAAATACATGCCCCCTTCTTGCCTTGCTCTCTTGCTACCTCTTTCTTCATAGTTGCACAAAAACCCAACTCTTCCACAGTTTTCCCAAGTGTACATGAAACAATTTCCCCAAGTGTACATGATTGACCTGACTGATGCAAGCATAGTGCTGTAGTCACGTTGTTCACTGAATAAGGTACATTTTAAATGCAGAGAGAACCTCCATAAATTTGGAGGTTCTCCAAATTTTGTTTTGTTTATGACAAACTATGAGAGAGAGAGAAGAAAGAAAGAAAGAAAGAAAGAAAGAAAGAAAGAAAGAAAGAAAGAAAGAAAGAAAGAAAGAAAGAAAGAAAGAAAGAAAGAAAGAGGCAGGAACCAGTGGCATTATCTGGAAGCAGAGGATGAAACAGTTGTGAAGAGTTGTGAGCAGGACCAGCAGAGCCTAGAACAGTGGTGGCAAACCTTGGCACTCCAGATGTTTTGGGACTACAACTCCCATCATCCCTGACCACTGGTCCTGTTAGCTAGGGATCATGGGAGTTGTAGTTCCAAAACATCTGGAGCGCCAAGGTTAGCCACCACTGGCCTAGAATCAAGCTGTGTGAAGAATATTAAATCCCTCGGATGTCAGCATGCCAGAGTGCCTGAAACATTTTTTGTGAAAGGCCCTTATTGCATGACGGAGGTCTCGGGTTGAAGGACTACAAATGGCAGGGTGTCGGGAGCTTGAGTCAGGAGCAGGTTAGCAATATCTTTATTCAAAGAAACCAAAACAGCGCAGGAGGCCTAGTGATCCCAGGAACTGTTCCCAGTAGGTCTTGACCCCCCTGAGGCCTCCTCTCTGCCTCTTGGCGCCCTCCTCTTCAGCCTCTGCTTCTGTCTCCCGATTCTGGATTGCTCTCTGACCCAGACTCCTCCTGATCACTAAGCCCTGTTGCCTCTTCAGCTTCCGACGCTTCCTCTTCTCCCTCTGACCACGCATCATCATCATCATCCCACCACCCATCGCCTGGCTCTGAGCCTTCCTCCCCTGGGGGTTCTCCAGCTGGTGCATCCGTATCCAGCTCCTCTGAATCCATCCAGCCCATGACACAAATTCAGGAGGAGCTACTTCTATCCAAGGCACTGAAAAGCCACTGCCCATCGCGGTAGACCAGGACAACCTACAATGTACCCTTTTCCAGATGCTATAGAACTACAATACCCATCAGTCTCAGCCAGAGGGCCAATGGGAATTGTAGTCCAACATCAGCTAGAGGGCACCAGGTTGGGGAAGCCTGCGGCAGACAACACCAATGGCGTTGTCAAC
Source organism: Darevskia nairensis (assembly GCA_034642065.1). NCBI lineage: Eukaryota > Metazoa > Chordata > Lepidosauria > Squamata > Lacertidae > Darevskia > Darevskia nairensis. Next base: position 3,058,690 of record JAWWNI010000434.1, read on the forward strand.
ACAAAAGTAGCTTTATATATATCCGAAGAGTAACTCATCCTCTTCTGCTGGGGGAGAATGTTCCGGAAACTCTCCAGCTCTAATCCTTTCACCCTGGCAAGCAGAGCTCTCCAGCCTTCATCCCACACGACCTTATTAGAGTTTCAAGTCCAGTCTTCCGCCAAGAACAGACACTAGAGCGCCGTTACAGAGGATTAATTTGCCTTACGATCCTTGGACAAAGCAGAAAGCCAAGAGGACAACAATAAAGGGGGGTGGGAGGCGAGATGGCAAGACTAGCCAGCACTTCAAACCACGGATTCATCTTCCCTTTCTACTCCAAACTCACGCTGGACAAAAAAGACCTCAGTGATGTGCCTGAGTACAGCTGATCTAAGGAAGAGAACAGCAGAGCGGCTAACAAGCCAATTAACTGCAAAGAGGCCCACTGGCAGGGCAATGAGAACCTTTTAATACCAAGGACCCAATTGGTGGCGAAATCTTTTTCAAAAAAATTGTTTTAGTAAGTAGTGCCGTCTGTCTGAAATGTATGTGCTGCTGTGGCTCTGCAGTCAACCTCACGAGCCGTGTCAGAATTACGGTATTTCTGCTAGGGTTTCTGTTAACTAAAGCAGGAGTGGCCAATGTGGTGCTGCACCCCTGGATGTTCTGGCTGGACTCCAACTCCCATTATCCTCGGCAGCATTGGCTGGGGCTCATGGGAGCTGGAGTCCAATAGCAATTGGATCGGACCACGTTGGCTATTCCTGAGCTCAGGAAACAGAATGACTTGTTTGCTCCTACTGCCCTTACAATCTTCTTGTGTCACCAGGCTGCATCCCATACGTAAACCTTCCCAGACGCCTCTGCTTCCCTGATTCACCTACGCTCTCTTACTCACACAGGTGGAAAATCGCTGCCTTTTCCTGGGGTGATGGAGTCAAGTAGAACTCAACTACTTTGATGCTGAATCAGAACAGGGTTGGCGACTGAATCAGATAAGTGCTGGAGATGAAGAGAGGTGGAGGGAACGTTCTTTCACATGTGGTGGACTTGTAAAAGGGTATTGGGAAATAATCCATAACGAATTGAATAAAATGTTTACTTTAAAAAAAACAAAAAAACCAGAGTCCTTTTTGTTGGGGATAATTCAGACTGAAACTCCCAGGTGTCAAAAATGGTTCTTTATGTATGCTACTACTGCGGCCTGTGTTTCGTTAGCCCCAAAATGGAAAACGAGCGAGGTCGCAACCAAAGAACAATGGCAACTTAAGCTGGCAGAATATGCTCACTTTGCAGACGTAACATATAGAATAAGAGAACAAGAAGAACATATGTTTAGAGAAGATTGGAAAATGTTTATTGACTATATGGGGGGGGAACTGTGTAGACATGAAAACGTTGGCAGCATTAAGATAAATTCAACAGTGTAAATAAGTTTTAAATGGATGCAATAATGGAATACTGAATGGTTTAGTTTTGTAAAAGATGCAGGGATATGTGATATGTAAAATGAACCATGGAAAGAGAAGAAGGGAAGTCACTGACATGTTAAGGATGTTAAAATGAGTACCGTATATACTCGAGTATAAGCCGACCTGAATATAAGCCGAGGCACCCAATTTTACCACAAAAAACCTGGGAAAGCTTCATAGGAGCCACTGCCTGCCTCACTCAAGTATAAGCCGAGGGCGGCTTTTTCAGCACAAAAAATGTGCTGAAAAACTAGGCTTATACTCGAGTATATAGGGTACTTGAAATTGTAAAACAGAAAACTTAATAAAATTATATATATTTTTATTAAGTTTTCTGTTTTACAATTTCAAGTACTCATTTTAACATCCTTAACATTTTAACGTGTATATATATATAACAGAGTCGGCGATGCTTCGTTAGCAGCACAGGTAGAAAGCACAGGAGACCAAGCTCCAGAAACCCACCACGCCAAGAAATATTTACTGGGACCTCCCAAAAAATGTCACGGCTGTGCATGCCTCTCAAAAGTGGAGGAAGGGGAAGAGTGAAAGCTTGGCAGTGCATAGTCTGCCTTACACGCAAGTAGGTCTCAGATTCAATGTATGGCATCTATGGGTTGGGCTGGGAATATCCTCCATCTGAAACCCTGGAGAGCTGTCCGTGTGGACCAAGGGTCAGCAACCTTTTTCAGTCGTGGGCCGGCCCACCGTCCCTCAGACCATGTGGTGGGCCAGACTATTTTTTTGGGGGGGGGGGGAAATGAACTAATTCCTATGCCGCACAAATAACCCAGAGATGCATTTTAAATAAAAGCACACATTCTACTCATGTAAAAACATGCTGATTCCTGGACCATCTGCGGGCCGGATTGTGAAGGTGATTGGGCCGGATCCAGCCCCCGGGCCTAAGGTTGCCTACCCCTGGTGTGGACAGTAACAAGCTAGATGGGCCTCTGTCTGACTCTGTATAAGGCAGCTTCCTTGGAAGTCAGCCTCTTGGAAGAAAAAGCAGGATAAAGGCGAGGCAAAACAGACAGGGAGAGTGTTGCCGCTGCCCATTCCTCTAGCAGGAAGAACGTTCAGATCTGCTGGGTCTTCAAGCAGCCCAGATTCTTTCAAGCTCCAGCTCCGGAGAAAGGGCTTCATTTAATTAGGTCACTCCTCTCCACTGCACCACCCTTCCCTCCCAGGAAGAGCTATATAGGTTTCTGACAGCTCCGGCTTCTCTTTCTTCACATCCGTCACTCAAGTCAGCTAGGTACGGGGGTGGGAGAGAACCTCAAATCCACAAATACCAACCTGTGGTGGCCTAAGAACAGAATTCTGGCTTTGGTGCAGGGTTCAGTTTGGGCTTAATTTTTTGAATCAGCTCTGCATGTGAAGGCATGACTATGTCTTACCCCTCTCTACCCTATATTGGCTGCTCTAACTGGCAGCAGCTCAGCAAGCTCTCAGGTAGAGGGTACCTAAGAAGAGCAGTTCTGTCTACACTCCATGGCAGCAGCATGAACTTCATGCTTCACAGCTGGGCCTTCTCTTCCAGAGTTGAGCCCTGGCTTGAGGCCAGCCCCATAGCTTAGAGCAGCCTCCCCCAGCCTGTTGGCCTACAACTCCCTCACCACTGAGCATGTGGGTGCTGGGATCTGTAGTCCAACAATGGCCAGAGGGCACCAGGCTGGGGGAAATTTACCCACTATTAGATCCTTGATATTGAAAGGCTGTCATTGCCCTGTCGGTGGACCTCTTTACACTAATGAGCTTGTTAGTCACTCTCCTGTTCTCTTCCTTAGATCAGCTGTCCAATGTAGAAGCAGCCAATATAATCAGCAGCCTCAGCTATATGCATATCCATGCCAACCTAGCAGTTCGAAAGCACATCAAAGTGCAAGTAGATAAATAGGTACCGCTCCGGCGGGAAGGTAAACGGCGTTTCCGTGTGCTGCTCTGGTTCGCCAGAAGCGGCTTAGTCATGCTGGCCACATGACCCGGAAGCTGTACGCCGGCTCCCTCGGCCAATAAAGCGAGATGAGCGCCGCAACCCCAGAGTCGTCCGCGACTGGACTTAACGGTCAGGGGTCCCTTTACCTTTTACCGTAATACTTCCCCCAATGCAGAAAAGGAAAACGTGGCAACAGGGGCAGATTTACATTTCCAAAGAATCTCCACTTTCATTTAGGGGGGAAAAACTAAATTCTTAGGACTGGCAAAAGTGCACTTGGAAAAAAGTGGGCAAGCAACACTGCCCAAAATTTATGAACTCAAGAGCTCCCTCTGAGGTTCTCTGTGGTTTGCATTGTGAATGCCCAGCTCCTGGCAGTTTTTAAAATAATTGTTGTTATGTATTAACTTTACGTGCTGCCCTTCATCTGAGATCACAGGGTGGTTTACAGTACAAACACGGAATTAAATTCTGGATTAAAAATAAGCCAAATAAATTTGCAACAACAAAAAATCCCCTTGGGGATTCACGCAGCCCTCCATGCAGTTGTACAGACTGCAAATTCCAGCTTTCCTTGGTGGTGGGGAAATCTGGATCGCCCAGGCACAGAACTTTTGCTCACTTGCTTAGTGCCGCGCTTCCCCCACTGACTGCCGCCGCCTTTGGGCCGGCAGTTGCCTGTTTGTGCCTGCCTGCTTTAATCAGCTGCCTGCAAAAAGCAGACATGGCGTTAAGGAGCGCTCCCAGGACATAAATATTTAACCATGAAGACCAGAAAGCTAATAATTACTCTATTAACAGCAGCTGGATGGCAGGAGATCTTTGTGCAGGGCCCAGAAGCACAGCCGGCAAGTGAGCGACACACTTGGCAGCCAGCAGCACTCTGCTTCAGCCCTGCCTGTTTGCTGTCACATTAGAGCATTTACTGGCCTGACCCAGGGTAATAATTACAGGGCCATTAAGGCCAAGAGCCAGGACGCTTGCGTGCAAGGAGAAGGGTATTTGCTCACAGCCCACAGCAGCAGCGGTTTCCTCCACAACCTCAAGCAGTGGAAACCAGCAGATCATCGGGATGACATCATGGGCTTCCCCTGATCATAGAGAAGTGCTGGGATAGAAGAACTCAAGAGCCCGTGGGGCCAGGCCAACGGCCCGCCCAGTCCAGCGTCCTGTTCTCACAGTGGCCGGTCGGATGGCGGAGGGAAACCAGGAAGTCGGATTCAAGCACAAGAACTCCTCCCATGGTTTCCAGCAAGCATTGCTGCCTCCAACTGTGAAAACAGAGCACAGCCATCACAGCCAGCAGCCCTCGACAGCCCTCTCCTCCATGAATAATAATAGTGGCAGGTGCCACTACCGAGAAGGCCCTCTGCCTGGTTCCCTGTAGCTTTGCTTCTCGCAGTGAGGGAACCGCCAGAAGGCCCTCAGCGCTGGGTCTCAGTGTCCAGGCTGAACGGTGGGGGTGGAGACGCTCCTTCAGGTATACAGGACCGTTTAGGGCTTTAAGGTCAGTACCAACACTTTGAATTGTGCTCGGAAATGTACTGGGAGCCAATGTAGTTCTCTCAGGACCGGTGTTATGTGGTCCCGGCGGCCACTCCCAGTCACCAGTCAAGCTGCCGCATTCTGGATTAATTGTAGTTTCCGGGTCACCTTCAAAGGTAGCCCCACGTAGAGCACATTAGAATGAGTCTAATACTCTTTAAAAGCCACCCAAATTTGGGGCCCATCGCTGCCTCTTGTGGGAGGGAGTTCCACAGGTTAACTACGCGCTGCATAAAGAAGCTCTTGTTTTCAGGCGTCCCGAACCTTCCAACGGTCTAGTTAACTCTGCGAAATAGCTGCACGGGGAACAGAGGCCGGGTTCAGCTGCCAAAAGGCAGACCTAGAGAACTAGCTCCCTCATCCCCTGGTATTATTCAACTGCAGGTTCCAGTGGCTAAAGAACCGCCTAGCACGCATACAAGGGAAACGAGGAAGTACAGAAACCACAGCATCTCGAAGCTCTGTGGGAAGCTTCAGCCCCGCCCCGACGGCTCTTCCCGTGCTCGCAGTTGCCGCTGTGCTTTACGCATTTCGACAAAGCTGCCTCCCGGACCCAGAGCTCCCCGGCGGATCCGAGCGCATTGTGCCAGCTTTGTTTAATGGGTTTAGCAAAAGCGCATTCAGGCGCGGCTTAGCCAGTTTGCTAAGCCACATTACTGTCCTGCGCGCATCTTACACGGTGTTAATCCCGCCGCCTGCGGAACGCTTCTGTGGCGGAGGGGCCCCCCCACCTTGCTCCCAAGGCAAACGGCAACAGTGGGACAGACTCTGCACCCCAGGGCCCATTTTGCACATTCTAGCCGATCGTAATAATAAGGTGCAGAAGGTGCAATTCTGACTTCCAAGCGTTTGCTGGAAGCTCCCAAGATTCTTTCCTCACGGTACCAGACTAGCTCCACCGCCAGCTTTCCTGCAGAACATTTTGAGATTAGCTACCTTAACGTGCAAGATTAAAACAACAGAGATAAGTATCCATGTGGAGGGGAGCACACATACAGCTTCCCCCATTAAAATGTGGCACAGGCCGGTAAATAAGTTGCTGCGGCGCATGTCGTTTGTTAATGGGGCACACGCTGATTAGATTGAGATGACGGGGGGGGGGAACGTCGCTCGCTCAAACGGGTGGTCTAGCAGGCAAGCTCCTTGGCCGCACTCGCACGGGACAGGTGGGAAAGGCCTCATCGGACCCTCCAGGCGCTTAAGCCTTCCTCGGCCCTGTTGTTAAGAAAGCAGACAAACCCCCACAGGGCAATACCGAGCAATGCCCTTTCCTTCCGCTCAGTCACAGCTTCAGGCAATCGGGAGTGCAGGGATGCGTGCGCTTGCCAGCTTAACTACCAATATGCCTATTTGGCTTCAATTAAGCTTCCCTGATCCAGTCTGCGGAGACAGACAACCGCGGGGGTTTCTTTCTGCCTGGCCTGCCAGTTTGCCCATGCAGTGGCAGGCTGCCCCCCCCTCTCTCGGGGAAGAGAAACAACCCCCACCCCGGTTCCCCTTCCTCCTCCCAAGCTACCATGCGCTGCGCTCCTCTCACGCCCTCCTCCTACTCCCAGCGGCCTCAGCGTGGCTTGCCCTGCTTGCCTCCTGCCTGTCAGTGCGCTCGGGAAGTGGCAGGTAGCCAATTAAGTCACCTATTGTAGTAGCTGCTGGCCCACAGGAATGCCCGCTTCCTCCGCTGCGGCAAACGCTAAGTGCTTTGTTGCCATGGCCACGGGTCCAGAAGATCTGAAAGCCACACGCAAGCAGCCATCTCCTTCCTCCGGGTTGGCAAGGCCCTGTGCCGGGCCCCTGAGCCGAGATACGAGGGGCGCAGCTGAGCCTGCTGGCGTGGCAGGGCCCCAAGCGCTGCCCTGGCACCGGCATGGGACTTTCAAGAGCATGGCTACCTTGCCCGCAGCTCTCCCCAAAATAAATTGGCAACGGCAGAGCTGCTGGGCCTGAGGAGCCACACGCTCCCAGGATAAGACCCTTGTAACTCCAAACACACAACAATGTCATCACCCTTTGGGAGAAGGGGGCAGGATCCTCCCTGGCAAGCAGCCCCAAAAGCAGAAGACACTGGAGCATGCCTTTTCCAGAGCAAAAGGAGGAGGAGGAGACCACAGCTCAGAGGCACAGTGCAGGTTTTGCATGCATAGGGGCCCCAGGTTTATTCCCTGGCAGTTCAAGCCTTAGTTGTCGTTGGGATCCGCCTGTCTTGAGAGGCGATGGAGTGCGCTGCCCAAACTACGACGCTGGCAACAGAGCGGCCTCTGCAAATACTGCAATTTAAAATATGCAAAGGTAACAAATGCAACAGCCAGGCCACACCGCGACAGGAAGGCAGGGGAAAACGATACCATCCTATACTCAGGGAAGATACAAAACCAAGGTATCGTCTCCAAGGCAGGGTGGATATGGGAGGGCAAGGTTTGGCGGCACCATCTCATTTGAAATGCAGCATACAATTAAGACCTAAGGGTAAAATCTCGAAGTCAGACAATTGCACAAGTGACAAAGCGTAAACGGTGCTGAAGGAAGATCAGCCAACCGCACACCTGAATTAAGGAAAAAAAGGCCTTACAGCGCTGCCAAAGATAGTTGGAGATAAATTTCTGTAAGTACATTAATTTCCTGAATTGGGAGCCATCGTGAAAAGATATTATCTGCCTGCGGCAAAAGCAACCTTCCTCTTCAAATGGAAGGGGCACGAGCAACGTCTCCTCTTACACCAATGGACAGAACAACAGACAGCTCTAAAGCAACTCTGGCTGCAGCCGAAGGTGGAGTAGGGGAGAAAGTGAGCAGAGCACATTTCCCAAATTTGAAACACTATTCTGAAACATTTAGCACTATCTCACCCGTATGTTAGGGACCCAGGTGGTGCTGTGGGTTAAACCACAGAGCCTAGGGCTTGCTGATCAGAAGGTCGGCGGTTCGAATCCCTGCGATGGGGTGAGCTCCTGTTGCTTGGTCCCAGCTCCTGCCCACCTAGCAGTTCGAAAGCACGTTCAAAGTGCAAGTAGATAAATAGGTACCACTATGGCGGGAAGGTAAACGGCGTTTCCGTGCGCTGCTCTGTTTCACCAGAAGCGGCTTTGTCATGCTGGCCACATGACCCAGAAGCTGTACGCCGGCTCTCGGCCAATAAAGCGAGATGAGCGCCGCAACCCCAGAGTCAGACACGACTGGACCTAATGGTCAGGGGTCCCTTTACCTTTACCTTTTACACTCGTATGTTATCTAGATTTCAGCTCAGTGGTTTCCTTTGCTATGTGCTTTCGGTTTGTACAACCAGTTTCTTACTTGCTACGGATTGAGGGTGTGTGTGATCTTTTTTGGTTCAGACCTATAGTTCTTCAATCTTCTATGCTTTCCATCTCCCTGCCTTTCCAAACTCACGTTCCTTGACAAGAACTGCATTTGATTCGAGCCAGTTTTAGTTTCTTATTGCAATCAATACCCTGACATTTTTAGAAAAGCACTTCAGATAGTTCAAGACTTGCCTGGTTAATGACTCAAGAGGCCTCTGGTTGGCTTAAGGGTTGGAAGTAACACTCCAGGGCTTCAAGTCACAGGAGAGAGTCTTTTATATGTTTAAAATAACCACATTGCTTTTTCACATACACTGACGGGATCTGCAGTTTCCCCCCAATATTTTGCTATTAATACATATGCCGACGCTAACGAATGCACCACCAAATTCACCCTCTTTCGTTGCAACTGTGTAGTTTGAAAGAAAAAAATCACGGCGCCCATCGTTGACTCATAAATGACAATTTGATCGATTTTCCTTGCAATTTAGTCCCCCCAAAAATCTTTTCGTTTGCATTTCCTCTAAATACAACTAAATCCGACATAACGCCGACCACATCTCCCGCATAAGGCAGCTGGTAACCTGTACATCTTTTCAAGTTCAACAGAGCAACAGCGAGACCACGTAGTTCTTAAAACACTGCAGATCCTGTTCCCGGAACGATTCCACGTGGCACTAACCAATTGTTGCCTTCTTCCCAGACTCCCTACCCACCCAAAGTGCTCAAGCACTTAAAATAAATCTTTAGGACGGGTTTGTTCAATACCACAGGAGAGGAAGAAGAGAGACACACTCTTACAGAGTCAAATCTGGAGCAGTTGTTCAATAATTTTGCATCGAGACATACCTGCATGATACAGAAAGCTTCCTTCAGGTGGCCCAACTTCTCTTGCCCACAGATGGCATGACACCTCCTTCCCCAAGCCCCCAATTCCAGCATTCATGGGCACAGCCCCCTCCTAGTCATGCCTACGCTTTAACACAGTCCTCTAGCATTCCCTTCCAAAGCATGTTGCAGAGAAAGTACCAGAGTGCCTCCGGGTGCTTTACAAACATACATAAACAGGGCACTTTGCTAGGTGCCCCTGGATTATCTGGCCACACGCAAGAATCATAGAATCATAGAGTTGGAAGAGACCACAAGGGCCATCCAGTCCAACCCCCTGCCAAGCAGGAAACACCATCAAAGCATTCCTGACAGGTGGCTGTCAAGCCTCTGCTTAAAGACCTCCAAAGAAGGAGACTCCACCACCCTCCTTGGCAGCAAATTCCACTGTCAAACAGCTCTTACTGTCAGGAAGTTCTTCCTAATGTTTAGGTGTAAACTTTCTTGTAGTTTGAATGCATTGCTCCGTGTCCGCTTCTCTGGAGCAGCCGAAAACAACTTTTCTCCCTCCTCTATATGACATCCTTTTATATATTTGAACATGGCTATCATATCACCCCTTAACCTTCTCTTCTCCAGGCTAAACATACCCAGCTCCCTAAGCCGTTCCTCATAAGGCATTGTTTCCAGGCCTTTGACCATTTTGGTTGCCCTCCTCTGGACACGTTCCAGCTTGTCAGTATCCTTCTTGAACTGTGGTGCCCAGAACTGGACACAGTATTCCAGGTGAGGTCTGACCAGAGCGGAATACAGTGGTACTATTACTTCCCTTGATCTAGATGCTATACTCCTATGGATGCAGCCCAGAATTGCATTGGCTTTTTGAGCTGCTGCATCACACTGTTGACTCATGTCAAGTTTGTGGTCTGACAAGACTCCTAGATCCTTTTCACATGTACTGCTCTCAAGCCAGGTGTCACCCATCCTGTATTTGTGCCTTTCATTTTTTTTGCCCAAGTGTAGTACTTTACATTTCTCCCTGTTAAAATTCATCTTGTTTGCTTTGGCCCAATTCTCTAATCTGTTAAGGTCATTTTGAAGTGTGATCCTGTTCTCTGGGGTATTAAGTACCAGAGTGCCTCTGGGTGCCTTACAAACAGACATAAACAGGGCACTTTGCTAGGTGTCCCTGGATTTTCTGGGCACACGCATGATCTGAAGCCTGGAAGCAGAACATCCGGCATCGCCAAAAACGTCAACCCACTCTCCTTTTTCAGAATTAAAGATTCTAGAGCTCATGGACAAACTGAAAACTGTGGACAGTGGGAAATCCCCAAAGCCGTAAAAGGGCTAAGCAGAACTTTCTAGGGATATCTGGCTCGACCTAGTAGTGCTTCTTGTACAGCCAGTGCAACCCAGTAAAGTTTCTTGACCCCCCTCCAGCCTCAAAGGGCTGCCACCCCCCCAAACTCAGAGCTTTTCTTCCTCTCCTCATTCTGCTAAGTCGGCACCAGGCCCAGAACTGAGGCAGCAGGAGCAGACATCTCAGGTGGCAAGAATCCGGGTGGAACTAAAGAGCAGCAAATTGCCACTTTAATTATATTTTTTCCTGCAAGGGGAAGGGCAGCGGGTGTTTTTTCCTTGCGGCGGCACTTGGCGAAAAGTTCACAAACAGCTGCCTGAGAAGGAAATCTGTGTACGTTTGCACGATCGATTCCTTCCCAAAGCCTGGTTTTTCTAAAAGGGGGAAAGGAGGGCTTCCTTCGTGTGCTTTAATGCTGCCACCATAGCTTCTCCTGCAGACCATCGCCCCTGCCTTGCGCTGCTTGGCAACCTGCCCCACCCCCCTTTTCCAAAGTGTCACAAGCCTCGCTCCATCTCTCACCTGGCTTTGGGCACTTCCAGAGGACTGCTGCCCAGCCTTGAGAAGTTCTCCGAGTGGTTGGAAGAGGAGGAGCTGGAGGACTTCGCTTCGAGCACGCCCTGGACGGGCAGCCGCTCCTCGGACTGTTGCGGCCGACCCCACAGGACTGTCTGTGGGGAGGAGGCATAGTTTTTCCTCCTGCAAAAAAAATAAATAAATAATAGTGCAGAAAAAAAATAAGGAAATGCACCTACTTGGGCTGCGAGTGCCAAGCCAAGTGGGGAAGTCTAGGCCACATCAAGGCAGGTCAGAGACGTAGGAAGGTCAGGTGGTACCCGGTGCGGAAAATTTATTGTCAACCCCCCCCCCAATATGTTTTTTTCCTTGCCTGCAAAAATGGTTTTACGTTATTCTCACAAAGGAATAATAATAAGTATAAATAAACTTATTTATATCCTTGCCCTCCCCGGCCGAAGTCGGGCTCAGGGTGGCTAACATCAGATACATAACATTGATATGAAATTAAACAATAATTAAATCACCTCCTAAAAACATGTCAAAATCAAATTAAAGTCTAATTAGATGGCTTTCTGCAGGGTTAGGGTTGGGAACAGTAAGTGCTCCACTGAATTGAAATTTCAGCCTTCACGACATAGGAAAACAGCCAAGTAAACAGCTATTTTCATGGAGAAGGGTCAAGATATTAACTGATATGCATGAAATTTCATATATAGCTATATAATCCCTAGTGTAGAAAGATAAGACATTTGGAGCAGGCATTTTTTTAAAAAGTTTTTTTATGAACCACCCTAGTAGGGCAGTAATTGTTCCTTGATAATTTGTCACCCCCTCCATGATGGAACCTGGGGCGGCCCGCCCCCCCTCCACTTCCTACGCCCCTGAGGCAGGTTCCTCCTTCCCTCCTAACTGCTCCACCCTCTCTCCGCCAAAAAGGCTTCCTGGGAGGTCAGGCCAAAGGTTTACAAGGGACTCCCCCTGGACTCTCAAAATGCTCAGACCATTAACTAGAGCTCAGCATCCTCTACAAAGAGAACAGCAGCCAGGGGGGTCGCCATTCCCATAATCATGGATCTTTTTTTTATTAAAAAAAAAATCTATACAACAAGAAAAAGAGATTAAAAAAATATATAACACACTTCTATGCCACCTCTCCGTTAGAAATGGCTCACGGTAGCTAACAATAGGTTAATCTACTGAACTTATAGTTACACTGTCATAAAAAAAATAAAGCCCAGAATACAAAGGACAATCATCCTCCAGCAACACAGCAAATCACAATCAGAACAGGAACTTAAAGCTATTCATACCCTAAAAGCCTTTATACAAGATTTTTAGCCGTCAGGTGAAAGACTGCTGAAGAAGGTATTTACACAGCACTCTGAGTATTCACAGCGCTTTGCATGCAGCAGCCTATAAAGTCGCTATTATTCCCATTTCGCAGATGGGAAGGCTACACCCAAGAGAACAATGATAAGCCTAAAAGGCAGCACAGCGAGTTTATGTTTAGGGCAAGATCTGAACCAGGAAACTTTCCAGCTCACCTCCCCTGCTCTGAGTCTCTATGCTGCTACAGCAGCTCTCTCGGGGCCAGACCCCAAGCATTTCCAGCAGCTGCCTATTCTGCAGTTCTTAATTCAGGTTCCCAAGACAATGGGGCTTTGCTGCTGCTGCTGCTGCTACTACTGCTGCTATGGAGATTCACTCTTTTGATTTCCAAGCATCTGCTATTGTGAAGCAAAGCTTGGATCATGCGCTGAGAAGGGCGAGATAGACCCAAACTTGACTGGGCTAAGCTTGCGTTGAGTGGCAGGTGCCATTTCTGCACTCTGAACATTTCCATGACATTTATCACCCGCACGACCTAAAAACCTCAGGACTTTAACCTCTCCCCCCTCCTCATATTTATTCATCGTTCCCTCACCTTCTATCATTCAAGCCCTTCCAATAATACTTAAAATTCTGAGGACAGGCTACATTTTGGAAGCAAGCTAAAGAGCACCCAACAAGTACAAATCTTTGCAGAACTGATTCTCAGCAGAGAAAAAAGATGGGGACGACGATGACGACGGAAGACACACGCTTAAGAGCAGAATTTTGAAAAAATTGCTCTCTCTCCCATTTCGTTCTGCTTTCCCAGGTGTTATCATGCAGCCTTGGGAGCCACCTCCCCATTGCCAAGGAGAGGTGCCAGGAATTCTTTGCCCCAAAGGGTGCATTCACAAAGGGTTTCCTACGTCTAATGTGGACGTTGCTAGGATTAAGCAGGATAGCATTTAGGTGAATCCGGAAGGTGGGCTGCAGCCATTGCACAGCAGTACCTTCTCCCCAGCTGCTGTGATCACAGGAACACCGGCAGGTTGCCTTTAGCTACGGCCAGATTTGCACAAATAATAATAATAATAATAATAAACCACCCCTCTCAATTGCAGGCACACATAGCCCTGGAAGAGAGATAGGGCTACTCGTGTTCAAGGGGAGGTTTGCTGCAAGCCAGCCTTATAGCAGCTGGGAGACCTGAACCTTCCACAGACATTCTCCCTCTCTCTGCTGCCCCAATGCTTTCCGTTTCCCTCGCTGCCTGCTGAGCGATTATCAGAGGGCTGGCTTATTACCCCTTGCTGTGCACGTTAATAAGGGCTCTCCTGAAACCCCAGGATTTCCTCGCCAGACCCTCAGCGACTCACTCTCCAGAGCGCCGAGGCAGCGGGGCCAGGCTTTCGAGAGCCTTTATGCGCTCCCTTGCCTTGTGATTGCTGCATTGTGCACGGGCACAAGGCTGCGACTTAATGAAGTGCCTAATAACACAGCCACAGGCACTCAAGCAGGCAGGCAGAGAAGAGAGGCAATTAAAAAAAGAGAGAGGCTTTTAAAAACAGGACAGGGCTCCCCGCAGCTTTTTTTGGGGGGGGGGAGAGAAGCACGCAGGGGAGAGAGAGAGGCCCAGAACTGGCAGCTAAAAATGGGTTTCCTTGCATGGAAGGGATTCGATTTTCTCCCTTGCACGCAAGAACGCAAGAAGAGCCCGGCAGGATCCGGCCATCTAGCCCAGCATCCTGTTCTCGCAGTGGCCAGCCAGATGCCTGCGGGAAACCTTCAAGGAGGATCCAGGCACAAAGGCGCTCTCTCCCATCCTGCGGTTTCCAGCAGCTGACAGAGGATTGGTGCCTCTGATTGTGGAGACAAGAGTGTACCATGGCTTGTGCCCGGACACTGAGGTCCAGCGCCGAGGGCCTTCTGGCGGTTCCCTCACTGCGAGAAGGAAAGCTACAGGGAACCAGGCAGAGGGCCTTCTCAGTAGTGGCGCCCGCCCTGTGGAACGCCCTCCCACCAGATGTCAAAGAGAACAACTACCAGACTTTTAGAAGACATCTGAAGGCAGCCCTGTTTAAGGAGGCTTTTAATGTTTAATAGATTATTGTATTTTAATGTTCTATTGGAAGCCGCCCAGAGTGGCATGGGAAACCCAGCCAGATGGGCGGGGTATAAATAATAAATTATTATTATTATTATTATTATTATTATTGTGCCAAACCGCCTACGCGGCCGATGTCTTATGCCAAACGTCTCCAGCCTGGCAGCCTCCAGATGATGTTGAGTTCCAAGCCAGCATGACCAACGCTGCTGCAAGAGATGATGGGACTTGTAGTCCCAACACCTGGAGGGAACCATGCTGGAGACAGCGACCCATGGAGCCATGGCCCTTTCCCCAAATGCAGATCTGGGTTAAAGGTGGGGTCCCAGGTCATAGGAGACTGAATGAGCCAAGTTCCCTTTCAACTCTACGATTCCTGGGCTATTTTGAGTACCTTCCTCCTTGTGAGCAGCTGGAGTCAGGTGTAGGTCAGTGATTAAAAAAACACACGGTGTCAGTGAAGTTAACTCTTTATTCAAAGAAACCAAAACAGTGCAGGCCTAGTGATCCCAGTGACTCTTCCCCATAGGCATTGCCCCAATGACGCAGTTGCGAGGACTCAAAAGTCCCTGCCTTTCCACGGCTACCCAAGTCTCCTCCTCTCCAGGGTTTTTGCCAAGCAATCGGAGACTGCGCCTGTGCACAACCAATCTCTCCTCTGCTCTTTTCATTTCTCTGCGTGTTCTGGGAGACCAGGAGGGAGGGGGAGCTGGTTGCAGCAGTAGTAGCAGCAGCAGCAGCAGGAGACTCCCTGTATTCTTCTGCAACCGGCCTCCTCTCTGTCCTGGCCTCCCTCCTCTCCATCTTCTGAATCAGGACTGCTCTCTGTCCCAGCTTCCTCCTGCTCACTAAACCCTGTTGCCTCTTCAGCTTCCGATGTCTCCTCCCCCCAAGTCTGCTTCCTCTTCTCCCTCTGAACACTCGTCGTTGTCCCACCACCAATCCCCTGGCTCCGAGCCTTTCTCTCTTGGGGGGGTTCCCCAGCTGGTGCCCCCCGACACTCCTCCAAGTTTCCCTTCCAACACATACAAAGGCCCTCACGGGACCGGGATTATCCTTGCACATGCTGTAAATTGAGAAATACAGGGACGGTGTGCGCACACAAAGAAGTCCTCTGGCTACGGAATCTGCCTTTCAGCTCAGAATTCCAGGCAGCCCTGCACGCAACTCAGGCAACCCGAACAACTTCCAGCTCCTGCGGAAGCATCTGCCAGCCCTTCTTTCCCTGCAACGTTTTCACTGTCAGCTACTGTGTGCCGCCTGCAATTTGACTGGGGTGCTGAGAAGACTTGGCAGGGCCACCATTTTGAGGGCTGCCCATGTTCTGAACAGATTTCTCTCTCTCTCTCTCTCTCTCTCTCTCTCTCTCTCTCTCTCTCTCTCTCTCTCCCCTGCAATTCAAGGAGCCAGGCATGCAACAGCAAGCTGAGGGTTCACTGTTGCCCAGAGGATTTCCAGCTGCCTCTCAGCACAGCCCAGATTTAGCTCAGAATAATTGCACTGTAAAATATCATTAGCACACGTGCTTGGGGAGGAGAAAGAAAAATTAAACTGAGCAGGGCAGGCCCGCGGGCAAGGCTCCGAAATCCCCAGCCTTTGGCTCCCTACCCTCCTGTCATGTGGGAGAGCTTCTCCTCTCCCGCTAGCTCCTCTCTGGCATAGACTTCAAGGTCCAGGCCAACGGAGGGGAAGGGAGAACAAGGCGCTGCCTCCCCCCCCCCCCGGTGGAACGACCTTCACCGTCAAGGATCCTGCCGCCCGCCTATCCTAGGGCCAAGTTGTATGTCATGCTTGGACGAAATTGGAGGGCTGGCTTCCCCCCTGGATTTGAGAGCCTTTTCTACAGAGGAAGCTGCCTTATTCCCAATCATCCAGTCCATCTGGTTAATCATCTGGCCCATCAAGCTCAGCATCTTCTACGGTGACAGGCAGCGGCTCTCCAGTTTCCCAGAAAGGAGCCTTCGCAAGCCCTACTACCAGCAGATCACAGAGTGGCATTCTGGAATGTGGGATGGCCAACTTTAGCTCTAGGAGGTGGATTTTGTGCAGTCAAGATGGGGGAGGGGGGGTAGAACCCTATATCCATGGAGTCACTCCTGCATGCCTGCCTCCCGCCCCTTGGCTTGGAAGGGCCCCCCCCCCATGCCCATGCTGAAGAACATTCCCAGTTATAAGCGAGAGGGTTGCTATCTGTCATGGATGCTTTCGCTGAGATTCTTGCACTGCAGGGGGTTGGACTGGAGGACCCCTGGGTGCCCCTTCCAACTCTATGATTCTATGATGTCCCAGAGGCTTTCTAATTCAGTACTGGGAGAGGAACCAGTTAGGTGGGTGGGATGCACTGTGGTGTGTATGGGGTGCTAGACAGGCCATTTCTGACTTGACAGGTGCCCTCTGCCAAATGCAGGGCCTCTGCAATAATATTGGGTTTATCTGCGTGCCTAATTTTGCACCTGGATGTAGTGTGAGGCATGTTGGAACCTCAGCTGGACCAGCAACACACCGAGGGTGAGGTTGGCTCAAGGTACCATCGGGTCACTGCTTCAGAAATTGGGAAGGGTGGGAGGCCTGGATGTAGCTGCTGCTACCATAGGCCCTGTCTAAGCTATTGTAATGGATTGCTTTTGTGGCACACATTCACTAAAGCCATGCACCCGCCACCCCACATACACCTGCCCCCCATGGTTGAAGGCACACGCATACACACACACACACACACACACACACACACACACACACGGTCTTACCAAGCAGCCTGTGTTTGGGACCCTGCTGGCATCAGCTCCACTGCTTCGTAGGTGAAGCTCCCTGCAGCCCCAGGTGAGTTCTCCATCACGAGAGAGAAGTCGCTGCTGAGGCTAGTAGGGCTGCCCCGGTCCCTCTGCTCTGGAACACAAAGAGAGCAACGTCGGACTACCTTTCGCAAACCCAGCATCCCCACAAACAAACCTCAGGCGGAGATCCCGACAACATATGAACTCACACGACTGTTCCTTTTAATATTCTGATGGAACTGTTTCCTTGTGTATTTTAAGTGTGTGCATGCATTTACATCGTCCTTGGTTTTATACTCAAGATCTAAGCAGCCCCTTCAGCCATTAAGCAGTATCCCTACATCTGATAAACAATGAGAAGCGGTTCATCAACCCAGTTGACAGCCATTCCCCACAAACCTGGCAGCTGAAATAAATACGGTGCAATGGTGGAAATGGCTGCCAGCCGTATCTGGGATTGGCTGGTTCACACACAGTACTACAGATGTAGCCCAAGTCCTTTTAAATGTGTCCCACTTCCTTCAGCAGTTCCAGAAAGTCATATGCCAAAGTGCCACAAAAAGAGTTGTGGTTTTGCTACGACAGACTCGCCCTGCTGCTCTTACGGAAGTTGCCAGATCACGTTATAATCCAGGGGTGCCACAACATTTGCAGGAAGCCACTCCCATTGGCTAGGTTTGAGGAATCTTTGGGCCTCCAGGTGTTGCTAAACTACAACTCCCACAATCCCTTGCAATTGGCTACGATTGATGGGACGGTTGGGGAGTTGTAGTTCGGCAACATCGGGAGAGCCAAAGGTTCCTCACCACTTTGCAATGGCTGGCAAAGACTCAGAAACCAGGAAGCGTCTCCCCTAATTCCCACCTTGTCCTTCCTTAACAGCTACCATGTTTTCCCAAAAATAAGACACTGTCTTATATTTATTTTTCCTCAAGAAGACACACTATGGCTTATTTTTTGGGGATGTCTTATTTTTATTACGTCAGTTGCTGCCCGTCTTCTTAACCGCTCTGCATCGGTACGCTGCATAGCCACGCCTATCGCTATGTCTTATTTTCAGGGAATGGCTTATATCGCTTATTTTATGGATATGTCTTATTCTTGGGGAAACATGGTATATTCAGAAGGAGAAACATCTGTTTGCTTACTCATAATACATAGCTCCTATATGATAGGCAGGAGGTTTGGAGGCATATTTTGGATTCAGTTTTTTCAGTACAGTACATACAAGTCTAACTGTAGTCTTGCAAAAAGAACAGGAAGCTTGTTTATGAACTCTATGCAAACAGGTATCGCACGAGATTGCATGTACTGCCTGATGAGATTTCAATGCTGGAGTATTTTTTTTTTAAGGGTGGGGGGAGGTGAGGCAATGTTATAATGTGGTTCCATGTGGTCAGGAATGGGACTCTGGTGTCCCACATCATAACCAGAGATGGGTGCAAAAGGTATCGGCAGACATATCCATAACGAGAAGAACGTGAGCTGTTTATACATTTGCTTATTTATACAGACCCCAGAACTTGGCTCTCCTTGCCACGGAATATATGCAGCTCCAATTCTGCACTTCTCAGAAACAGCCAAACCGTTTCCAAGCTGCAGCTGAGAAAAGCATGGCAGAACTAAGAGGGGTGGCTGGTTTTTTAAAAATATTATTATTATTATTAGCAAAGATGACAGTTCAGTGATCTGTCACAAGACTGAGCATTACCACCTGCAGTGGTGAGCACAAGAGTTGCCAGGCTTTCGTTCAGAAGCAGCACCTGTTTATTTAAGAGCTGAGGAGGGGCAAGGAAAAGGTGGGGAAGCTGCGGCCCTTCCAGATGCGTAGCAGCCCCAGGGCAGCAAAGCCAGGAATAGGGAACACAGGGAACTGCCTGGTGCCTGCCATGTGCTCTGCCACTGAGCCACAGCCTCTCCCCAAAGAGGGGGCTGATGGGAGTTGTAGTCCAACATCTGAAGGACCACAGGTTCACTACTATATATTTGATAGCCATGTTCAAATATATAAAAGGATGTCATATAGAGGAGGGAGAAAGGTTGTTTTCTGCTGCTCCAGAGAAGCGGACACGGAGCAATGGATTCAAACTACAAGAAAGAAGATTCCACCTAAACATCAGGAAGAACTTCCTGACAGTAAGAGCTGTTCGACAGTGGAATTTGCTGCCAAGGAGTGTGGTGGAGTCTCCTTCTTTGAAGGTCTTTAAGCAGAGGCTTGACAGCCACCTGTCAGGAATGCTTTGATGGTGTTCCTGCTTGGCAGGGGGTTGGACTGGATGGCCCTTGTGGTCTCTTCCAACTCTATGATTCTACTCTGGGCTAAGAAGACGCAGACCCATTTGCCCACTCTCCGCTCCTCCCCACTGCGTGGGTCACAAGTAATAAATGGGCCAATAGTGAGGCGGGAGTCACAGCTGCTATATCCTCTTGGTGCACCGGAGCTTTTTAAAGATAAACAGGCAGTCTTTTGCAATCCTAGTCAAAAGCAAGCAGGCCTTTGCCCACCATCAGGAAAAAACACACCAAGAACTTTGGCCAATATAAGTTTCAATAGTGGCTGTACATATCGCTGTGAGTCTGAGTTTGTAATCATTGTTTGAGTTTGTAATCTCTGTTTGTACTTGAATGGATCAGCTTTTGTCATAATTTACTATTGATTTGCGAGTAATGATTATTCCCACTATTGAAACTTATATTGGCCAGAGTTCTTGGTGTGTTTTTTTCCTAGTACATTTAATAACAAGAACTCCAATTTATGCCCACCATCAGCAAAGTCCCAACTGAGAGCACTGCGGACTCAGACCTGCTTTCAGATCTCAGCCCAGCGACAAACTTGCTGGGGGTCCCTAGGGCGACACCCCACCTTTCCAAGCACAGCTCCCCACCTGCAAAATGGGAGGGAACAGAATCTTACGCTTCTCACCCGTCATGTGAGATTTTTTTTCATAAGAATTATAGCCAGGGGCGTGTATATACTCTGGGCACAGAATTTAGTGCCATGTTCTCTGACCAGAAAATGCTGCAGCCCAGTGGATTAGGCATATTAAGCACATCTGCATGACTGCTTTGATTTGGCGTAACTTTAAAAACTGCTGCTGGGAGTGTCAAGGGGAAGGAGGACTTATGCAGGAAAGTCAATTCCCGCCACCATCACTGGAAATATTGTGCCGCATCTGCACAGTACCAGACCACTTGAAACAGTCGTGGCTTTTCCTAAAGAATCCTGGGAACTGTAGTTTGCTAAGGGTCATGAGAGTTGTTAGGAGCTGCAATTCCCACAGTGGTTTAACAATCAATCCCTCTTCTGAGGTTACCGGTACTCTGAGAACTGTAGGGCTCCCAGGGTTCTTTGGGGGAAGCCATGACTGTTTATAAAGTGATACAATGCAGTGGTACCTCTGGTTATGTACTTAATTTGTTCCGGAGGTCCGTTCTTAACCTGAAGCACCACTTTAGCAAATGGGGCCTCTCCCTGTCGCTGCGCCGCCGCTGCCCGATTTCTGTTCTCATCCTGAAGCAAAGTTCTTAACCCGAGGTAATATTTCTGGGTTAGCAGAGTCTGTAACCTGAAGCGTATGTAACCCGAGGTACCACTGTACCACTTTAAATGCCTAGAGTAGATGGGGCCTGACTCTGCCACCTCTCTGGATCCTGAAATTTCAGCAGGCGCTGCACACATACTCTTGGGTCTTCAAATCTAAGAGGACTGGGCGGTTTGTGTATGTGTGCTTTGATCAGGGTGATCAATCGAATTATTGCCACATTCAGCAGCAGCACATGCACACCAATTACAGCTGTCTGGTTATCTCAGAACACACACCCGTCCCTCAGCGGTTTCAAGGATTTATCCCATAGGCCCTTATGTAACATGCATGGTTGTATCCAGCAGTCATCCCATGTGCACCGTTTGTGGAAACAAATTTCTCCCCATGTGTCTCCCCCCCCCCCCAAAAAAGAAAAAAGTTCTGGGAGTTCCCCAGGAGCAGATTTGGGGAGGGAAGGGGGCACGCAAGGAAGGAGGGAAAGTTCCATTGCACTAACAGAAGTCTTTTTGCTAACAGGATGGCATTGCATTAGTACAAAAATATTTATGGAGGGGGAAACTTGAAATGGGAAGGAACTCCAAGCAGCCCAGCGATGACTGAGTATGCTCAGGGGGGGTTGGTGGACTGTTTGCGAGGAAATAGAAAACTGGTGAGGGGCAGGGGGAGAAGGGGGAGATACCCAGGAAGTGGGGAGTGTTCTGCACTGCAACATTTTGTTGCAGGCCCCATTTGTTATCCACATTTTCAATCAGCAGCTGGAGTAGATTTCCGTTACAGTTGTGTGAACTAGAGACAGTGATCTTTTCTGGAATCTGAATCCAGTGACCTGGCCACCTTCCTGTGAAACAGCGATGAGCTATGGCTCTCAAAGGCTTTCCCCAAATTCCCCTAGCGAGCGAAACATTGCTGCTCCACCCGGCAAGAGACACTTACTCAGCATATAGATCTCTTCCAAAGTAAATCCCGGGGGCAGGCTCTTCCTTCTAGGGCGGGGAGAGACAAAACATGACAGTCATCAGATGCCGCTGGACCACCAATGGAAAACGGACTTGGAAACAGTATTCCTCCAGGTCTTGACTGGTTAAACAGCTACTGACCAGGAGGGGATTTAGCCCTGCCACGGAAGAAAGCAATTTTTGGAAGTATGTGGCTTTAAAAAAAAAAAAATACAAGGGGAGGTGTGATCTCCGCAAGAACTTGCAAGATTTTGACAAGATCTTGTGAGAGCTCACTGGAAACTGGCGCTGGTGCTGTTTCTCCGCTGCCAGCGTGGCGTTGGGGGCTTCTGCTGCCTGAGGTGGCGGCTTCACCCTGCCTCATAGCTGGGCAGGTAAATAATAGGAGTTTGTTCTGACTTTTGCTGGCCACCATTAGGAGACAGAACGCTGAACACCAGCCACACCATTAAAAAATACATAACGAAAAACAAGCAATCTTAGAGCCGAAGAAAACAATTCTTAAAACCAGCCATTTTAGGGGGGAAACGTGTCTTTAATTTGAAATTTAAAAAAAAACCAGGTAATCTGGGGGACAGCTGTTCTCTCTAGTGGGAGGGAGTTCCACATCCCAGGTGGCATGAACAGAAGGAAGGCCCTGCGCTGTCCTGTCACACAGCAAACCACAGCTGTTGATGGAACTGCAAGCAGGATATCTCCTTTCACACGCAGGGGTCAGCAACCTTTTTCAGCCGTGGGCCGGTCCACCGTCCCTCAGACCATGTGGTAGGCTGGACTATTTTTTTGGGGGGGGGAATGAACGAATTCCTATGCCCCACAAATAACCCAGAGATGCATTTTCAATAAAAGGTCACATTCTACTCATGTAAAAACATGCTGATTCCCAGACCGTCCGTGGGCTGGATTGAGAAGGTGATTGGGCCACATCTGGCCCACAGGCCTTAGGTTGCCTACCCCTGCACTAAGGCATAGGCTGTCATGCAATGCACTTGGGTTCCCTGCTGTATACGGCTCTATGGTAAACACCTAAAATTGGGCCCGGTAAGAAACAAGACAGCCAGGGCAGCTCTTTAAGGATCGGTGACACAATTACGCTTTGTGGCACCTGGCTGCCAAATTCTGCGCTGCTTGCTGCTTCTGGAGCATCTTCAAGGGGCGGCCCCCATGTGATGCTACTGCCACAGCAACCGGTACGAGATGAGAGGCTCTTTCGCCCGTTAACCCACCCCATGCGCCGACCAAACTCACGGCCACTTTTTTTCTCTTATGTAGGACTTTGCAGCCCAAACCTCTTCAGAGAAAGTGATGTGGCCCCGTTTTCGCTGCTTCCCGAGTGCAGAATAAATTAAAGCAAATTGGGCCATGGCACCTGGGTCTCCCATCTCCCAGTAGAAAGAGCGTGCGCTAACAAGATTCTCCGTTCTTTTAGGCTGCCTTTGGTAGCAGGAAGCTCCTACTGTGGGCTCTCCTTACCTCAGCGGCTTAGCGGCAGAGAACTCCTCGGAGGTGATGTGCTTCAGAAAATCGAAGCAGAAAAAGAAAATCTGGAGCCAAGAGAGAGAGAGAGAGAGAGAGAGAGAGAGAGAGAGAGAGAGAGAGAGAGAGGAGAAAGCGTGAGAGAGCAAGGGGCAACAGCGCTTGGTAAATGACAGCTGTCATATTGTACGCCTTCCTCATCTCTGCAGGAAGGGGGCCATCGTCACCACACAAGCCTAGCAAGACCCCCTCATAAGCCAACACTTCTGGGGTTTCCAGGGGTCTCCTGCTGGCCGGGCCTGAGCGCTGCTTGCGAGAAGGCAAAACAACACAAATGCACAGAGCTGACATTAATAAAGAGGAGACATGGCTATGGAAAAGTGTTGCGCATGCAACCGGAGGGTCTAGGAACCCACAGAGTTACAAATCACTTTGGCATCCTGGAATTTAAAAGAACAAATCATGGCGCAGGGGTTTTATCTGAAGAGGAAGAACCATCCAAGGACGATTAGGCAACCATGCTTACACTCAGTGGCCAGTGCAGCCAAATTTCAGTCAAGCATCCTACCAACCAGATACCTGTGGGAAGCCCATAAGCAAGACATGAATGCCACGAGCATTTTCCCGTTTGTGATCTCTAGCAACCAGTACTCATTATGACCTAACCTTATCCACCACTATAGGGACGCGGGTGGCGCTGTG
This sequence comes from Darevskia nairensis, assembly GCA_034642065.1. Taxonomy (NCBI): domain Eukaryota; kingdom Metazoa; phylum Chordata; class Lepidosauria; order Squamata; family Lacertidae; genus Darevskia; species Darevskia nairensis. The sequence goes on from JAWWNI010000434.1 coordinate 3,082,502, forward strand.
GGTTAAACCACAGAGCCTAGGGCTTGACGATCAGAAGGTCGGCGGTTCGAATCCCCGTGACGGGGTGAGCTCCCATTGCTCGGTCCCTGCTCCTGCCCACCTAGCAGTTCGAAAGCAGGTCAAAGTGCAAGTAGATAAATAGGTACCCCTGCAGCGGGAAGGTAAACGTCGTTTCCGTGCGCTGCTCTGGTTCGCCAGAAGCGGCTTAGTCATGCTGGCCACATGACCCGGAAGCTGTATGTCGGCTCCCTCGGCCAATAAAGCGAGATGAGCACCACAACCCCAGAGTCGTCCGCGACTGGACCTAATGGTCAGGGGTCCCCTTTACCTTTTATCCACCACTAGTTTGCCCAACACTCTTTTTTCAGAGCCATCCAAGTTGGCAGACTGTTAAATCTTGGGATTGTGCATCCCACAGTTTAACTAAGGCACAGGGCAAAGCAGTGCTTCCTTTTTTTCCCCTGTGCTGAATCGCCACCATCCAACTTCAGGGGCTAATTCTGGCTTCGACTGATTATGCGAGAGGGGGAAAAGCTTCTATCCACTTTCTCGACATTGCAGAAAGAGAAAAAGCTCTATCCGCTTTCTCTACGCTGCTATCATGTCTAATTTACTTGCCTTTTTTCTCTAAACTGAAACACCCTGATCGCTGCACCGTTCGACGTCTACTGCCTACAGGCTTGCTGGAGATTTCTGCTCTGGGCCATTATGGGAAGCGGGAAGCTGCTTGGCTTCCCGTGGCACAGGATGCAAAATTTTAAGCTTATCCTGCTAAACTTTCAGGCGCAGATAAGACCTGCACACCTCTGGCTACCGTTCCATCACCCCACCCCCTCCCTGCCAGGGCGGAGTCCGCCATGGGACGCTGACATCACTGCCGCTCTTTTGACGGCCCCCCCGCCAGCGACGCTCACCTCCTCCCCTTTGCTGAGTCGATCCACCAGCATGTGCCTGCAAGAGAAAGAGGGAAACCGAGTAGCGCTCAAACTCAAGAGCAAGCAAGGAAACAGAGGCTGGAAGTCTGTTTCTCCATTGCCCACCCAATGTTTCTTCAGACTACATATCAGCCTCGAAATCTTACTGACTTGGAGAGGATCTGCAAAGAGGAGTGAGACAAAATACCTCCTGAGATGTGTGCAAACCTGGTGGCCACCTACCAGAAACGTCTGACCGTCTGACGAGGGTTTTGCCACCAAGGACTAAGTCATCTTTTGCAAAGGGATCAAATACTTATTTCGCTCATTATAATGCACATCAATCTCTGACTTTTGTCTTCTGGGTTTCAGGGGGGGGGGTCTTCCTGTTGTTATTCTGTCTCTCACAGCTACAATAAACCTATTGTATAATAAACATGCGCTCTATGTGGGGCTACCTTTGAAGGTGACCCGGAAACTGCAATTAATCCAGAATGCGGCAGCTAGACTGGTGACTGGGAGTGGCCGCCATGACCACATAACACCGGTCCTGAGAGATCTACATTGGCTCCCAGTACGTTTCCGAGCACAATTCAAAGTGTTGGTGCTGACCTTTAAAGCCCTAAACGGCCTCGGTCCTGTATACCTGAAAGAGCGTCTCCACCCCCACCGTTCAGCCCGGACACTGAGATCCAGCGCCGAGGGCCTTCTGGTGGTTCCCTTACTGCGAGAAGCAAAGCTACCTGACATTTAGAAAACACCTGAAGGCAGCCCTGTTTAGGGAAGTTTTTAATGTGTGATATTTTAATGTATTTTAGTGTTTGTTGGAAGCCGCCCAGAGTGGCTGGGGGAACCTGGCCAGATGGGCGGGGTACAAATAATAAATTATTATTATTATTATTATCATTAAAATTATGGACTGGTCATTTCTTCGTCAGAGGGCAAACAGGCAAATTTAGCAGGGGATCAAATACTTTCCCCCCTCACTGTAGGTTGGACTGAAGGTCTCCTGGCAAACAGGTTCCGATTTGCCAATGCTGGATTTGCTGGTCACGTAATCACAAACTAATCTGGGAAGGACAGAGCTTTCAATGGCAGCTTGAAGTTACGCTTCTATCTGCATGGTCTTGGGACATCAGAGATGCCCTTCTCTGATCAGTGCCCCAGTACACAGATTATCACTCACAGCTGTAGGCTGGGTGCACAGGCACAACTGTGTGTGAGGGTCTCTATACGCTCACCTGCAAAACAAATGGCTGGCGTGGCGTAGAGAGCCCCCACCCTCAAATTCAAATCAGTTAAGGGAAAATGAATTAATCAAATCTGAAGCTGGTCCTACTGTTCCCTCCCTGGTTCTAGCCAAGGCAGCTCTAGCATCCAGCATGCTTACCCAAAGAGGAACCAGTCATAGGCAACGGTCAGATAAAGGATCTCTGCAGGTTCCAGGGATGCATGGATCAGCCCATCCTAAGGAACAAAAGACTGACAATACATCACAAATGACAATGACATTCTGTCCTGCATTTCACCGTACAGCTGCGCGGAAGAGAGACCCAAACAGGTTATAAGCCAAAGCACTGTGTTCCTATGACTGGGAAATGGTTTCTTGTCAATGAATCATAGAGTTGTCCAACCCCCTGCCAAGCAGGAAACACCATCAAAGCATTCCTGACAGGTGGCTGTCAAGCCTCTGCTTAAAGACCTCCAAAGAAGGAGACTCCACCACACTCCTTGGCAGCAAATTCCACTGTCAAACAGCTCTTACTGTCAAGTTCTTTCTAATGTTTAGGTGGAATCTTCTTTCTTGTAGTTTGAATCCATTGCTCCGTGTCCGCTTCTCTGGAGCAGCCGAAAACAACTTTTCTCCCTCCTCTATATGACATCCTTTTATATATTTGAACATGGCTATCATATCACCCCTTAACCTTCTCTTCTCCAGGCTAAACATACCCAGCTCCCTAAGCCGTTCCTCATAAGGCATCGTTTCCAGGCCTTTGACCATTTTGGTTGCCCTCCTCTGGACACGTTCCAGCTTGTCAGTATCCTTCTTGAACTGTGGTGCCCAGAACTGGACACAGTATTCCAGGTGACGTCTGACCAGAGCGGAATACAGTGGTACTATTACTTCCCTTGATCTAGATGCTATACTCCTATTGATGCAGCCCAGAATTGCATTGGCTTTTTTAGCTGCTGCATCACATTGTTGAGTCATGTCAAGTTTGTGGTCTACCAAGACTCCTAGATCCTTTTCACGTGTACTGCTCTCAAGCCAGGTGTCACCCATCCTGTATTTGCAGGATGAAGCTATGCCAGCTCTTCTCTCCAAAGCTATGTCATATGCAATCTAGACGCGGGGGAGCTCCAGATTGAAAGCCGTTTTCAAAAAACAAGCTTCTCGTCCTCAGTGTTATAGAAGAGGGGGGGGAAGCCGTGACGTTTTACAAACACCATGGGACAAATTTGACACCTACAGTTCTTAAGAGGCACCCCCTTTTTTTTTTGCTGCTTCTCCGCCCTTCCTGTCGCCTCTCATTCCAGATATTTCCTCCCCCCTGCATTTCCCAACATCCCAGCTTTATCAGCAAATGAAAATTATGCAAATTCAATAGACTCAATGCACTTTTGCTTGAGCGAACACAATTTGCTCCTGCTGCGGAACAAGAAACGGTAAGGAACAATAAGGGATGCGGATCAGAGAACATCAAGGAATTCAGTTTTTGTTGAGAGAGATAGAGTGATTCTGGCCTCTAAGGTCACAGGGAAGGGAGGAGTAAAAGTTTCAGCTATGCACAGCCTAGAAACCAAAACGGGAGAGAATATTAAGTTTAAGGATTTCAGGGGTCCACAGCAGGGGCACCTTCATCTGAAAATAAAGGGCACACAAATCAAGCCTTCTTGCTCTGCCCCTGGCAGTATTCCTTTGCCAGTCTGGAGGTACCAGCAAATGCTTGACCTCACTTCCTTCCCTGCCCCTCTGGAATTAGCTCTGTATAGAGGCTCTAGCAGAGCGCAAGGTTTTAATTCGGTGCAACTCAAGCTGTCCCATATCCTCCAGCCCTCTCCGTCCCCAAAGGCAGCCCTAATTGTTCCACAAACCCCCATCTTCTTCCCCAATCGAATAGTGGGGCAAGTTGTCCTCCGTTCTGAAAGCTGCTGCCTCTTCCAACTGTACCAGCAATGCAAAAAGCGCCCCATGTAATTTAGCATGCTGAACATTGCGTTTTCTACTAGCAGATCCGTGCATTTGAAGAAGAAAAGGGGGGGGGAAGCATCACTGCAAGAACCACAGAGGTCGTCCCCCTGTTGCCAATCCAGTTACGGAATGAAAAGCGACCGCCCCCTCTCCACCCACCCCGCCCCCTTCCCAGGTCCCGGCTGCACCCCTTAGCGACTGCCTCGCCTACGGAAACATGCCCATTGGTACTCACAGCCCACAGGGAGAGGCGCAGGAGGGAGATGAAGAGAGGCGTCCTGTCCCAGCCGGATATACAGTGTATCAGGAGCCCACTGTCATCTGCGCTGAGCCAGCAGGAAGGCAAAGCAAAAGGCGGGAGGGGAAAAGGCTGTGTTACTTGCATGGCATTCAGGATGAAAAGCCCCCCGGGGCACCGAGGGCTCCGCTAGCCCCCCAGGGGGTGCGATGGCATATGCCAGGCCAGATGCACAAGGCACAGCGCTCTCCAGGGACAGGCTCTGCAAGGCAGGCAACAAGGGACTATATGAAGCCTGGGGGACGGCAGAAAGGAAACAACATAAACACCCAGTGAACATTACCGAGTTAGGCCTGTGGGTAATGAGTATGAGTAAAATTCAGCCCAATAACTGCCCTGTATATTCAGCCCTGATGAGCGAATCAAGAGGTGTCATATCGGGAGGCCAGTCGGCTACAGGGGCAGAGCTCGCAACAGGCACCTCAAACCTCACCGAGCAAAGCGAAATGAGAGGCCTCTGAAAAGCAGGGTATATGGAGTGGCTGCGTCCAAAAGTCTCAGCCACAGAAGTTTCATGAGGGCTTTCTTGGGAGACATGCAGGGTGCACTGGGCAAAGGAGACTAGAGGCAACAGAGCCCTTCATAAGATCAAATGCATAGGGAGCAGCACTCTGAAGCCCCACCCACCCCTCTACTCACACATCTCTCACATGCTCAGATTATTGAAGGGGGTGTCAATATTTAAGTCTAGAAGCCCAACCCTCAATTCCCCTCTTTTAGCCATGAGGTTTCTTTGCCATGGAGTTTTCTTCAAAACTCTCTCTCTCTCTCTCTCTCTCTCTCTCTCTCTCTCTCTCTCTCTCTCTCTCTCTCTCTCTCTCTCTCTCACACACACACACACACACACACACACACACACACACACACACACAGTTTTCTAAAGTAGTCAAATAAAGGTAAAGGGACCCCTGACCATTAGGTCCAGTCGCGGACGACTCTGGGGTTGTGACGCTCATCTCACTTTACTGGCCGAGGGAGCCGGCGTACAGCTTCTGGGTCATGTGGCCAGCATGACTAAGCCGCTTCTGGCGAACCAGAGCAGCGCACGGAAACGCCGTTTACCTTCCTGCCGGAGCGGTACCTATTTATCTACTTGCACGTTGACGTGCTTTCGAACTGCTAGGTTGGCAGGAGCAGGGACCAAGCAACGGGAGCTCACCCCGTCACAGGGATTCAAACCGCCGACCTTCTGATCGGCAAGCCCTAGGCTCAGTGGTTTAGACCACAGCGCCACCCACGTCCCTAAAGTAGTCAAATAAGCCATCTCCAAAAAGGTACACTCCCCGCATTTCCCACCTTCTCCATAACAAGAAGAGAACCTCACCGTCACCATTAATAATGGAGATCAGGAGCTTCAGGTAGTTCTGCGTCTGTTGCACCAGGTCCCAGCTCTGCAGGGGAGGGGAGGGCAATAGATGAGAAAGAGAGGAGAGAGGGGAAAAGAGAACAGATGAAATAAAGTGATGCGTATTGGAGCATCTTTGCAATCCTGCTCAACACTCGTTACCTGAAACACTTAACCCGCATTTTATTACCTGTGCTAACCCTGCTTTCGTTTCTACATTTTGTTCCCCCACGAAGAGGCAAGTTAGGGAGGACTGGCATGCAAGCAAGAGGTGGGAGACTGCAGAGCCGCCTTTAATTTGCAGGAAACCATGTCTCTGCAGCGGCTCTCACAGAGCCCTCTGTATTGTTGGAGGATGTGCATCTTAAGCTCTCTGTTCTTAGGGGCAGACTCTTAAGCCTCTCCACTTGCCAAGTACCCCAGATGAGATTGACAACCGCCATCTTCGTCCATGGGATCACAAGGGAAAGAGGGCTGCATGCTCTCTAGGTCACAATGCAAACGTTAAGGGGGGAAAGGCTACTTTGGGACAAGGCAGAGGCTCTGATGGGCACATGCATCTGCAAGACCTAGAAAAGGGCCCCCTGTTTTCATTTTGAAAGAAAGATGGAAAAGTTTCTGGTCTCCGTGGTAGTGAAGACGACTGGTTTCTGCAGGAGGCTCAGGAATCAGAACGTACACAAGCAGGCCTTCTCTTTCTTGTCTTCCCTGTGCTCTCTCTAAAAGAATATGCTGCACCGCCCTTTTCCTTGTCCAAAACCACGTAGAGCCCTGCATTTTGCAACTTTAGTCAGGCTTGCATGACTGTAACCCAGGGGTCAGCAGCCGTGGGCCAGTCCACCATCCCTCAGACCATGTGGTGGGCCAGACTATTTTTTTGGGGGGGGGGATGAACTAATTCCTATGCCCCACAAATAACCCAGAGATGCATTTTAAATAAAAGCAGTTACAGGTAGATAGCCGTGTTGGTCTGCCATAGTCAAAACAAAATAAAAATTAAAAAAAAATCCTTCCAGTAGCACCTTAGAGACCAACTAAGTTTGTTCTTGGTATGAGCTTTCGTGTGCATGCACACTTCTTCAGATACACTGAAACAGAAGTCACCAGACCCTTATATATAGTGAGAGGGTGGGGAGGGGTATTACTCACCCCTTGCTTTTTCCTGTAAGACTAATTGCAGTCGTTAACAGTCGTCAACAGGTTTACCTCTCCTATCAGCTAATCACCCATTCCCACCACCCTTCTGAGTAATACCCCTCCCCACCCTCTCACTATATATAAGGGTCTGGTGACTTCTGTTTCAGTGTATCTGAAGAAGTGTGCATGCACACGAAAGCTCATACCAAGAACAAACTTAGTTGGTCTCTAAGGTGCTACTGGAAGGAATTTTTTTATTTTGTTTTAAATAAAAGCACACATTCTACTCATGTAAAAACACGCTGATTCCCGGACCATCTGTGGGCTGGATTGAGAAGGCGATTGGGCCGCATCCAGCCCACGGGCCTTAGGTTGCCTACCCCTGTTGTAACCCTATAAATCTTTCAGATTAGAGCTCCCATCAGCTCCAGTCAACACGGCCGAAAAGTGAGGGATGATGGGAGCTGGAGTCCAACACCATTTGGAGAGCCCCAGGATGGAGGGAGGCTGGGCTTAAGTACATTCAAGAAAAGGGAAGGAGAGAAAAGTAATCAAAGAGTTAAGGAGTGGTGGTAGCGGACTTTGCATTTAAGGTTGCATTAAGCTGGGCTGAAGTACAGCGATGTGCCCAAGCCTGGATAGCTCAGCTGGTTAGAGTGTGGTACTGATGACGCCACGGTTGCAGGTTCGATCCCCATATGGGACAGCTGCATTTTCCTGCACTGCAAGGGGGCTGGACTAGATGATCCTCAGGGTCCCTTCTGACTCGATGATCCTATATCCGAGCAAGGACTTCTCCTGCAAGTTCGACAATCTACTTAGTAGATTCTACTTTGCCCCACAATGCTGCAACTCTTGGTCCAGCTGCAACATCAGTTAAGTTTCTTAGTTGTGACGTTTGGGTTTGAAGCAAAGAATGGAACGCTTGCGTAACTGCTCTTTTTTTTTTGTAAGTACCCAAAAAGAAATTTGGAAACAAACTTCAGAATGCAGTGGGAGGAGAAGGAAACAGAGCTCTAATTTCTGACTCATTTTACTCAATTGTTCAGGAGAATTTGGTTCCTACAGAATCACACAGTGCATTCAGGACCCCCTAAAGTAAAGAACTGTTACAGCCCAGCAGCGGAGCGCATTCTGAAACATTGATTAGAGTCTATGAACGCCCTGCTGCGTCCCGACCCACTTCAGCAAGTGCCCCCCCCCCAAATGGGGAAGCTCAGTCCATGAGCTCTTCACAGCGGAAAACAGATACAGTGTGTGAGTAACAGGAGGGCCTTGGAAGGGGAAGGGGAAACCGCTACCCTCCAAGGAGCACATCCTCCCCCAGTAATTGGGGTGGCTGGGCCAGAAATTTCACAATGCGCCAGTCTCGGAACGACCCCACCGAGCTGCCTGCAGAGTCCTAACCCACTTTCGGCAACTGGCATGGGATTGGCTCGACAAGATCCCAGCGACAGCAAGTCAGGAGCGAAGAGGAGTCTTCAACCCCCTTCGGATGTTACCCTCCTCCCCACCCCCTAAGATCCTGCCGTGTATTATTCGGAGGTGACTCAAGAGAGCTAGAAGACAAACACAACAGGGGTCCATCAAACTTTGGGAATGAAGAATGGCTGCTTTGGTCAAAGGCTAGAAAGGCCATTCCCTCTCACCCAAGTTGCATCACACTTTGGCGGTGGAGAGCGAGACACAGACAGATTCTAGTGGTGATGGGCTGGGCTGGTAAAGAATGGCCGAACTCGGCATCCACCATACAAGTTTATATCCTGAAGGTTAGCGCTGTTGGAAAACTTTCCATTGCAAGTTTCTAGTGGTTGGGTTACGGCAATGCACTATATGTGGGGCTGCCCTTTAGGCGGACATGGAAGCTGGAGCTAACGCAAAATGCAGCGGCTCATCTGCTCATTGCGAACAGCACTCCCACATTACCCCTCTGCTGGAATAATTCCACAGGCTGCCAATCAGCTACCAGGTTAAGTTCAAGGTGCTAGTTTCGGTGCATAAAGCCTTATGTGGCTTGGGACCAGGTTAGCCTCCCCACCCTGGAGCCCTGGACTGACTCCAGCTACAAAAGCTGAGCCCGCTTAACAGATTTCTTGGGCCAGGGTATTGTCTAGGAGTTTCCATTGGGTTTTTGTTGTTGCTGCTGCTGCTGCTATTGGTGTTAATTCATTTTACCTTTATTCCTAGATCTTATTATGACTTATGTGGAAACTTCAATTTGGTGGTATAGCTTTTGATGTGTTTTCCTTATTGCCCAGGACTACTTTTGTTGTTGGCAATGATGTTGTAAGCTGCCTTGAGCGTGGTCTTACGTACAATGATGAGACTCAAAATGTATTTTCGGCTTTTATATACCCAACCAATCATGGTGGCAGATACCCTTTGAAACTCCCCCACTCTCAACAAATAGTAAGACTGGCAGCTTCTGTGCTGCCTTTTCTGCGCCTGCTAAAGACATTCCTGCTTCTTCAAATTCAGCCGTACCTTGGTTGTCGAACGGAATCCGATCCGGAAGTCCGTTTGACTTCCAAAAACGTTAGACAACCAAGGCGCAGCTTCCGGTTGGCTGCAGGAACTTACTGCACTAAATCGGAAGCTGCGGAAGCAGCATCAGACATTCGGCTCCTGAAAAATGTTCAAAAACCGGAACACTCACTTCCAGGTTTGCAGCGTTCGGGAGCCGGAACGTTCGACTCGCAAGGCGTTCGGCAACCAAGGGACGACTGTAGCCTTCTAAACGGAGATCTTTATCTCACTTGGCCTCTCCCGCTTGGACTACTGCAATGCGCTCTACGTGGGGCTACCTTTGAAGGTGACCCGGAAACTGCAATTAATCCAGAATGCGGCAGCTAGACTGGTGACTGGGAGCGGCCGCCGGGACCACATAACACCGGTTCTGAGAGATCTGCATTAGCTCCCAGTACGTTTCCGAGCACAATTCAAAGTGTTGGTGCTGACCTTTAAAGCCCTAAACAGCCTTGGCCCAGTATACCTGAAGGAGCGTCTCCACCCCCATCATTCTGCCCAGACACTGAGATCCAGCGCCGAGGGCCTTCTGGCGGTTCCCTCACTGCGAGAAGCAAAGCTACAGGGAACCAGGCAGAGGGCCTTCTCGGTAGTGGCGCCCGCCCTGTGGAACGCCCTCCCATCAGAGGTTAAAGGGATCAACAACTACATGACATTTAGAAAACAACTGAAGGCAGCGCTGTTTAGGGAAGTTTTTAATCTGTGATGTGTTAATGTATTTTAATGTTTGCTGGAAGCCGCCTAGAGTGGCTGGGGAGACCCAGCCAGATGGGCGGGGTACAAATAATAAATTATTATTATTATTATTATTATTATTATTATTATTATTATTATTATATTATACTGCACCTGAATTGATTTTATGTATGTGCTGTTGCTATAAACTGTTTTTCTATAAGAAAATTACTTATACAGGTTTTCGTTCCATTGCAAATCGCTTTGGGATTCTTCATGGGAAGCAGTTTATAAATTAAATGAATGATAATAACAGCGCTCATGGCTATGGCAAAAAAAAGGGGGGAATGGGGGAAGCACATTTGCTCCAACAAGGTACCTAAGGCAGAAATCTCTTTACAGCCTTGCTTCCTTGCCTCACTAATATACTGTAGGCCCCTGTTGTGCTTCAGGTTTGACCAAGCCTTTAAGCAAAAGCGCCTCTTACACTAGTAGGCTTCCTTGGGCTTATTTGTGAACTGCCCTGAGATCTTGTGATGAAAGACGGTATTATAAATCTTAATAAATAATAATAGTAATAATACCGGCATTGGCACTGGCAATTGGAATCTGTAGCACTCTGATCAGACTCGGGCAACTTCTGCCATTTAAGTTTCCCACAATTCCAGCCATTAATGATAAATTAACATGTGCCATTAAGGTAAGACAGGGAATACGCAGGAGAAATGATTTTGAGGAGATATGGAAGGCGTTTGCAGAATTTGTACTGTTAAAACGGAAAGGGTCCAAACCATCGCAAAAGGGGTTGAAAATTTGGGAGATTGGATAGTTGCAATGGAATGGTCTCGGTGGTGGAGGTGCACATTTTTATTCTTATTTATTTATGATTATTACTTTGTTAAAAAAAATAGGGGGAGAAGTTTCCCACAATTCCCCCAGAGCAATAATATTTTAGGGGTGCTGTGGGGAATTTGAATGGTGGAAGCTGCAAAGCACTGATCAATGCTCTAGAAAAATGGGGCGCATGACAAGTGATTCCCCAGAAGTCACCCTAGAGTGCCACATAAGACATATTACTGGCCATCTATATACTTGGCCAGGGACCCAGGTGGCGCTGTGGGTTAAACCACAGAGCCTAGGGCTTGCTGATCAGAAGGTCGGCGGTTCGAATCCCTGCGACGGGGTGAGCTCCCGTTGCTCAGTCCCAGCTCCTGCCCACCTAGCAGTTCGAAAGCACGTCAAAGTGCAAGTAGATAAATAGGAACCGCTCCAGCGGGAAGGTAAACGGCGTTTCTGTGCGCTGCTCTGGTTCGCCAGAAGCGGCTTAGTCATGCTGGCCACATGACCCGGAAGCTATACGCCGGCTCCCTCGGCCAATAAAGCGAGATGAGCGCCACAACCCCAGAGTCGGGCACGACTGGACCTAATGGTCAGGGGTCCCTTTACCTTTACCTTTATATACTTGGCCATTCATTCCCCACAAATTCTCTCTTGTATTCTCCACGATTCAGCTCTAAACAAATTCACGTTTTGCACAGCAGGGTTTCATTTTGTTTTTAACAACCTGTAGATGCCAATCGAGAGTATCTTAGGCTGGTGGGTGGGGACTGAAGGCCAAACCTGCCACGGGAACAGGCGGGTTATCTCCTTTCTCGCACCAAGCTGCGAGCGCCAACCGGCTGCCGAGGAATCAAAAGAAAATGACTGATATTGCGCCGCGAAGCTCTCGCCGGCAAGGATGTGCTCAAAAATGCAATTAACGGCAAGCCACGCTTGGCAGAATTGAGGTGAAATTGCAGGGCGCCAGCAGAACGCTGCAGGCCGTTGCTTTGTTGTCAGCAGATTTTCAGCACAGGGCAAAGACACCACCCTGCATGTGTTGAATGTTATTTTTAAGGAAGTCACCTACGAGAGGTGGGGGACACAGTCCACCTAGTCTTGTAACGGCCTAGTCAGTTCCAGGTCCTCTCTTGTTTCTCTTCAAAGAAGACGCATGCTGTTCCTGTTCTGGGAAATGGTGGCGCTCACACCTGCTTTAGCACGTGTCTTTGGGTGGAAGCACTTATCTTGAAAACTCTTTAAGGCTAAGCACGGAAGTCCTGCTTCAGAAGAAAGGACTAGGACAGAAATAAAGGGAACCTCGATTCCAACCTTAAATGCTATGTGTGTTAAAGGGAAGTGGGGGCTGGGGGCTGGTGAGAAATACTTGGTTTAGGCATGGGAGGGAATGTAGAATGAGATCGAAGAAGAAGAAGAAGAAGAAGAAGAAGAAGAAGAAGAGGAGTTTGGATTTGATATCCTGCTTTATCACTACCCAAAGGAGTCTCAAAGTGGCTAACATTCTCCTTTCCCTTCCTTCCCTACAACAAACCCTCTGTGGGGTGAGTGGGGCTGAGAGACTTCAAAGAAGTGTGACTAGCCCAAGGTCACCCAGCAGCTGCATGTGGAGGAACGGAGACGCGAACCCCGTTCACCAGATTACGAGTCCACTGCTCTTAACCACTACATCACACGGGCTCTCAAAGACAGGCAAAAGGGTGTTGTAAGTGAGCAACAAAAATGCCCTGGTACTTCAAGCCTGTTTCGGAACAACACATGCGGAAATTGTGTTTGTGAGATAGTGAGAGACAGACAGACAGACAGACAGGATCCTCCGAAAAGTTTTCTCAAGCCTGTTTCCCAGAAGGCAGTGCAGGATGGAATCACAACTATTCAGGCATGTTTATTTCTTCTATAACAGCCTTTCATACCAAGCGGGCCACAAGAGTACTGTACTTCGACACAGAGGCCGCCACACACTTAATTCAATTCCCATATCGTAAATTAAAGTGTTCACAATATGTTTAATATTATTTAATAAGCACAATTCATTTATTTAAATACAATTACTATTAAATACACAAATAATAGATTTAATTATAAAACAAAGCTAATACGCAAGCGTATGCACTTTCGTTAACCACTCCTGACACAAAAAAGTATCTTTTTAAGGTTTTAAGATTTATTTTTTCTTGAATGTTGCTGAGGGCTGCCAAAACGGGCCTTGCGGGTCACATGCAACCCACGGCCCGGACCACCCTGCTCTATAGTCTAACAAACTACTCACAAGCACAGGAGTGCTCAGGAAAGCATTCTCCCAAGGCTGTCCAGATGATAGCAAGCAAAACCTGGGGTCATGCGAGGTCTCCATCTCTTTAGGTGGAGCAGAACCGTTTCCTCTCCACACACACCCACGTTTTGGGCCACATCTGAGAAAGCTTCCCAAGTGCGCCTCCCCCTCTGACCTACACGCCCGTTATATACATACACAGAATGGCTTCTCAGCTTAATCCACACAAGGGAATTGAAAAAACCACTTATTTATGCAGGCTTTTAATGGATTGCTGCTCTCTGATAACATGCCCTTCCATTGTGAGCATGTTTTCGCCATGTTTTGCAATTAAAGAGGCGCCGCTTTATGTTTCGAGGCACTTGAAACTTTTTAACGGCGTTATTTATACATTCCTGATTTAGAGTCCCATTTTGTACCGGTTTTTCTGCTGTCGGCTTTTGTTTGAGAAGTGCCTTGGTCTTTTTTCTCAAAATTAAAGGTAGCACATAAATTGTTTAAACACTAGCTATCAGCCTTTCACCCATTCCCACCACCCCTCTGAGTGATACCCCTCCCAACCCTCTCACTATATATAAGGGTCTGGTGACTTCTGTTTCAGTGTATCTGAAGAAGTGTGCATGCACACGAAAGCTCATACCAAGAACAAACTTAGTTGGTCTCTAAGGTGCTACTGGAAGGAATATTTTTATGTTGTTGTTGTTGTTATTACATGTCATTCATACCTTTTTAAGAAGTACTGTAAGCACTTTGGATATACAGTGGACGCTCGGGTTGCAAACGCAATCAGTGCGGGAGGCACGTTCGCAACCTGCAGCGTTCGCAACCCGCGCCACTGCGTCTGTGCAAGCGGGTGATGCAATTCGGCGCTTCTGCGCGTGCACCGAAACACGGAAGTAACCCATTCCGCTACTTCCGGGTTCGGCAAGTTCGTATCCTGAAAACGCGCAACCCGAGGTATGACTGTAAACTGCTTGTCAGAAAAGTACCGGTAGGCTGCAAATTTACCCTGGAAATGTTCGTCTCAGCTTGAAGGAGTACACCTGTGTACCTCTCAATACCATGGGCTTGGGATGGACATGCCAAGAGAAGAGCTATTCCCTTTGTGCCTTGTGTGTAGCTTTATTGTGGGTCACTACTGCAAACAGAGTGCTACACTGGAAATAGCCTCTCTCTGGTCCAGCAGGGCTCCTTCTTAAGTGGACTCACTGCTGTTCCTACCCCAATTGGCTCAGAAAATGGCTAGAAAGGACACAATGAAGTTTTTGCAACTGAAGGAAGCCAAGCAGGGCTAGCTACCTTGGTGGGAGACTGCCCGAGAACCAAAAATTAAACTGCTCTCAGCTCCAGAGAGGAAAAGCAGGTAAGGTGTAGTTATTCTGATGGTAGGCTCATCAGGTTATCGGGGCGGGGCGGGGGGAGGGGGCCTCAACTCAGATACAGACCGTAAAAGCACTTTTCGATTGTGCATACTGTTTACGCAGACAACCACCGTCACCAAATCCCCCCCCCCCCAGAAGTCCACAGATCACCTCTGGAAACTCTTATGTGGAACAATTACTGGAGCATCATTTATTTGTTGATTTCTGTAGAACTTTCCCGCAAAATTGTGCCCAAAATGGTTCTCAGCGTATCACGTGAACAATGATTATAATTCAAAAACTTACTAGAGATCATCGTTAACACCAGTAGCAAAAAAAGAATCCGTACGACTTTGTATACAATACAGTACTAGAAATTAACTAACCGAATTAAGCAGCTTTCAGTAAACAGGAGAGAGAATCACATCAACACAAACATAGAACATTAGCCATACCAAACATCCTCATGAGTTTATGACTACAAATCCAATCATCCCTAGCTAGCAGGACCAGTGGTCAGGGATGATGGGAGTTGTAGTCCAACACAGCTGGGGGTCCATGTTTGAGAAACACTGGTTATGGTGTAAGACATTATGCCCCGTCTACCATCCAGGGATCAGGGGGAAACTTGGTTCTTGCGACCTGCCACCTTACCTGATACTCGCTCCAGTCAATGTTCAACCGCTCGGTGAGAGAGACTGGGATGCTGAGAGGAGCATCAACATAATCCTGCAAAGAAAGAGGCAGAAGGTCCATCAGGGGTAGGATGATGTGATGAAGGATGTACTAGAAATCCTGTACTACAAACAGGTCTGTGTATTTTACTCCTCTATTCCTCTCATCTAAAGCTTAGCTTTGGGTCCAAGACTTTCAGCCCAAGCCCATGCAGATTTGCTCGTGATTAAGTCCCTATGAATTCAGGGGGGATTAGCTCCCAAGGCCACTTGCAGCCTTAGTTGTATCATTTACTTATTTCATTTATATCTCGCCTGATACAAATGGGACTTCCCACTTTATCTTCAGAAAAACCTGTTAGGTTGACAGACAGTGGGTGGCTCTGGGTATATCCTGAAGATTCATACCTGGGTAGGATTTGAACTCGGGTCTTCCCAGTCCTAGTATGATGTTACAGTCAATACACTATGCTGGCTGTCTCATGCCAGTTGTCACTGTAAGCCATTTCCCCCAATGACTTCTCTATGCATCTCAACAACTTTCCCAGGCACTGAATTTTCTCATCACCTAAATTGGGAATGGCCAGTTGCCCCCCACTCCCATGATCAGCATTTTGACAGTCCTACAAAATTTAAAATGAGGTAGGGTCAAAAGTTCAACTCGGTTCCACATATACAAAGGCAGTGTTTTCAGATTTAAAAAAATATTCCACATGTTAACATCACCTTCCTGTCCCTCGTTTGTTTACACGCAGGAACCATTTTTAAGTGTATAGTGCCAAGCCTAACAACATGTATTTAATTCCTGAGAAGCCCCAATGACTAGATGGCACAGGCTTTATTATGGCACCTGCACTACTTGTGCATTAATAGACATATAGTGCTCTGATCATGAGAAGCAGGAGTTCTGCTCTGTACTGCACTATTCTGGCTAATCATCGGCAGTAATCTATCCTGCTCTGGGCACATTTTAAGGAAGACACTGACAAACTGAAGCATGCCCAGAGAAGGGAGACCAGGATGCCTAGAAGCAAGGTCTTATGAGAAACATTTGAAAGATCTGGGTATGTTTAGCCTGGAGAAGCAAAGATTAAGAGGAGACATGTTTGTCTTCAAATATCTGAAGGCTTCCATCTTTTCTATTTCATTCCGTCTTTTTTATCGGCCTCTGCCCCAGTCAGCGTTCTGTGTCCACGGAGCATGCTAAGTCCCCAGAAGATGGTGCAAATTTGTTTTCCCGTTGCTCCAGAGAGCAGGGCTAGAACAAATGGGTGGAGTCTGCAGGGAAGGAGATTTTGGCTAAGCACTAGAAGCTTCCACCTGGTAAAAGCTGTTCGACAGTGGGACAGAGGCTGGCTTAGGAAGTATCTAGCTTTTCCTTCGACAGATATTATATACCGGTATATATATATGCATTAGTTAGATGGTGAGCTGGTGGCGAAGCTGAAGTTGCATCTGGCACTGAGCAAGGGTTTGACTGAATGACCCCCCAAAGTCCCTCTCAGCAAAAAGCCAATTTGTGTAGCAAAATACGCCCTTCTGCCCCTCCCAAGACCAGCCTGGGGGGAAACATCATTGGCTGCCTAGAATGCAGAAGCTGGCAATCCCTGCCTAAATTAATGGCCCCGTTTCTCCACAATCAAGTGGCTTTCAAAGCCTTCCTCCTGAGCTGCGAATCCTGATTTATGGTGGTTCATAAGTGCTGAGGAAGACACTGTGGAGTGTGGCATTGCACGCCTGGTAGCTTTCACAGCAACCGCATTTTACCTGCGTTACGTCTCCCCGTTGCGAACCGGGTTACTGCGGCGTCCTTTTCTATGGGAGGAACAAGCCTCTCGGCTGAATGCTTTCAAAAGAGGACCGTTTCTCAGAGAGGACCGTCTGAGCAGCGGTGGGGAAGGGGAAGGACAGAAGCAGCAAATCCCAAAATTGCTGCAGAGTCTCGGTCCTCTTGCGGCTGCAAGTGTGGAGGTAGGGCTGTTTGTGACGGTGCCGCCAAGATTGGCAATCACCTAAACAGACACTCTCTCTGACTTTCAGCACCAAGGTTTATCTGCCCCGGAACACCGCCCTCTGACCTGACAGCTCCTTCTGCCCATTCCCTGGTGAATGAAATGAATCCTTTTAACTGCTCAGGGGTCCCCAAACTAAGGCCCGGGGACCGGATGCAGCCCAATTGCCTTCTAAATCCGGCCTGCAGACAGTCCGGGAATCAGCGTGTTTTTAAATGAGTAGAATGTGTCCTTTTATTTAAAATGCATCTCTGGGTTATTTGTGGGGCCTGCCTGGTGTTTTTACATGAGTAGAATGTGTGCTTTTATTTAAAATGCATCTCTGGGTTACCGTGTTTCTCCTAAAGTAAGACACCATCTTATATCCCCCCCTAAAAAAAACCACAGTATGGGTTATTTTAGGGGGATGTCTTATTTTAAACGCTCCGCGTCGGTACGCTGCATAGCCACGCCTATCCAGGCCGTCTTAAGGGAGAGGCACCGCGTCACTATGGCTTATTTTCGGGGTATGGCTTATATTTCACAAATGCGTAGAAATCCTGCTACGGCTTATTTTATGGCTATGCCTTATTTTAGGAGAAACAGGGTATTTGTGGGGCATAGGAATTCGTTCATATTTTTTTTCAAAATATAGTCTGGCCCCTCACAAGGTCTGAGGGACAGTGGACCGGCCCCCTGCTGAAAAAGTTTGCTGACCCCTGCTGCACACCAATCAGAGCCTTCTCAGGTTTGTGTAGCCAAAACGGAAGCACAAAACCAGCAAGGAAAATCCTAAGGGGGAGAAACCCCCCCCCAAAAAAAACACACACCCAATAATCCCTTAATAGCTCAAGTAGCATGGAATGTTGAGGTGGGAGGTGATAACTAGAATAATAATAAATAATAATAAATTTTATTTATACCCTGCCCTTCCCAGCTGAAACCGGGCTCAGGGCGGCTCACATCAGTAAAACCACAACAAAATATAAAAAGAAAAACCGTTAATTAAAATACAGGTTAAAAACGATTTAAAATTTAAAATGCCGCTTCAGTTATCGCCCCCCCCAAAAAAAAACCAAGGGGAGGAAAACATCAGACTGAGTCCAACCCGAAGGCCAGGCGGAACAGCTCTGTCTTGCAGGCCCTGCGGAAAGATGTCAAGTCCCGCAGGGCCCTGGTCTCTTGTGACAGTGTTCCACCAAGTTGGGGCCAGTACAGAAAAGGCCCTGGCCCTAGTTGAGCTCAGTCTAACAGGCTTGTGGCTCGGGACCTCCAAGAAGTTGTTATTTGTGGACCTTAAGGTCCTTTGCGGGGCATACCGGGAGAGGCGGTCCCGTAGGTACGAGGGTCCTAGAAGGGGGAGAACACACTGGAATAGCTAACAGGAGGACATAGAAACACAGACATATGCAAAGGGTCAAATGAACCAACTTACTATCTGGATAGCTTCACAATGGACTACCCCTCACCGTTTTATTTTTAAGAAAAAGGGGCACAAAACAGTCCACTGAGCATGTTCAACAGGCATAGAATGCTGATTTATCTGTTGAATTGTCTGCTTGTTGAGGAGAGGACCCAGGGAAAGAAGGGATGGAATAGGGAAGATAGAAACCTGAAGAGAAACAAGTCAATGTTGCAGTGATCCCTACTTGTACATACGAATGGGAAACTCATTTGCTAAGTTACAGTCTTTATGTATCCAAAGCATAACTATCCACATACAAGAGGGCTTGGGGGGGGGGGAACCCTGGGCGTTGCAAATGTGTGCAAAAAACTGAGCCCCACTCCCAAAAAGGAGAACCCAAAAGAATCCAGTGCTCAGTGGCTACAGAAACCAAGTGTTTGGGGCCCTTAGAAGTGGAAAAGTGCAGGCAGAAAAAGGAAACGGAGGAGCCTGGGAAAGGACATGGCCGACTGGACATAAACCCCACTTTTATCACATTCCAGGGTTGAGTCCTAGCACTGGGAACAGATGCCTGGGCTGGACTCTGGCGCAAAATTAAGCCCGTGGAGACAACGGAGAAACAAACGCCAGGTCTCTGCTCCCAGAGTTGGTTCGCAAACAGCTTGGGCCATCGGCAAAAACCAAGAGCCCTGGAAAAGTTTATCTTGGAACAGCTTCATGGCAACTCTGCTTCACGGCCTGCCCCCATACCTGCTTCCAGTTAAAAACAAGCCCTTCTGCCCGGTAGCCCCGCTCTTTGTACTCCTTGAAAAATTCACAGCCTGCGTGAAGAGAAAAAGGAGAGGGTGAGAGGGAATCCGGGAATGAACGTGCACAGGGTAGTATCCAGACTTGACTTGCAACTCAGCAGGGTGCATTTGATTTAAATCAAATCGATTTAAATCACGACTTAAATCACTAGTCAGAAAGACTTGATTTAAATCACTAGTCAGTAAGAGTTGATTTAATTCATTTTTTTTTTTACAGAAAGACTCATTCTTGCTGGTATAATGAAGATGAAGTTTCATTTTTGGAATAATAAATTTTCAGAGTAGTTTTTACAGTTATATCAAAAATTACTGATTTGGTTATTTACTATTAGAAACACATAGACAGATAATTATGAAATTATTGTGAGGTTTAATAAGTTAACTGTTTACATTTGGACAACTTTTCTGCAGTACTTTATTGGAAGGAGAAAAATAAGCATTTCCTTAGTAACAATTTTAAGCAATTTATTTAACTAAAGCAATAACATTATAGCATACGTATCCATGTTTGTTAACTGATGCGGTTAAACTTAAAAATAAAAAAAATAGACTGAGTCTTAGCACACATGAAAAACTTATTTCCTGATGAATAGCCTTTGGACTATAATGTAACCTAAACAGAAAACTAGAAAGATTTTTCCTCCAGAAGCATTTTATTTTAAAAACCCGATTTAAATTTTTAAAAAATCCATTTAAAAAACAAAACAAAACAAAACATTGATTTTTTAATCCACCCTGCCACTCAGCCACTTCTGAGGTAGAGGAAGGATACACTCTGTGTCTCTCCTCCAGAATCAAGAGTCCAGAACAAGCAGCGTGTTAAGGGCTAGAGACCTCACAAGAGGTCAGACAAGCAACCGCTGCCACCACCACCACCAGCCCGGCACCAAGGGGTCACAGGAGGCTCAAGGGCAAGCAAGGAAGCAGGGAATGACAGCCTTCACCAGGCAGCAGGCAAGGCTTGTTGCCAGAAGCTGAAACCAGCCAAGGGACCGTGCTCTCAAACTTTGCCCCAGCGAGTGCATTTCATGCATCAGCACATGGCTCTCAGCTACCCACTTCCACACACACACACCCAAAGCTGGTTCAAAAAAGAAAGAGATTCTTGAAGCAGTGTTTGCTGGCAAGGGAGAAGCCTGAAATCCCCTCGCCTGGAATAGCTGGCGGTGAAGAGGAGGCCACAGGGCAGGGAACGCAGTTCGGGACACAATGGTTCTTCAAACCATGTTTTAAAGCGTTTGTTCCTTAACAGTTTCATTCCACAACAGAAATATTCATGCCTGCAAAGTGATACGCATGCTCAGAGGTTATTTGTACGTAGCCATATGAAAATGTCTCCGGGTTCCTTTGGGAAGAAGGACCGGGTGTCTATTTTTAATCACCATCATCATCATAAATTTGTTTGTTTGTTTGACTTATGCCCCACCTTTTTCTCCCAAGGAGCTGAAGGTGGTGTACAGGGCTCTCCCCTTCATTTAATTCCCACAACAATCCTGCGAGGTAGGTTCGGGTAGCTTAGGCTGAGCGGGAGGTAGTTTCATGACTAGTAGGTAGTTTCATGACTAGTGGGCATCTGAACGCAGATTCTTAACCACAACATCACACTGGCTGGTCGATTTTTAAAACAGTCTCTCAGAATGAGAGTGCAGTTCCTCTCCATCCACGCCATACATACAGGTGAAACTCGAAAAATTAGAATATTGTGGGAAAGTCCATTTATGTAAGCAATTGTTTTCGTTAGCTACTGGAGTTTAATATATGAGATAGACTCATGACATGCCAAGCGAGATATGTCAAGCCTTTATTTGTTATAATTGTGATGATTACGGCGTGCAGCTGATGAGCACCCCAAAGTTGAAATTGTTACTTTGGGGTTCTCATCAGCTGTACGCCATAATCATCACAATTATAACAAATAAAGGCTTGACATATCTCGCTTGGCATGCCATGAGTCTATCTCATATATTCGTTTCACCTTTTAAGTTTAAATTACTGAAAGAAATGAACCTTTCCACGATATTCTAATTTTTCGAGTTTCACCTGTATAAAGAACTCCTTTGCCACTTTGACAGTGATTCCTTCCTCCAAAGAACCCTGGGAACTGTAGGTTCCTAAGGGTGCTAACCTTGCAGGGTTACAGTTCCCAGCACTCTTGAACAAACTGCAGTGCCCGAGATCCTCCAGGGCTGCTGAAAGTGGTTTAATAGTGGCTTTAAATGTTTGGAGTGGATGTGACCTTAAGCTAGGCTATATGAAGCATAGTGGGCATGCCAAGGTTTGGGCCAGTTGCGATTAGAGCATCGCGCATGCCGCTTCAATTCAAAATGGATTCTCGTATACCGGTATATAAATATATATGCGCGCACACACACAAAGGCACTTCCTAGATTGGTTTGAGAAGCCTTCGAAAACTTTAATATATAAAAAACCTTGGCAATTACAGAGCCATGTTCTGGTGGTGACAATTCACCCATGGTTTGATGCAACCTTAATTGGAACACTCCCAGTGTGGGTCTCCCGTCCATTAGAAGATGTCGAGCACCTAGGCATGTGCTCATTTCCCCCCACGTAATGCCTCTCGAGGAACATCCCACAGCATTTCAAGACTTTGCAGAGTTTCCAGGTCAGCACCTGCTTGCCGTGAGTTTCCTCGCAGTTTCCTAGCAGCAGAAACCCAGGCTTGGAAATAGCAAGGGGGGGAGGGGAGGAGAAACCCGAGTTCCAGCATGGCGGGTGAGCGGCGATGCCAAATTCAAGGACGCATCCTTCCTGCAGCCACCCATTATCCCGGCATGCGACATCCATTTGCAGCAACATCCAATTTTGATGTGCTGCTGGCTACGTTCCCGTGGGGGTTTTGTGGGAGCGGGAGCATGGAAGGGCAACACGGACCCAGTCTAAAAGCTACGGGAGGAGACAGCAGGCTCTGACTGAGGAGCCTTATATTCCCAGAGTTTTCTCCCAAAAGACAAAGGAACTCCTTCATCCAGAGACAAGCAGGGACTACCACCTCTGATAAGAGACTGTGCAATTCTTGAAATACGTTGGGTGCGATAAAGAAACTGGAACGATTTTGTAAAGGAAAGAGGTGGTTTTCTTCCGCACCCCTTAAGAGTTTTGTCTCCTTGGATATTGGAGGTGCTCCTATTTGACTGTGGGAGAAACCAGTCATAGCTATTCTGCCCTCTTCCCAGTAGGAATGCTTTCCCCAACCTAATGGTCCTCAAGGTGTTTTGAACCACAGCTCCCATCAGCCCCAGGGCCAGACATACTGCACTGGCTGGGGCTGTTGAGAGTTGTAGGCCGAAACACCTGGAAGGAGCCAGGCTGAGGAAGGCTGCACTAGACAGCTGTGAGGAATTGCTGCTCATCCCTCAGAACGCTTCCTTCCTACCTGGGTACGGGATGGAGAGGAGGGTGAAGTCTGCATAGCGCTGTGCTTTATCCACCTTCTCGGAAGACGTCACGCTGAGGAAGGAAAACAGAGAGACACACTACACATGTGCGAAGCTAGCTGGCGTGGCCAACCTCAACAAAGTCAGCCCAGGTTCCGCTGCTGCTCCCCCCCACCCCACCCCGAATAATCTCAGCATTTCACCAACATGTTTTAAGTTTACAGAGAATAACTGCACATTCAGGATCTCTTTCCAATTAAGGTATGAGCTAGTCTTTGTGCTTAATTATCCCATCTGGCATTGTTTTTCTTTTCTTTTCTTTTCTTGAAGATTACATAGCGGTACCTGGCTGGATTACCCTTCACGCCTACTCTCCAATAGAAGTTTGTTTGTTTTTAATTTTTATGAGCCTGGGGTGGGGAATTAGAAATGGCATCATGCTGAATGCAGAGCGCCAATTTCATTTATGAAGCAAGCCAAGTTTTTTAAGCTTATGGCTACCAAGTGGCAGGCATCCTGCCAAAACCTGGAAGAGCTCCCTACAACAACAAACAACAACAACAACAACAACACCCTGCCTAATTAGGCAAGCATTTTATGGCAGAGACTTTGAGCTCTTTTGACTATAAAACATTATTCCTGCACATAGTGAGCAAACTCATAAGAGAAAAGTTCAGTGTAGTCTTCTCCCTGACATCCCTATTTTGCTACATGCAAAGAGCATTTTAATGTAAGGTAAAGGTAAAGGGACCCCTGACCATTAGGTCCAGTCATGACCAACTCTGGGGTTGCGGCGCTCATCTCGCTTTACTGGCCGAGGGAGCCAGCGTACAGCTTCCAGGCCATGTAGCCAGCATGACAAAGCCGCTTCTGGCAAACCAGAGCAGCGCACGGAAACGCTGTTTACCTTCCCGCTGGAGCAGTACCTATTTATCTACTTGCACTTTGACGTGCTTTCGAACTGCTAGGTTGGCAGGAGCAGGGACCGAGCAATGGGAGCTCACCCCGTCGTGGGGATTCGAACTGTCGACCTTCTGATCGATAAGCCCTAGGCCAGTGTTTCTCAACCTTTTCGGGGCAACGGCACACCTGTCTCATGAAAAAAAATCTCGCGGCACACCCGCGGGAGCCTTTAACATCGGGCGCCCTGCGCGCCCTGTGAGCGGCCGCCTTCCACGCCGGACCCACGCCGGCCGTGGGAGGCTTTAACATCGGCTGTGAGCGGCTGCCTTCCAGCGCCCTGCATCGGCCGCCCTGCGCGGTGTTCGCCTGCCACGCCCGCCTTCCACGCCGGACCCACGCTGGCCGTGGGAGCCTTTAACATCAGGCACCCTGCACGCCCTCTGAGCGGCCGACTTCCACGCCGGGCTCTCGCGCGCCTTGCCATCGGACGCCCTGTGAGGCTTTCAGCTTCATTTGCCTCGCGGCGGCGGGTGAAAAGGGGAAGGGACGGCCGAGGAGCAGGAGGAGGCGGCGGCGGAGGCGCAGCAGAAGCGGCAGCAGCCGCGCCGAGTGACACACCTCCCTCCCTCCCGCGCTGGTCCTAGCGCGCTTCCTGCGGCGAGGCTGCTCCCAGTCTGCGCATGCACGGCAGAGCCCGGCAGCCTCTCCGCGGTGCCTCCTCTCGGCGGTGGCCCTCTGCACTCCCTTTCCCCCACTGGAGCCGCCGCCACGCGCCGCGGCACACCAGCCAATGTCTCACGGCACAGTAGTGTGCCGCGGAACACCCGTTGAGAAACGCTGCCCTAGGCTAGGCATCGGCAACCTCCAGCTCATGGGCCGGATGCGGCCCATGAAGCCAGTTCATCCGGCCCACGAGCCGCCCGGGCACCGAGCCACCCGCTCGGCAAGTCCCCCGCGCGCTGCGCTAAACCGGTGCGGCGCGGGGACTCGCGCAGATGCCGAAAATCGCTTCTGCGCAGGCGCCTGGGCAGGCGCAGAAGCGATTTCTGGCGCCGGGGGACATGCGCAGATGTGATTTCCGGTATCGCGCTGCGCATATCTGGCCCATGGACGAGCTCCATGGGATCGATCCAGCCCACGGCCGGATAACGTTGCCGACGCCTGCCCTAGGCTCTGTGGTTTGACCCACAGCGCCATATAGGACCATTAAAAAAAAAAGACCTTGCTCACCCATTTGCATTCTGAAGTGCTGCAACCTAGCATTCTATCCTTGCATTATGTGTAGAACAACTCTCTGCAACCACTCTTAAGTATGCACTACGCTAGAGGAAAAACAAACCTAGGCCAAAAACACAGAGAGGCACTCGGCACATTCCTCCATTTGGGGGCTCTTTCCAGAAGGTTAGGAGAAGAGAAGTCAAAAGAGAGATAACGACCCTAGGAACATCTGCTGAAAATGAAACCTGGTTGCTATATTCAGATAGCAGCAATAACTTGGCTTCCTTTACTCTTTTTTTATTTTTTAAACTCATTTCAATATATTTTTATCCCACCCTTTTCTCTGCAGCAGGGATGGGGAAACCCGGATATGTTACTGAACTCCAACTCCCATCAGCCCCAGCCAGCATGGCCAATAGTCAGGGATGATGGGAGATGCAGTTCAATATCTGGAGTGCTACAGCTTCCCAGTCCCAACTCTACCCTCCTGCTTTTTATCCTCACAATACTCCATGAAGGCAGCTGAGGCCGAGTGATAGTGACCTGCTCATGGTTAGTTACTCAGGAAGCAACAGTGAGAACCATTGTGGAGTATCCCTAATCTAAATCTGACCGCTGTCCTACACCTGCTCTCAGGAGCATCCTTCACCTGCAGTGCTTCTCAAAATTTGCCGGCAGCCAATGGGGACGCACAACACACAAATGGCACCCGTACTTACTTCAAGCCAAACTTCACTTTCTTGTTCTCCACCATCAAGTCACAGATGTACGCAACCGACAGGTACCTCAAGAGCTTGATGTCATGACCTCGGACCTTGTCGAACAGCTGCGAGTCGGCATTTCTGAAATACAGGACAAGGGGATGAGAGGTCCCCCGTCCCCCAGGGAGGAAGAAATGCAGAAGGCTCAGATTAGCAGAATCGAGGCATAAGCAAGTCCTACAACTCAACACAGCAGTCCTAATGCTCTACAATGGCCATGGCCAAGGACATGATAAGCCGGGCGATTCTCCTGTGCAAGACCCATTGATTTCAACGAGGCTTTTGCAGGAGAGCTTCCCTGAAGGATGGTGCCCCAGCTCAGTAGTAAAAGCATCTGAAGAACCTCTTTAGGAAAATGGGTT
Organism: Darevskia nairensis; assembly: GCA_034642065.1. Classification (NCBI taxonomy): domain Eukaryota; kingdom Metazoa; phylum Chordata; class Lepidosauria; order Squamata; family Lacertidae; genus Darevskia; species Darevskia nairensis. Next base: position 3,108,578 of record JAWWNI010000434.1, read on the forward strand.
ACATTTTTTATCCAAACCTCTGGAGGTTCTTGTAAAGGAGCACATCTACTATGAAAACGTACATTGATTTAGGTGTCCTGACCTCACCCCTTATTCTGGGGGTGGTTCTACAGGGGTTGCCAAGAACTCCAAAGAAGTCCCCAACAACTTCCAGAATTAAGGCCTCCAGAATTAACTTGGGGGGGGGGGGGAGCTAAGCCAAACCAGTTAAACAATCAAATTTAGAAGTCACACACGTCCAACACTGCCCTGTGAGTGGCAAACAAGCAGGTCCTTGAGAGAGGATTTTAATTGGCCTAAAATTACCAAAAGGAATAATCTTAAAACTGCAAGCTATGCATTAACAATGGAGCCCATTCTGCCGATGGGTTTTTAAAGTTTTGCTTCAAACTGTTCTTTTGATCTTGCCGAAGTCTGAAAATATTTTATTATTGATATTTCTATGCTGAGATTTTTTTAAGGGACGTGGGTGGCGCTGTGGGTTAAACCACAGAGCCTAGGGCTTGCCGATCAGAAGGTCGACGGTTCGAATCCCTGCGACGGGGTGAGCTCCCGTTGCTCGGTCCCAGCTCCTGCCAACCTAGCAGTTCGAAAGCACGTCAAAGTGCAAGTAGATAAATAGGCACCGCTCTGGCGGGAAGGTAAACGGCGTTTCCGTGCGCTGCTCTGGTTCGCCTGAAGCAGCTTAGTCATGCTGGCCACAAGACCCGGAAGCTGTACACCCTTGGCCAGTAAAGCGAGATGAGCACTGCAACCCCAGAGTCGTCCGCGACTGGACCTAATGGCCAGGGGTCCCTTTACCTTTTTATGCTGAGATTTTAGGACTGCTTTTTATGAGTTGTTCTGCAGTTTTGTTTTAAATTCTATTGTGATGCACTTCCAAGTGCCTTAATATAGTACAGCAGGCTATAGGTTCATGGAATTTAAAAAAAACAAAAAACCCAAGAAGAAATATTGGCAGCAAGTGTGTAGGACTTGCTCTCAGTCCACCTCCCATACGATCCTTACTCCCCCCCCCCCCGGCGAACTCTACTGCAGCCCAGAAAAAGCATCACTGGACTGGCCTGTTCTCACAGAACACTAGCCACTGTGTTGTGACCCACAACAGCCAAGTACCTCCCTGCCTCGGGAGAGATGAAATTATGGAAGTGCAAGTTTTACTGTTACCGCAGCTCCATGGTGGCAGGAAAGGTCCCTCTTACATTTTCTCCCTGCCATGCCAGCGTAAAGCAGATCCATGAAGGAAAAGGAGTCTAAACTTTGTCTGACATATTTGTAGGTGGTTGGGTCAAACAGACCTGAAAGCAGAGTCCTCTTCTGACACGTCATCTGTATCTGCCCAGGCATCGTCTGTGCCCCCTGCAGAGAAGACACCGAGAGAAGTTCAGCATATTAGTAGCCACAACTACCTCTGCCCTAAACCGATTGGGTCAGCTGGCATAAGAATCTCAGCACTTCTCCCACAAAGCATGGTTCTGAACTTCCTGCGTGTTCCAATAATGTAAGATGTCATTTGTGATGATGAACGAGTCCTATCAAATCATCAGGCTCGTCCCACATAAGTGACTCGCTTGCCGCCTCACAAACTGGAAGGGTACTACCAACAGGACCAATTCATCTTGGCTTTATTGAAGAAGGAGGAGGGGGGGGGGAGGAGGAGGAGGAGGAGAAAAAGAAGAAGTTTGGATTTGATATCCCGCTTTATCACTACCCGAAGGAGTCTCAAAGCGGCTAACATTCTCCTTTCCCTTCCTCCCCCACAACAAACACTCTGTGAGGTGAGTGGGGCTGAGAGACTTCAAAGAAGTGTGACTAGCCCAAGGTCACCCAGCAGCTGCATGTAGAGGAGAGGAGACGCGAACCCGGTTCACCAGATTATGAGTCTACCGCTCTTAACCACTACACCGCACCACAGAGCTTTTGCCTTCAGTTCCACCCCTCGTTTCACTGATGGGGAATTGCGGAGGGTTGGGAACTTGCTGCAAGGTGATGGAGACCCTGAAAACGACACTGCAAGATAGGCTAGGCTGAGATATAGCAGCTAAGACGACACAGATTACAGCACATTGGCGCTCAATGACTTCATGGCTCTGAAGAGATCAGAATCCCACGCTCATTTATTCTCCTGGACCACCCAGATATTTTAACACTACACCTATCTTTTTGCTTTTCAGTGCTATGTATAGCATTAAATATTATATTTAAAGTGTTCTTTGACGTGAAACATATCGAGTGGAGAAGGAACAGGTGCATGCTTCCTGCATGGTAAAGCAAGTGGTGCTGGCCATAAATCAAGATTGTTCATTTAGTCTAGGTGAAGAAATTGATGCATGCAGTAACATTAACAGTTTCAACTCTTTCTTTAAAGAAAACAAAAAACAGGATTGGGGAACTTTTTTGGCCTGGTGGACCAGATCCTTATCTGCCCCCACCCCATGGGACAGCTTACCTGACAACCACCTGACATCACAATGATGTCAGATGATTGACAGGTGTCCTGTCCAGCTCACCTGCTCAAGTGTCCTGCTCAGCGCTTCCCAGACACCAGGGACAGGGCTGTGGCTCAGACGTTTTCTGCAGAGATCAGCAATGAAACAGAGATGCCTTCAGGAAACTGAGTCATGCAGCGGATCCTTCACAGAAAGCAGGGCTGCAGTCACCGGCCATCAGCACAACTCGGGCACACAGCCAATCGCAACAGGCATGACCTCACCAGTCACCACCCATTTAGACTTCAATGCTGCTTTCTGCAGGGATCAGCTATGTGATCAGGCTGTCCACAAGGAAGTCTGTCACGCAGCCGATCCAGTTGCACCTGTACCTGTCCTACACTTGACTCCTCATATGTGACATCAGCTGTGGGGCAGCTGGTTGTGGTTTAGGGAAAACAACCTCACCAGCCAGATTGGGACCTGTGCTGGACCAAATATGGCCAGAGGTTCCCCACCCAAGTTAAAGACCTTAATGCTGCAATGACCTCCTGAAGGTGTACGGGCAATCAGAAAACAGGGGAGGGGAGTCTTAGCATTGAGTGCAGCCCCCCATAATTAAGAGGACAATTTCATATTTTGCATAACTTGAAAGCTGGAAATCAGATTTTCTTTGTGCAACATGTAGCTCCCTTGGCCCAGAGGTTTTGCTTTGTTTCTGAAATGCAGAATCTATGCAGCAGTGCCTGAAGAATGAAAAAAGCCACCCTGGTCACAGTTCTCCTGCGTGACCAGGGATTCCTGCAATTGCTTCATCACTGAAGACATTCAACGAAGATGCCCCGGGGAGCAGACTCCAATACTGAAACAGGAAGCCTCTGCTTACGGAGGAGCTTGCGGACACCCAAGACAAGGCCACAAATGGTTACCTCCACCTGACAGTACCCTTGGCTTATTCCTCTCCTTGCAGAACTTGCCAGCTTTGGCTTTCTAGGGAACGTGAGTTTGGCTTCCGTTTTGAACAAAGCCACTGTCCTCAATGGCAGCTCAAGCCTGCTGTTCACACCAATTTTCAAGGATGCTCCCCCAACTAGCGTTACAAAACAGAAATAACACATGGCAACTATTACCAAACCTGCACCTCCCTTCCTCTGCCCTCCCTTACCTGAGAAAATGTAGTTGTATCCTGTGCGCCCATAAAGTTCCCCCCACCCCGCCAGGGTGGCCGATCGGCATATATGCTGAGGAAAGAGAGAGATGCAACAAATGACCATCAAAGCACAGAGAAGCAATGGACCCTCCTCCTCCTCCTCCTCCCCCCCGGCCTTTTCCCATTCCGCATTCAAGAGAGCCTGGCTTTGCACTCATGGTCTGCACTGTGCCTTCCAGATGGAGGTCTGCATGGCTCACAGGTCAGGCTTAATTACTTCCCAACCCTCTGCTAAGCTACATTTCACCATGATTCTACTTTGCACCACTATTTGCAATTCCTTTTTAACTAATATCAGCTGTGTGCGCTTCATTAACATGCTCTTTGAACCATCTCTCCCCCAAACCGTTAATGAACGGGATTAGGCTGGTCCCCACAGGATCCTCTCTTTAAGTTCACCTATCGGTAGCAGAGCTGAAACAAATCTGCAAGTTACGGAGCAGCTTATCAAACGCGCCAGCCCGGCCGCAGTCTGCACAGGTGCATGCCCGCTTGACCTGGGAGCAACGAAGAAAGGTTGCCGAGAGATTGTTGCACCGGCTTTATAGAGGCTTCGGCTCATGGCTGAAGGCACCCTCCAGTAAATCGTGCAAAAGCTACAAGGAGACATCAACATAAGAAAAGCAAACCATGAAAGTCGCAAGACACACACACACACACACACACACACACACACACACACACAGCTTTACCTTGCCCTTGTAGAGGATGACGGGGCAGACAAACCGCCCTCTGCACCTGGCCATTTTACTGCGGTGGATGAGGTCTTGCAGCTTGCCAACTTGGACGGTGCTCTCAAATCTGTTGGAGGCAAAACAGGCCATTACCTGCGCAGGCACCAATTGCAGATTGGAGGGGACAGGTGTTGCCTGGATGTGCTTCCCAGGCTACAAGTGACTGCAAAATCTCATCTTGGCATACATTCCGTGAAAAGCCTGGTAGCTTCTGTCATCTTGTTTTGAAGCCAACATTTCAGGGGGAATGCGGGGGGGGGGGGAGAGAGAGACTTCCACTAACCAAAGGCTTGGGTTTGTTAACTCCACAGCCACCACGGATGTACACCTCACCTTTCACTGTCTTCTTGTTTAAAAGGCTCAGTGGCCACAATTTTAACAGATCCTGGGTCCAGACTCAGATTAGCTAACAAATAGAAGGAAATTTTAACCCTGCTCTCCCCACCAGCATAGCATACGTAAGTAAGCAGAGATGGCAATGGCTACAAGGCTGGTGGTCATCGCCGAGGAGAGACCCAAACGCAGATCTCCACAGTCTAGATCAGGTTTCAATTTGTTCACCACCACTAATATCAGACACCGATTCAGAACTGATAATGGTTTCCTTGGGGTTGGATGGAAAGGAGACACAGGGTGTCATTTGCATACTGATGAGACTGAACTCCCAATCCCTGAATGACCTCTCTCGGTGTTTTCATGTAGATGCTGAACAGCATGGGAGACAAGATGGGAGGACACCCTAGAAGCCTCCCAGCGCCACATTCTTGAACTGTCCCTCAAAGAAGTACTGGAGCCACCATGGAAAAAATGATAAAAGTTCCACCCCAGTCAGGTGGTCTAGAATAAATGGTCAATAGTACTGAAAGCTTCCAAGAGGTCCAGCAGAACCAACTAGGACATACTGCGCCTTCCCAATATGGATCTACCAAAGTCGTCTGCCCCACAACCAGGCCTTGAATGCCATTTTTTTGACAATCCAGTAACATCTGGAGATGTGTCCATATGATCAAGCACATTGCCCAAGAATGGAAAATGAGTGAGCTTGGATCCCTTCTCAACAAAGTGGGTATTTAATGGGAAGGGGGGATGAGGCAGGATCAGGGGATTACCAAAAATCCTGGGAAGGGATCTAACACACCTCCATGCCACTTATTATTTCCACTTTCCACTTTGGTCTGAGTACCTGCTGCTTTATTCCTGGATAAAAACAAATCCAGCATTTAATAGGCACCAATTGGCCACCTCTGGATCATCATATCTTGGCTTCATAAACAGAGATACGCCTAAACCTTTTGCCTAACTGCTCCAGCCTCATATCACCTCTTCCCCACCCCATAACGCACCACAATAAGACAGGAAGTCTTCAAATTAAGCCTAGTTTCCCATTTCAGTGAAATCTTTCACAAGCCAAGATGTTAAACCTATTTAGGCCTGTGGTTTAAGATCCTGGCTTGTACCAATCTGATAACCATTGTTTCCTGCCCTAGATGAAAGGGGAAACTGTGGTTAGTTGAAGAATTCCAGGTTTAATTGTGGCACACCAAGTAGGAAGAAGGAAAGGAGAGGCACATACAGTCAGATGGTGAGTAATAAGCTGTGGCATGATCACCTGAACGTAGCCTGCATAAGAGAACACAAGGGCTAAAAATGTCTTCCCCCAGAGAGGACTGTATTTTCTAAATGAATTCAAAGATGGGAGATGAAAAGAAGAGTGAAAGAGGAGCAGTTGAGGAGAAATAAGGTAGCTTTGCCCATGAAAGGCTTTGCTGACTACACGATTCTTGAGAGACATTGGAGAAACAGTGGCTTGATTGAGAGACTCTCCCACGGTCCGGGGAAGGAGCACGTGAGAGGCAGGGTCAACTGCAGCCAGTTCCCAAGGAATGCCAATTAGCACTTGATGGTTTCAAATTTATTCCAGTAGTCAGATCAAAAGATCTGGCCCCTCACTCTTTCTATTACCTTAATGAGGCTTAAGTTGGCGCCTGGTCCCTCTGTATTTAATTCAAAGATTCAGTCTGAGTAAGCAACTGGGATAGATGAAGCGCCACAAAATAAGCTGTGATCCACCCCATCAGGTGCCTGCTTATGAGCCCCTTGTGCATCGCTGTTGTTGCAAAAAATAATCATCTTGTATAAGATGATTCTTTTGCATCTAATTTTGCGTACAGTTTGGCTTTTTTTAGAAACAGCAATGCAAAAGTCTCAAGCCGCATGTGGTACGATATTTCTGCATCTTATAATTTTATGTATATGCTAGTAACACGTATGTATTTTTGTACAGCATTATAACGTATTTTATGAATTATAACATATGCTTATAATTGGGGCTTGGCACTTTAGAAAACCCGGAGCCTGTGTGCCTAGGGCTTGCCGATCGGAAGGTCGGTGGTTCGAATCCCTGCAACGGGGTGAGCTCCCGTTGTTTGGTCCCTGCTCCTGCCAAGCTAGCAGTTCGAAAGCACGTCAAAGTGCAAGTAGATAAATAGGTACCACTCCGGCGGGAAGGCTGCTCTGGTTCGCCAGAAGCGGCTTAGTCATGCTGGCCACTTAACCCGGAAGCTGTACGCCGGCTCCCTCGGCCAGTAAAGCGAGATGAGCGCCGCAACCCCAGAGTCGTCCGCAACTGGACCTAATGGTCAGGGGTCCCTTTACCTAACAATATGAGAAGTGTTCTTGTTTTTAGCAGGATGGGGGAAGTTGACAATATTAAGGATCAAAGCAGGTTTTCCAGCAACTGGTTTGCAGAAGTATTGCTGCCCCTGACCATGGAGGCAGATCACAACCATTGTGGCTACTAGCCACTGCTAGTCTTATCCTCCATGAATTTGTCCGATGATCCTCTTTCAAAGCCATCCCAGTTGGTGGTCCTCCAAGGTAACTGCCCCATCCTCCTTCAAAGTACCCTGATCCCAAGCTGCTCTGGGGCTTCACAAAACGAAATAACCAGGACTTTGAATCGCGCCTGGAAAGAGTCCTTCTATTTTGCACCAGCAGCCAATGAGTTGTATAATATGACCCCATTACATACGATCCCTGAACTGTAGCTCTTGCTTATTAGGGGTGAGCAAGTGCCTTTCTCTCTCTCCACGGATGTTGGCGTAGCATTAGTAAAAAAGAAGAAGAAGAAGAAGCACGGAACATTTTGTGTGGCACAGCTGTCGTTTGGGCACCTTGTCTATGCGTGCCGACCTTGGGGACAGGAGAAAGGCCCTGCCACCTGCCCAGCCAGAGGGTGCCAGGAACACACATCCGGCCACCCATTGGTGCCAGGGAACTGGACGCTTTTGAACTCGTGGCTGCAGTTCCCTCCGACACACAGGAGGACGCCGCGGTTATGCCAGGCAGGAGCCGGTGCCCAGCCGAGAACAGTGCCCAAAGCGCAATGATTTTATGCCAACTCCATTTAAAGTTCCCAAGCCCTCTTAAAAGCCTCTGTAAGCCAAAGGGGTTGCTATGGCAACCCAGACCCCTGCTTATGAAAAATACATAAAGTACAACATTTCCAGTTTTTGCTTTTTTTAAAAAAACACTCTTTTAAGGACGAGCGAGGAAGCAAGTACCGCCAGCTTAAAGTCCCATAGAATATTCTATTACCCTGTGCATTTCACACATCCAGCCCGTAAAACAGTCTGCTTTATCTGGTCACATAGCTGCTGCTGCTTCTGCAGCAGCAGCACCAGCACCACCCCCTGCCATTAAGGGGTAAGGGGCAAAGCAATAACTCCTCTAGGGGGGTTCACAGAACCGCCGCCGCCCCCCCCGCCGCCCTACCCCATTCAGTTGGACGGGCAAAGAGGACCATGGTGGCCGATTCCCTGAACACATGGGGCATGTATGTGCAAAGGAACAGGAGAATGCTCAAAACCAGGGTGGATTTGATTTAAATCAAATCAATTTAAATCACGATTTTAATCACTAGTCATTAAAATTAATTGAAACATTATTTTTTTTTACAGAAAGACTCAATTCTTGCTGATATAATCTTAATATTTACAAACAGATGAAGGTTTCATTTTTGGAATAATATACTGTATTTTCGGAGTTGTTTTTACAGTTGGTTATACTATTAGAAGTACATTGACAGATAATTACGAAATTATTGTGAGGTTTAACAACTGTTTAAACTTGGACAACTTTTCTGCTGTACTTTATTGGAAGGAGAAAAATAATCATTTCCTTAATAACAATTTAAACAATTTATTTAACTAAAACAATAGCATTATAGCATATGTATCCATGTTTGTTAACTGATGTAGTTAAACAATTTTAAAAAACAAACAAACTTAGACTGAGTTTTAGCACACATGAAAAACTTCTAACAAATCCTTATTTCCTGATAAATAGTATTTGGACCATAATGTAACTTAAATAGAAAATTATCTTTAAAAAGATTTTTCCTCCAAAAGCATTTTATTTTAAAAATCTGATATATATAAAAAAATCCGATTTAAATTTTTTAAAAATCTGATTCCCCCCCCCAAAAAAATCATCTATTTTTATCCATCCTGCTCAAAACAGAGGGACAGATCGGAGGTGGGGCACCTGTGGCCCTTCAGAGAGAATGGCAAATGGTCTGGGATGACGAAGATCCAGCTGCAGAGCTGCAGAAGAGTCATAGCTCAGTGCAGAAGGTCCCAGGTTCAAACCCCGGCATCTTCAGGTAGGGCTAAGCGAGAGCCCCGTCTGACGTCCCGGAGAGCCATTGCCAGCCAGTGTAGACCAGTGGCTCCCAATTGGTGGTCCATGGAACCCCTGGGGATCCATGTAACCCACCCAGGGGGTCCCGCAGCACCATTCACATAACCAAAAAGTTATGTGGTATCAAAATTTTCACAAAGGAGGGGGTCCATGACTTGGCTTTTGAAAAACAAGGGGGTCCGCAGTACTTCAGTTATTTGGCAACCTCTGGTGTAGACAATGCTGAGCGAAATGGATCAATGGCCTCACTCTGTCCAGGGCAGCATCCTGTGTTACTTATGAAGCTAAGAGTGGTAAGGGTCCGCTCAGTTGCCGCAAGGCTCTTTGAAATACTGGTACAAAAGCAGCTTCCTATGTTCCTATCCTTACTCTGTTTTTCAAGCAATCGCTCTGGCCATGTCTGTTTTTGCTTTCTGGGAAGGAGGAAGGTAGGTTTTGAGGAAAGGAGCTAATTCTAATTTGTGCAAGAATGCATCATTGGGCAGGGTTGTTATTCCTTGTCCCCTCAGCCCTTCCTCATTTAAAACAGGAACTCTTAAAAAAAAAAAATAGTTGCCAACGGAATTGCAGTTTATTTGCTTTGCTGTTTCAAGAGTCTCTGCACTACAGATCTGGCTCTACATGAGCTGTTTGGTACTTCCAAGATATTTATCAGCAATATATTCTCTCTCTCTCTCTCTCTCTCTCTCTCTCTCTCTCACACACACACACACACACACACACACACTGCCCAGCCCACTAGCAGCTGGGATGATCCAGTTCTTCTGCAGCTAAGTAATCTGCAAATGAAAGCAGGGTGGAGTCTGGATTGCAGCAGCAGAATTTCCAAGCAAGGAGGGAAAGGACTGTATGATTTGGTCACAGAATGAAGGGCTGAATCAAGTTCTCAGCTATTTTGGATGGGGAAGAAGGGAGTGCTTTTAAAGGAGCCTTCTGCCTCCCCACCACAAAACTAGCACTAATGTTCCGTTTGCAGAGAACCTTGCAAGCATTCGTTGGCGAACAGCTTGCTGGCACGCACAAAATATCTGAACAGAGCTAGTAATCCCTCACTGGCGTCGGAAGAGGAACTGGGCAGGGTTAGACATAAACTCTTAAGAGCTGCTCACAGGAAAATGGAAGAACGAGCAGCAGCCTCCGCTCGAGAGCAGGTATGGCACAGTGGCTAGGATACAACGCTTAAGGCCAAGGAGATGCAGGTTCAAATTCCCTCTGAGTGACCACGGGTCATTCACAAACACCCTCATCCTTACCAGCCTCACAGGGCTGCTGTAAACACAGCAGGGGGGAGGGCACACACCATGTATTTAAAACCCAGAATCAAGTGTAAATTAGAAGCAGCAGCTGTAGTTTTGATTTGCTGCGCAACCTACTCCATATTCCGCTGGTCGTCCTGTCTTCAGTACATGGAGTGGTTAACTATAACTGGCCAGATTTATGCATGTCAGAAACAAGGGTGTATTCTCGCCCCGTTTCTTGTTGTTTTGTTTTTATCAGATCTTCCAGAGCACATTCAAAAAGCAGATTCACGGAAGCGGTGGAAGAAGATTGGAAGAAATTCAAATTATAGTTAAAAAAGTACTGTAAGATTAAAGAGTAGAAGTAAGCTGGAAGATAAATGAGGCTGTAGATCTAGAAGTTAGACTTAAGGTTTATGACTGTTGGAATTAATGTAAATGACATTAGATTAGAAGAAATATTGAGGTTAATTAATCAAAATGTTATTAATGATGTTAAGAAATTACTAAAGATGATATACAAGGAACGCAGGAAGGGAGGACAGGAGGAAGTCAACCTACAATGATATGAAGAAGGATTAGGTTAAATGGATGTATGTTTGTTTTGTATGTTTTTTCTTGTTGTTTTCTTTTATGTTTGTTTAATGATGTTTTTTGATGTTTGTTATTATTTCTTAAAATCCAATAAATTTTTTAAAAAACAAAAAACAGATTCACATGCTCCCCCCAAATCAATCAAAACCCCGTCCCACTGTTATGGTAAGCGGATGACACGGCTTTATTATCATTGACGAGGATAGGTCTGCAACGTCTTTTACTCTCCCTGGTTTCCTACTGTGAAACCAACAAGCTCTCAATAAATTACGAGATAAATTGGCCACCTCATGAGAAGAGAAGACTCCCTGGAAAAGACCCTGATGTTGGGAAAGATGGAGGGCACAAGGAGAAGGGGGCGACAGAGGACGAGATGGTTGGACAGTGTTCTCGAAGCTACCAACATGAGTCTGACCAAACTGCGGGAGGCGGTGGAAGACAGGAGTGCCTGGTGTGCTCTGGTCCATGGGGTCACAAAGAGTCGGACATGACTAAACAACAAAATTATGAGAAGACACAAAATTCTGGTCTTCTCTAACTTCTGGAAATTAGAGAAATGGAAAATAAGAGGGCAAGAAATCCAGCAAGTAAAGATGCACAAATATCTCGGAATTTTATTCCAGAGCAACTCAGGTTGGTCAAACCATCGCAGAAGTGCTATAAAGCAGGCAAAGTGTACCTCCTCAGCAGCAGTTCGCTTTTATTTTCAGAAAGGTAACCGATTTATACCAGCTGCTACACTCAAGTTTCTTGAGATGTATCCTGGGGCTCCCAGGTTCAATCAAGTATGAAACTATGTGTGTAGAACTAGGTATACACACGATGGAATACTGGGTGTGGGCAAGCACTATAAAATACTGGTTGTGTTGCCATTTCCGTTGCCAGCCTTTAAGTCTGGTTTCTGACTTACTTAAGATTTCTTATAAATCCAGATGGTTCCAACTCTTACATAGCAAAATCAGATCTACTGGTATTGACTTGGAACACTTGTATAATTCAAGTGAGAAATATATTTATCATACTATTCCAATCAGATTAAGAGACACTGAAAAACAAAACATTGAGTCAGCTGTAAATAAAATTTGCTCCCCCAAGTTTTATGGTTTAAATACAACAGGTAACAGGGTTGCTTATATTTCAAAATTAATAATTCCAATCCAAAGCAGGGCCTTTATGTTAGCCCGACTGAACGTTTCCCCCTCAGCTTTTGTCAAGGGCAGATATTTAAACATCCCCAGAAACGATATTGCAAATGTTTTTTGAATGTGTCAGACACAGTAGAACATTTCTACTGTCCATTGTACAACCAGCTACGCAAACGCATGTTATCCCGCTTTTTGAGTAGTCTAACACCACGGCACAATGAAAATATCAGATTCTATCTGTCTGACATTAACCCAGAAGTAACTGCAAGGCTGGCTGAGGTTTTTTTAATCAATAGTATCTCTCAGAGCGGTGAATGGCACTATTTAGCAGGGAGAAACTCCAATGAAAATCTTCGTTATTACATATTTTTAGATGGCTGTTTATTTGTATATATTTTAATTTTTTTATATATGGATGTTTTATGGTAGCCTATATTTGTAATGCCTAATAAAGGTTTGGCAAAGTAAGCAAGCATATCACCATTACAATTGCTAACTGCACTTAGTAGGCACTTTTCAAAACATAAAAATAACCTGAACACAGAAACACAGGACACTGAAGTCGTCAACTTAGCAGTGGCCAACTGACTTTTTCTTTCACACATCTTGAATGCCTCTGGGTTCAAGGAAGGCATGGATGCAGTTCCTCAGGAGTAAAGGCAAGGCTTTCATCAGAGGCCTGCTCATGTTTTCCAGTGCCACCTGTCAGCTTGTCAACACTCAGAAGAAAAGCAGAAGTTTAATCATCCTGGTTGTGGGCAGCAAATGAGATGACTTGAAGCCGGCACACCAGGAACGTAACATACTTTTGCGACTGGGGGCCTACCTGTTGCAAAGCAGTTGCTTAAAAAGTTGTGGAAGGACCAAAATCATTCCAAACAGGGCTGACTTCCACAGAATTAACTCTGCACAGGTCAAACTGTGCACGCTGTCTCAGTATCCCACCCAGGAGGAGCTTCGTAGATCCTGAGTTTATAGCAAATGACACCAAACGTTTCAAGCGAGACATAGCAGGGAGGCAAATCCCGCTTCATGGGCGTTCATGAACTTGGAAGGGAAATCCTTTTCCAGTCTCAAAGACGGAATTGAACAGATTCAGAATGATGTACCCTTCAGGAGGAAATGGGTATACACATGGGGGGGACACACAGAACCCCACACCACTCCCACATTGTACAGCTCATACTTGGTTACTGTCCTATTCCACCACATAAGTAATGTTTCTGTAGGCTGAAAGCTTGCTCATTCCGAGAGGAGGAGGCAGCGTGGCTGGATCCCTACGCAGTACAGAATCTTGCACAAATCCTTCCAGCTGAGGTCAGTCACCGCCCTGGTAATTTCCATCAGTCACTTTTTGTTCTAAAGTTGCGTGTTGCATACTAGGAGGAGGAGGGATTTGAGTGGAAGAAAGACTGACCCTGGACACCTAATTAGACCGGAGGGTCAAGAAGTGGGAGCTGTGGTGCCCAGTGGCCTACCATCATCACTAGGCTCCTCTCGTGTAACAGTCCTCAATGTTTTATGACTGCAAAGTGGGAAAAAGGGCCCCAAGACTAAAACCAAGGAGGGCAGATACTGCACTATATAGAAAACAAGCAACCACCAAGTGCAAGAATGGCCCCAAGAGGTATCCCAAAGAGCTCCACGGCTGCACTGATCTAAGCCCTGGAAACGGGTCAAGAACTCAATGCTGTGGGTGAAAATGCTAATGTCTGAAGATCCTATCAACATCATTTTGCCATATTCCCTACGGAGCTTGGCTTGCCAAAAATGGCTTGGCGGGAAAGCCTCAGAAGTCTGGCAGGACTAATTGGGCCTGTGGGCTAGAGATTCCCAAGCACAACTCTAGGATATATAGAGAAAAAGTATCTAATGCATAGGAAGATTTTCCAACAATAACATTTTCTGGAAAAGCCACTTCACCGCAGGGTGGATTTGATTTAAATCAAATTGATTTAAATCACGATTTAAATCACTAGTCAGTAAGGCTTCATTTAAATCACTAGTCAGTAAGACTTGATTTAAATATTTTTTTTAAAGAAAGACTCATTCTTGCCAGTATAATCTTAATATTTACAACCATATGAAGGTTTCATTTTTGGAATAATAAATTTTCAGAGTAGTTTTTACAGTTATATCAAAAATTACTGATTTGGTTATACTACTAGAAATACATAGACAGATAATTATGAAATTATGGTGAGGTTTAATAAGTTAACTTTATATTTGGACAACTTTTCTGCTGTACTTTATTGGAAGGATAAAAATAATCATTTCCTTAATAACCATTTAAACAATTTATTTAACTAAAACAATAACATGATAGCATATGTATCCATGTTTGTTAGCTGATGTGGTTAAACATAAAAAAAAACAAAAACTTAAGACTGAGTTTTAGCACACTTGATAAACTTAAAACAAATCCTTATTTCCTGATGAACAGCCTTTGGACTACAATGTAACTTAAATAGAAGACTATATTTAGAAAGATTTTTCCTCCAAAAGCATTTTATTTTAAAAATCCGATTTAAATAAAAAAAATCCGATTTAAATCAAAAAAATCCGATTTTTTTTTATTTTTTTTTAAAAAATCATTGATTTTTATCTACCCTGCTTCACCGTTAGTAAGCTCTGCGCCCTTAGCTGTCAAACAGACAAGGGCAAATGGAGTGCAATAAGCAATGCTGGGGATCATGTCGGCTCCTTTATGATACTGGAGTTGGTGTTGGGGCAAAGCAGGTGAGGTGTGTAACACAGGAGGAGGAGAAGCGAAGCACAAAGCTGCGATACAGGACAGTAGTATTCCCTCCCCGAATACTTGCAGAGCAGCGTGTTTTAGTGGTTTGGTTTAACCAGGCAGGATGCATCATGGTTTGGCAACCTCATGAAATGCCAATCCAAACTTGAATAAAATCTCCAATAGGAAGTTCAAATAAAAACGAAGCGTCATTCAATCGACGCTGCTGCAGACTCCACCTCTCCTCTCTCAGAGCAATCTCAGAAAGAACAGGCAAAGGTTTGGTAGCTGAAGGGACAAGATGGTGCATTGATTCAGCCCAAGAACCAATACTTTTGTCAACTCCTGGACAAGACAGACCTCCTTTCCAGCTCACTGAATTTTGCAACTCGCCACATCTTTCTGAGTTCTCACTACGAATATGAGGGGACTGAAACCAAACTCTGATTTTGCAAAATCCTCGGATTCCATCTTCAGGGTCAGAAGCCACTTTCTACCTTCTGATCTAGACAGTATTATCAAACTGTACAGCTTACATCCAAGTCATCATTTTGGTTTTCCAAGCAGCAAGAAAGCTGAAGTGAAAAAAACTTAAAGAGGAACCAAAAGGGCAATGAAAGCTACTCAGGCATGAAAAAAACATGCAAACATCACATGGGTACACCCTGCAGCTGGTGGGCACATTAAGAAGCAGCACAGCTAAGCACTGCTGTGCATGAGTCAAATTTGCAAACCGTAATAACTTCACTAACTGCAGCTTGCTTAGCCATTAAAGATGGAAAAAGAGAAGTCCATCTATACTGATGAATGGCATTTGAGACGTCAGGGCAGGGCTTTTGGATGGGGATAAACTCCCTCTGAAAGAGCAAGTGCATATATTGGGGGTACTCCTAGATACCTCGTTGTTGTTGTTGTTGTTGCTTACTGAATTTGTAAACTGCCCTTCATCCAAAGATCTCAGGGAGGTTTACAGAATAAAGATACTTTAAAATACAGAATAAAACCACAAAGCACATAATAAAAGACCAAAAACTAAACAAGACAAATAACAAAACAAAACAATAACTCCCACCCACTCATTTTAAAAGGGC
Source organism: Darevskia nairensis (assembly GCA_034642065.1). Taxonomy (NCBI): domain Eukaryota; kingdom Metazoa; phylum Chordata; class Lepidosauria; order Squamata; family Lacertidae; genus Darevskia; species Darevskia nairensis. Next base: position 3,124,457 of record JAWWNI010000434.1, read on the forward strand.
ATTGGATGTCAATCAGCCAATGGCCTGGTTAAAGAGGAATGTTTTGGCTTAGCACCTAAAAGTGTATAATGAAGGCGCCAGGTGAACCTCCCTGGGGTGAGCATTCCACAGATGGGGAGCCACTGCAGAAAAGGCCCATTCCCATGTTGCCACCCTCTGGACCTCACATAGAAGATGCACGCAAAGAGAAGGGCCTGGGATGATGATCGCAAAGTCCGGGTTGGTTTATCTGGGGAGAGGTGGTCTGTGACATCTTGTGATGTCAACGTACCTTGGAAATATCAGCAACCTGCCTCATGGTTATGGCTACACTGAGGGTTGTTAGAGGGTAAAAGTAAAGGTAAAGGGACCCTGACCATTAGGTCCAGTTGTGTCCGACTCTGGGGTTGCAGCGCTCATCTCACGTTACTGGCCGAGGGAGCCGGCGTATAGCTTCCAGGTCATGTGGCCAGCATGACAAAGCCGCTTCTGGCGAACCACAGCAGCGCACGGAAACAGTGTTTACCTTCCCGCCGGAGCGGTACCTATTTATCTACTTGCACTTTGACGTGCTTTCGAACTGCTAGGTGGGCAGGAGCTGGGACCGAGCAACAGGAGCTCACCCCATTGCAGGGATTCGAACCACCAACCTTCTGATCAGCAAGCCCTAGTGTGAGGGGGATAAGGGTCCTCCTCAGGAGTAAGCGACTCGGCAGTCCGTTTAACTTATTTACAAGTTTATTTCACCTCCTGGCTCGGGCCAGTCCCTGACACCTAGGCTCTGTGGTTTAACCCACAGCGCCAGAGGGTAAGTGCAGTTAAAAAAGCAGAGACATCACCTTGCTGACAAAGGTCCGTATACTTAAAGCTATAGTTTTCACAGTAATGATGTATGGAAGTGAGAGCTGGACCATAAAGAAGGCTGCTCGCCAAAGAATTGATGCTTTTCAATTATGGTGCTGGAGGAGACTCTTGAGAGTCCCATGGACTACAAGAAGATCAAACCTATCCATTCTGAAGGAAATCAGTCCTGAGTGCTCACTGGAAGGACAGATCCTGAAGCTGAGGCTCCAATACTTTGGCCACCTCATGAGAAGACTCCCTGGAAAAGACCCTGATGTTGGGAAAGATGGAGGGCACAAGGAGAAGGGGACGACAGAGGATGAGATGGTGGGACAGTGTTCTCGAAGCTACCAACTTGAGTTTGACCAAACTGCAAGAGGAGGTGGAAGACAGGAGTGCCTGGCGTGCTTTGGTCCATGGGGTCACGAAGAGTTGGACATGACTAAACGACTAAACAACAACAAGTGCAGTTGGCCTCACTGCAAGCAAAGGTTTATAAACAAGCTTACAGAGCTCGCTATTATAAAAAAATAGTGGTAAATTTATCAAGGAAGATGCAACATACGACAAAATTTGCATGCAGATTCAGGTTCTGCATGGGAATTGAGTTCTGTATGAAGCTCTAAAATGTTTCAAAGCACAGCATGAAAAAGTGAAAACAAAAGAGGAAGTCCACCCCACCCTTCTCCATCCAACTCTGCAGATCTGTCGTATGCTTGAATTTCTACTCGGCTACCACTGCATGGACCCCATGACATGCAACATGTGTCTAAGAGGCAGAACAATTCAAGCCACTGATGCACTATGCTGGAGGGGGTTTGAATAGTGCAGATGTGTCCCTCTGCCCAGCACTGGGGGGCTACAGGAATCCCACTGGCAAGGGGCACCTCAATGCACTGCCTGAACAGCAGGTAGACGGAAGTTACCTACAGTGGCATTCCCATCAGCGGAAACCCCTGAAACAGGATCAGGAAGGCCCATTATAGGATCTGCTGAATCCTGAGCCAGCCCCAATGTCACTTGTGATGGCAACACCACCAATCTAGGCCATCTTGTTGCACCAGCATGGAAGTTTAAAAGAGGATTAGACAAATTCAAAGAGGATAAGGCTATCAATGGCTACTACTGGTAACTCTGATGGCTATGTTCTACCTCCACTGTCGGAGGCAGTACCATTTTAAATACAATTTTCTGGAAGCCACAAGAGGGGAGAGTGTTGTTATAATCAGGTCCTGCCTTGCAGGCTTTCCACAAGCATCTGGTTAGCCACTGTGATAACAGGATGTCATACTTGATGGGTCTAATCCAGCAGGGTTTTTTATATTCACTGGTTGCTACTTAACTCGCACACCACAGTAGACTCTCATTCATAAGAAAAAACACCAGGGCAGCACCCAATACTTGTGCATATTTATGTGAACAGTCCATTTTAGAGCCAAGTAAATGGAAGGAAAAGACTGATTAGTAACTTGCTAGTAGTAAAAAGGTAAAGGATCCCTGACAGTTAAGTTCAGTCGCAGACGACTCTAGGGTTGCGACGCTCATCTCGCTTTACAGGCCGAGGGAGCCGGCGTTTGTCCACAGACAGTTTTTCTGGGTCATGTGGCCAGCATGACTAAGCCACTTCTGGCACAACAGAACACCGAAACCAGAGCAGCGCACGGAAATGCCATTTACCTTTCCGCTGGAGCGGTACCTATTTATCTACTTGCACTTTGACGTGCTTTCGAACTGCTAGGTTGACAGGAGCAGGGACCGAACAACGGGAGCTCACCCTGTCGTGGGGATTTGAACCGCCGACCTTCTGATCGGCAAGCCCAAGAGACTCAGTGGTTTAGACCACAGCACCACCCACATCCCTTTGCTAGTAGTACATCTCCCAAAAAAACAGTGACGCACTTTGCAGGCCGCACACATGCTCAGGTTAATTTGGGTAAGACACAGTCCTCCCCAAAGCAGTCATGACTTACGTGTGCCTCTCTTGATCTGTGCTCTCATACTCCAAGAAGACAATCAGGCGGGGGTAATGGCTGCAGATTTCACCATTCCCATTGTGGATCACGCTGAAGTAGTAGTCCTTGCCGAACAACTCAAGACAGCGTTTCTCAATGCGCTCTATCTAGTCAAGTCAAAAGAACAAACCAACAGTTACTACAGAATTATTGTTATTTATACGTGGGGGTTCCGTTCTCGGCCGCCGTGCACGTCAGCAGGACAAGTCTAAATCCCTTCCAGTCCGTTCTGCCCCTGCCCCACCCCCTAACGGCACGCATGTCAGCAGCCGCACATGTGCTGATTGCGCACAAGTGGGGAGTTGCCTGTACTGTGATCCAAACCAAAGGCCTGGTACATTGTACAGACACTGTATATATGAGTTAAATAAATGCAAGTATAGAGCAAAACATTTGATCTTAAGGAAAACTTTGCTGCCTCAAAAATCCAATAATGAGACCCTCTGTATAGCCAGCATCTATCTCATGGACTTGCAGCATTTGAAATGCTTATCATTGGAATTCTGGTTATCCGGCAACCTTTGGACAGGGGAACACTTAACTCGCAATGTTCACCATGTGAGCATTAGGTTATTCTATATAAACGAGGAAAAGGTGCACCAGTGAAGCACATCCAACCCACAAAGGCCATGCAGAATCCGATTATGAACTTGGGAGTATAGACATGGAGTAACCAGGGATGCTAGTATTGTCTACTTCTGTCCGTGTTAGGGAAGTTATGACTTCACGCAACACAGTACCTTCTCTCTCCACCCCACCTTCCTTTCATAATCTGTTTTTCCAGGGCTTATTTTGCAATGAAGCACCAACAAGAAACCCAGAAAAATCCCATATAAGGATTCATTTTAAAACAACTGCAATAAAATAAGGGAGAAGCTTTGCAGTATTAACAGGGATCGTGTAGTGATCTCTTTTAATGGACAGGGATTTCACGCTGCAGAGAACAGATGCTGATTCACCTATCCACTCTTTTCAGCCAAAGCTTGGCTCCAAAATTGGTTCACAGTAAATTACAAATTGACCCAACCACAGATAACACTTCACGTATCAGACAGAGTGGACTATAGGGCAACAGAAGCTTGCGCCATAATGGATTTGCCACATCTTTATAAATATGCCTTCTTTTGCTGCTAATACGGCCTTCTCTCTGGAAGGCAATTAAAATGCAACACAAAAACACTTCTCATTTTTTTTAGCTTTCTTTCTACCAGTGCTCAACTGTTGTGGTTTCCCCCCAATGCTTTTAGCAGTTCTTATTTTTATCTGTAAGCGAGTGCCTTGAACCCGCTGGGTGGAGGAAAGGCAAGAGTATAAAACCCAGTGTGATGGGCTGGGTACAAATAATAAAACAAAACAGCAATTCTCAGCTGCGTCTGGGTTGCAGGCACGGCAGAGGAATGTCAGGCTGCAGTCCTGCTTATGCCTTTGATGGTCGGTGGGGAATAATAATAATAATAATAATAGAAGGCATCTCTAAGCTGGAAGAAATTGTTCACCAGTGCATAGCTGTCAACTTTCGGATTTGAAACTAAGGGATGCCACGAGGGCAGTGCAATGGCACCAAGTAGCCTCGCCACCCTGCGCTCCAGAGGCTGCGTGCGAACGGGTGAGCGAAAGAGCGAGCGCATAGACGGCAGGCAGGCTGGCTGTCTGGTTGGGCGTGAGGGTCTGGCTGCACAAGGCATGCAAGCTCCGCCCCCAGTCGGTCTCAGACTCCTTATTGGCAGCCGAGCAACGCAGCTGAGGAGCCTCCCTGGCCGGCAGGGAGGGAGAGGAGCTGCTTCCTTTGAAATCCGGGAAATTTAAGGGATATCAACAATCCAGGATAGCAGTGGGAAACAGCATTGGAATAAGGGAGTTTCCCGCAAAAAAAGGGAGGGTTGACAGCTATGCACCAGTGGGAGTGTTTTTTGTCCCAGACATGCACTTATCAGAGGAGAGGGATCAGTAGCAACCTGGGGGAACGGTTTAAGGCCTTGCAGAGCGGGGCTGAACGAGGCAGGCCCAGCCCACCCCTCAAGGCTCACCTTGGCGTTGCTGCCGGCCCCGCCGCTGCCGCTGCCTCCACCTGCAGAGGTGCCTCCTCCTCCTCCTCCTCCTACTCCCCCGCTACCGCTACCGCCACCTCCATCCCGGGCCCGGTACTGAGCCCTCGAGAACTCCAGCAGCAGCTCCGCCAAAGCGCGCTCCCCGGCGCCGGCCCCGTGAAGGGAGGAGGTGGGGTCGCCCGGGGCTCCTGCCATCCCCGCCCCGCACTCACGGGCCCGAGCCCCGGACTCGCCGCCCCTGCAGCGCCAGCGCCTTCTCCATCCCAACTGCCTTCCGCTTCCGGGAAAGGAGAGCGATGCCGTCATTACAGCGCGACACAAGAGCGAACACCAACACCACCACCAGCCGCCCGGAAAGGATACCCCTTCCTTATTGGCCCGAAGGGAGCGCGAAAACAACCCCCACTCCCTCCCTCTCTGCCTCTTCCAAGGGAAGAAAAAGAAGAAGCGGAAGGGCGGGGCTTAGGAGGAGGAGGAGATGTGAGGGGGGCGTGTCCGCAGGAGGGGCTAGGTGGGCGGGACCGGAGGCTGCTTGTTCTCCGGCTCGTTGGCGGAAGGAGCTGGGAATTGCGGGGCTGCGAGCCAATGGCTGCGCGTGGAACTTTGGTGGCAGCGGCGGGGTTTTGATGTGTGTGTTTGCTGTCGCGCGCGCGCCCCCAAAGCGAAAAGAGGCTGCAGGATGGAAGCTGTGACCACTCGCGCGCACGTGCAAGTGGATCAGTTATTATTGTTACTAGTAATATTATTAATACCCAGTAATGCATTGCCAAGAAGAACATCGGTTTCTGCACTCTTAATGTATATTATTACCAGTGCTTTTTTCTGGGGGGGGGGACGCAGGGGGACGCATACCCAGAGGCGTAGCAAGCCCAGGTGGTACCCGGGGCGGAATTTTTTTTGTCACCACCCACCACTTTAATTTTAAAAAAATTAAAAAAAATTAAAAAGTGTCACCCCCCCTCTGATGGTGCCACTTTGCGAGGTGTGGGGGTTTTGTGTGTGTGTCTATTATCTCTTTTTTTCAATAAAGTTAAAATAAAAATAAATAATAAAAATAAAAATTTAAAAAAATTAAAAAGTGTCACCCCCCTCTGATGGTGCCACTTTGTGAGGTGTGGGGGTTGTGTGTGTGTGTCTATTATCTCTTTTTTTCAATGAAGTTAAAAAAAAATTAAAAAAAAAAACTTCTTCTTTTTTAAAAAAAGTGTCACCCCCCTCTGGGGTGGAACCCGGGGCGTCCGCCCCCCTTGCTACGCCCCGGCGCATACCCCTAAACATTTCTTGAATCTTTGTACTTCTGTCCATTTACTGTATTTATTTCCCCCCCCCCCGATTTGAACTATAAAAGGGTGATTTTCTCGAGTCAAAATGAGAGTACCCCTAAACATTTTTTTAATAGAAAAAAGCACTGATTATTACCGTAAAACAACAACAACACGAAGATTAGATTTCAGGTAATTCAGTTGTAGCCCTGGCTTATCACCAGTTAATGTAACAGGTTAACAGCTTGGTCTGTTGCAGCAAAAAACGAGAGAAAGAAACGTGCAAAGCCTCGAGGACTTAAGAGATTTCTCATGTGAGCAGGAGTCCACTTAAGGATCGGGATTTCAGGCCCAGGGGGTGAGTGTGGTTCTCTCTACCCGTGCTTGGCGATTCTCCCCCAACTGCATGCCTCTTCCCCAGGTTGGATGCCACGCCTAGAGCAAGTCTGATGGAGGCATGCAGAGAAGAAGAAGAGTTTGGATTTGATATCCGCTTTATCACTACCCGAAGGAGTCTCAAAGCGGCTAACATTCTCCTTTCCCTTCCTCTGCCTGTGAGGTGAGTGGGGCTGAGAGACTTCAGAGAAGTGTGACTAGCCCAAGGTCACCCAGCAGCTGCATGTGGAGGAGCGGAGACGCAAACCCGGTTCCCCAGATTACAAGTCTACCGCTCTTAACCACTACACCAGCACTGCCTGCTCCCTGTTCCATCCATGCTGGATCCGTTTCAGTTCTTGTGGCCTGAGGATGTGGATAAGCTGCTTGAAGCAGTGTGGTTCCTTTACGCCTGGCCATAGGGAACTGACTGGATGGGTCCAGGGAAGAGGGGAAGTACCATCTGCCTTGAAGGAGGCCATGGTGCATGCCCTCCTTAACAAGACCTCCCTGGATTGCTCAGTAGTGAAAATCCCCTTTGGGGACAAGGATGTTTGGAGAAGGTAGTGATGATGCTCCACTTTCAGTTACACTTGGAGGGTAATGGGGGCTGAAAAAGGTTCCCCACCTTTATCTTAATCAGATTCATGATGGCACTGGTGTGTGTGTCCCAGTGGACTTCCTGGCTGAGTGGGGGGTTTGAACACTGGTCTCCCAGGCACTCTGACCACAACTTACAAATACACAGGTGTAGAGGGGGATAAATCTTAATCAGCGTAGCTCAATGGTGATAGGAAAACAAGAGTCCATGATATCAAGTACCAAGATTGCCAACTGACCAGCTTCTGTGTCTTTAATTGCATCTCGAACTGCAGAAATCAGCAGCTGAAACTGTTTAGCAACATGGAGAGAGAACCTCTGAATGCCTGCACATTTGGCTAGTTTTAAAGTTGGATGTACCCTGGATGGGGGTGCTGGTGATGTGCCAAACCAATTCCTGCTGTCCATGGCAGGCAGCAAATAATAGGATTTATTGAGTCCTCTGTTGGTCTGCATTTACACAGTATATGGAGGATCAGAAGCTGTGAAACTGATGCAGGGGTACAGCCGTTCAGGGTCTGATCAAGAGCTGCAGTTTATGCGCATGGTCATCTGCATTTACATGCAGTATACCTCTAAATAACAGGAGCAGGGCCCGTAGTTCAGCAATAGTTCATCTGCTGTGCGCACAGAAAGCTGCAGGCTCAACCCCCAGCATTTTCAGGTAGGGCTAGGAGAGACTCCACTGCCGGAGGCTATATGTCTCTGAATACCAGTTGCTCGGCTTTGCAAGCAAGGGAGAGTGCTGCTGAGCTCAGCTTCTTCTTACGGTTTTCCCATAGGCATCTAGTTGGCTGCTGTTGTGAGAAATAGATGCTGGGCTAGATGGGCCACTGTCCAATCCAGCAGGCCTCTCTCTCTCTTCTCACCAGTTAGCCTACTGATGTTTGTTTTTATGCTGTTTTTAAGTTGTTTTTAATCATTGTTTTGTATCTGTTGTTAGCCACCCTGAGCCCGGTTTTTGGACCGGGAAGGATGGGGTATAAATAAAAAATTATTATTATTATTATTATTATTATTATTATTATTATGTTCCCTGAATTCTTAGGAAGCTGACCTGCAGTAACTAACCACCCTGCTTTTTCTGGGGGAATGGCAAAGGAATATAGCTTTGCCTAGAATCTCCCCATCCTTTAATACAGTGCTGGTTTATACATGAAAGACTAGCCAGCAAGGGCAGGGCTTGCAAGTGATGGGGGCCAGCAGCCCACTTCCTGATCTCTGGTACTTACGCTGCTGCTGCTGCCGCTGCTGCTCTCGGGGCCATCCTAGTGGCTGCCACCCGCTTTTGTCACATTGCATTGTGGAGCAGCTTCCCTTTCAGAGACCTGACAGGGTCAGCTGCTTCCCCTCTGAGCTACGTGCTGAAGTGCTAGCCAGTAACAAGGCTCAGCAGAGGGTCCCGCAGGGTGGTGGAAAACCAGACAGGCCGTTTTGCCAGGCCTTTTCATGCCTCAGCAGGCTTCCAGTTCCAGCGAGCAGGCTTAGCGCGCAACAACGGAGGTTGAGCTCAGCCTCTGCAAGGAATGACAAGAAGTCTCTGCGAACTCTTCCGCATTTCTCCTTTCCATAGCCTTCAGCAGGAGGAAGATATTTTCTGAGGCAGAGAAGCAAATGCCACACACGTGCCCAGTAAGTCAAAGCGTCTCGTATCCAAAGCCAGCCAAGTTATTGTGGCACCTGAAGTAGAAAATCTCACCCTTAATTCTCTTTCTCACCCTTAATTCTGTTTCTCCCCCACCTCCCTACTGTAAAAATAAATAAAAATACATTGAATTATGAACCGTCTGAGCAAGAATGTTACTTGCCCCCAAATGGAAAGAAGTCCCAGCAACATGGCGAAACTTGCCGGAAGAATAAGAAATCAAGATCACGACTGGACCTAACAGTCAGGGGTCCCTTTACCCTTTACTATTCCTATACCGGCAATGGGACAGTGTCTTCCATCTCACCTGAGGGAAGCAAGGTGGTTCTGAGGTGCAGGACAGGCCACATGGCGCAAACCAGGGGACTGAAGAGAAACAGGAGGCTGTTGCCGCTGCCCTCCAGCAGCTGAGGCGATGGCCTCACTCTGTCTAGTTACAGGTAGGTAGCCGTGTTGGTCTGCCATAGTCAAAACAAAATAAAAAAATTCATTCCAGTAGCACCTTAGAGACCAACTAAGTTTGTTCTTGGTAAGAAGAACAAACTTAGTTGATCTCTAAGGTGCTACTGGAAGGAATTTTTTAATTTTGTTTTCACTCTGTCTAGTGATAGGGCTGACTCTGGGTAGACTGATAGCAGAGGGAATGGAGGCTGGGTTTCCATGTGACATGGTGATGTAAGAATTAGGTTGCAATACTGGATAACAGGACCCTGTTGTGGAAATGAACCCAACTGGAAGTAGGGTTGTTAACTAGCCCCAAGGCCAAAAATATATATACCCTATATACTCGAGTATAAGCCTAGTTTTTCAGCACATTTTTTTGTGCTGAAAAAGCCGCCCTCGGCTTATACTCGAGTGAGGCAGGCAGTGGCTCCTATGAAGCTTTCCCAGGTTTTTTGTGGTAAAATTGGGTGCCTCGGCTTATATTCGGGTCGGCTTATACTCGAGTATATACGATATATATTTTAAGACACGGCCAGCTTTGGATTGCAACCGCCAGGTGGTGATAGAGCTCTGTTTTCTTCTTGCTCAGTTTTTCACATCTCCCTTGCCACTTTTGGAAAGCACAGCTTGGATTATTACCAGATGCAACTCTTTTCGTAGTCCCCCTTGCTACTAATAGATTTCTATGGAGCAGCAGCTGCAGGAGAGCTGACACAGCGCATACAGTGCGAGTTGGGGAATCCCTGGGCTCAGCCTCACTGGGAAAGCCACTATTTGCTCTGATTCCGTTCGCCCTCACCCACAACAGGGAGAATGGTGACCCTGGGCTGCCTTGCAAGGCTGTCGTGAGGAGCATCAATGCAATTCATAGGAAGTGCCCTGAACACTGGAAATATGCTACTTAAATGCTCAGTGGTGGTATTATTACCACCTCCGTCGCCCACCAAAAATAAAGTGCTTGCATTTAGAGAGGGCTCCCGGTGCCATCTGACATCAATGAGACTCCTGCCACAGTATTCACAAATTTATAGCTAGAGGTAAAGGTAAAGGGACCCCTGACCATTAGGTCCAGTCGTGGACGACTCTGGGGTTGCGGCGCTCATCTCACATTATTGGCCGAGAGCCGGTGTACAGCTTCCAGGTCATGTGGCCAGCATGACTAAGCCGCTTCTGGCGAACCAGAGCAGCACACGGAAACGCTGTTTACCTTCCCGCTGCAGCGGTACCTATTGATCTACTTGCACTTTGACATGCTTTTGAACTGCTAGGTGGGCAGGAGCAGGGACCGAGCAACGGGTGCTCACCCCGTCGCGGGGATTCGAACCTCCGACCTTCTGATCGGCAAGCCCTAGGCTCTGTGGTTTAACCCACAGTGCCACCTGCGTCCTATAGCTAGAGGTAGATGATGATAAAGAGTATTGTAGGATACCCACACCATTCCCTTTGAGGTATGTCTGCATTTCTTTTCTCCTGCTTCCTGCCATCTCTGGCCACTATAGTTTTATTGTGATGTGGGCTACGAATGGGGTTTGGCATGGTTTTTGCATTGTAAACTGCCCGTTGCGAGCTTGTGTTCACTGAAAAGTGGCATATATAAACCTGAATTTTGGAAATAGGTTTGGCAGGTTTTGGAAAACGCCATTAAAAAAAACAACTTGTGTAAGCTGTTCATCATGAGATACTTGATTGGATGATGAGTGTACTAGCCACGACGGCAGTTTTCTACCTTCACCGTCAGAAGCATCAAGCCTCTGAATAAGGTGAAGGTAAAGGACCCCTGGATGGTTAAGTGCAGTCAAAGGCTACTATGGGGTTGTGGCACTCATCTCGCTTTTAGGCCGAGGGAGCCAGCATTTGTCCACAGACAGCTTTCCGGGTCATGTGGCCAGCAGGACTAAACTGCTTCTGGTGCAACAGGACACCGTGACGGAAACCAGAGCGCACAGAAACTCCATTTACGCCGCAGCGGTACCTATTTACTTGCACTGGTGTGCTTTCAAACTGCTAGGTTGGCAGGAGCTGGGACAAAGCAATAGGAGCTCACCCTATTGCGGGGATTCGAACTGCCGACCTTCTGATTGGCAAGCTCAAGAGGCTCAGTGGTTTAGACCACAGCACCACCCATTTCCCTAAGCCTCTGAATACCAGTTGGTGGAAACCGTAGGAGGGGAGAGTGGCTTTGGTGCTCAAGTCCAGCTTGCAGGCTTTCTGCAGGCATCTGGTTGGCCACTGTGAGAACGGGATGCTGAATTAGCCCTCGACCTGATCCAGCACTGCTTGCCTTTGTGTTCTTATGTGCAATGATGCTTCCCACCAGAGCTGTTTGCAATAGGCTTATCAAATTTATCCATTGTATATGTGGGCAAAGAAAGTGGAGGGAGCGTTTCAGTGAATTGCTCCAGGGGGAGGAGGAATTATTGTCATTTCTTGCCCTTTATCCTAAGGTCCCAGCAGCTTGGGGTTCCCCAGTTCCGGTGGCAGTACCATTGTTTTTCTCTCACCCTCATTTATCCAAGGCTGTAAGTGGGAGCAGCAGTAACTGTGTTCACATGACAGCTTGGGAACCATTTTCTATCCTAATGCATCAGACCTAGTATTCTAGGGCATAGCTGTCAACTTTCGGATTTGAAAATAAGGGATTTTCCAAAACTTTCGGATTTGAAAATAAGGGATGCCGCGAGGGCGGTGCAATGGCACCAAGTAGCCTCGCCACCCTGCGCTCCAGAGGCTGCGCGCGAACAGGAAAGCGAAAGAGCGAGCGCGTAGACGGCTGGCAGTCTGGTTGGGCGTGAGGGTCTGGATGCACAAGGCATGCAAGCTCCGCCCCCAGTCGGTCTCAGACTCCTTATTGGCAGCTGAGCAACGCAGCTGAGGAGCCTCCCTGGCCGGCAGGGAGGGAGAGGAGCTGCTTCCTTTGAAATCCGGGGAATTTAAGGGATATCAACAATCCGGGATAGCAGCGGGAAACGGCATTGGAATAAGGGAGTTTCCCGCAAAAAAAGGGAGGGTTGACAGCTATGTTCTAGGGCACTGTGGGTAAAAACGGGAAGCCATTGCAAAAATAAAATAAAAAATGATGGTGAATATTTGGAGGAAAATCTGAAAAGTGGTTTTTCTTTGGGTGGGGGAGGAGAAAAACAAATATATTTTGTCCACACCCACCTCCAAGTTATGGTGAGACATTTTGGCTCAGCTCTGCTTCCTACAATCTTCAGCACCCTAGAAAGAATCTTACCCGCCCCCCAGCCCTGTGCAATGCCCTAAAAGTGTTTGGAAAGCCTGGTGCCCTCCAGTTGCTGTTGGACTACAGCTCCCATCAGCCCCAACCAGTTCACCTGCTCATGGCAGGAGCTGATGGGAGTTGTAGTCCAACGACACTGGAGGGCACCAGGTTGGCGAAACCTGTCCTGGGAACTGCAGAGGGAGTACAGAGGATGAGGAAATCGAAACAGGAGGTAGGAAGGATGGAAGCTGCTTTTTTGTTTAGAATCGTGGAAATGTAGAGTTGGACGGGACCACAGGGGTCATCTAGTCCAACCCCCTGCAATGCAGAAATCTTTGGCCCCGTGTGGGACTCGAAACCACGACCCAGAAATTAAGACTCTCATGCTCTACGGACAGAGCTATTTTTGGCCTGTTGTTGTTGTTGTTGGTATCCATCTGAGTGGCAATGGGAGTGTGTGCGTCTCTGGGGGTGAGGTCCAACCGCTGAGTTAGCAGCACCGAAATGACGGGGCGAAAGTGTGTGTGGCAGACCTGGTTACAGGTAGGTAGCCGTGTTGGTCTGTCATAGTCAAAACAAAATAAAAAGTAAAAAATTCCTTCCAGTAGCACCTTAGAGACCAACTAAGTTTGTTATTGGCATGAGCTTTTGTGTGCATGCACACTTCTTCAGATACACTGAAACAGAAGTCACCAGACCCTTATAAATAGTGAGAGGGTGGGAGGGGTATTACTCAGAAGGGTGGTGGGAATGGATGAGAGGCTGATAGCTGTGGTAAACCTGTAGACGACTGTTAAAGACTGCAATTAGTCTTACAGGAAAAAGCAAGGGGTGAGAAGGTTAAAAAAGCTTTGTCATGTATAATGAGATAAGAATCCAATGTCTTTGTTCAGACCAGGTCTCTCCATGGTTTTAAGCTTGGTAATGAGTTGCAATTCCTGAAGGAGCGTCTCCACCCCCATCGTTCAGCCCGGACACTGAGGTCCAGTGCCGAGGGCCTTCTGGCGGTTCCCTCACTACGAGAAGCCAAGTTACAGGGAACCAGGCAGAGGGCCTTCTTGGTAGTGGCACCCGCCCTGTGGAACGCGCTCCCTTCAGATGTCAGAGAGAACAACAACTACCAGACCTTTCGAAGACATCTGAAGGCAGCCCTGTTTAGGGAGGCTTTTAATGTTTAATAGATTACTGTATTTTAATGTTCTGTTGAAAGCCGCCCAGAGTGGCTGGGGAAACCCGGCCAGATGGGCGGGGTATAAATAATAAATTATTATTATTATTATTATTATTATTATTATTATTATTATTATTATTATTAACTTCTCTTTCCAGTCTATTTCTGAAATTCCTTTGCAATAAGACAGCTACTTTGAGATCTTGTATAGAGTGTCCTGGGAGATTGAAGTGCTCTCCTACTGGTTTCTCTGTCTTGTGATTCCTGATGTCAGATTTATGTCCATTTATCCTTTGGCGTAGGGTTTGGCCTGTTTGTCCAATATAGAGAGCTGAAGGGCACTGTCTGCATTTGATGGCATACACAATGTTAGACGATGAGCAATTAAATAGTCCTGAGATATGGCAGACCTGTTCCCAAAGCACAGCAGAGCGATACGTTTGGCACCAGCTTGGCTGCAGGAGTCGCTGCAAAGAGGCGCAATCTGAGCCAAATGGAGTGAAAGGGAGCCCGGGAAGCAGGGCAGCCGCTCCTCTTCCCACCATTGCTCTCCGTTTTGCCTTCTCCCTGCCTGGCTGCAGCTTCCACCACCAGCTTTTGGCACAGGCAGCCGAGGTGGGCTTCCCTCCTCGAGCACCGCAGGTACCAGAAGCATCATGACGCAGCCGGATTGGCTGCTGCAGAGCACCCTCCCGAGACGTCTCTGCTGCGGCGATTGGTTAATATGCTAGGGAGGACCCGGGCTGCTGCTTTTTTTGGCATCCCTGCGCGGGAGGACGGGAGGAAGGGCACCACCGCCCGCCTGGGAATCGTGCACGCGATGCGGATTCCCTGTTATACAGAGCGACTCTCCCGCAAGCAAGTTAGTAAAAGGCCTCCTTGCTTGCATGGGGCCCTGCCAGAGCCAATGAGCAACGCAAGGCGCACTGATTCGTTTCCAACAGGCTAGGAGAACGCGCCGGGTTTCTGAATGATGCGTGGAGTGAATTGCTCAAAAGGTGGCCATCGCAGCGTCTTACCGTAGCGCTGGAGGGGGGCTTGGAGGAGGAGGTCATCTGGGCTTAAACTCCCCCCCCCCCATCCTTTGTCGGATGCAGCCACAGATGCTTCCCAAAGCGTTCCCAAAACACATTCTTTCATCTCACAACAGTTCCTTCCAGTTTGTTACCCTTTTTTGATTCCCCTGTCTTTCTCTCGCTGATTAAATATTGCTTCTTGCAGTTTGTCCTGTGGTCGTGTGGGGTGTGGAAATGGCAAGGGGCCGTCTTTTATTTAACGAATTGATTTTTAAAATTTGGTTCTTCCGCTCCACCCCAACCCTCCGCTGTATGAGTTGCTGGAAAATAAGACACACACACACAACCAGCTATCTGAGTACAAATTGGTAGTCTTCTGCCATAGTCTTTCTTTGTGTATATGTGTGGTTGGAGGGGGGGGAGTGTTCACACACACACACACACACACACAAATCAGAAATAAATTTTAACTTTTTATTACAACTGCTTTCACTTGCTTTCCAGAACTGTAACTGTATTGGTCCATTGTACTTTTAAAATATTTTTTTAAAAAAATATGTATACTTATTTGAGAATATAAGGAGGCCTTCTTCTGATTAGACCTGCATAGGGAATTGTGATTTCCAATCTGATGTAGCTGTTGTAAGAATATCAAGGTCATATATATATATGATTGTTCATAAGTGTGCCAAGCAAAACAAGGCCACATGTCTGAAGCAGCACAGGAAGACAGGCCTGTCTCCATTTTGACTCCCCAACTGACAAACTGTTTCTCTGCAAGGAAGGAGGGAGGTGATTGTCTCAGGACAATAAAGTGATAATCCTGGCTTCCTGATACCTGAGTGCCAGACAAAAGGGTGTGATTAACTTGGCTGGGAAACGGAAATGTAAATATCTCTTTTGTTTTACTTGATGGGTTTTTGGGTGGAGGGCAGGAGGAGGCATGGGGAGGGTCAAGGATGCTCAGATTACTGCTACCAGACCTCCCCTTTCATGATGTAGCTGTGATGTATCTGGGGGGTGGTCCTGGGTTACACCCCTTTTTGTGATGTATGTATGATGTATAGGGGGGTGGTCTTGAACGGGAGGGGGGAATTTCAAAAGTCTATATAGGAGCTGGCACACCATTGTTCTGGGTTCCTCCTCCATTTTGGGAGCGAGGGCCCTGTTGCAACAGATATAATAAAATTTTGCTTCTCCATTTTTCTCTGGTTGGCCTCTGTAAATTTACTCCTACCGATGGACAACCTGGGAAGGCTCTTGTGTACCCCATAAGGGAATAAGAGCAGATTTCTGTTTATTTCATAGCTTTGGTGAAAATGGAAGCAGGGCAGGCTTTAGTTCAGACATATAGGTCTACCTGTGGCACATCATGAATGACTTGGGTTGTTGTGATGCATCTGCTGGAGGGGAGGCATCTTGTACAGGCAAGAGATCTGCCATCTATATCTGCAGATGGTTCAGTCCAGGGGATGCACAACAATCCCAAGCCATATTGTACCTTTCTGCATCAGCAGCGTCTTCTGCACGTTTGGGTTTGAACTGCACAGTTGAAAGAGACCATGAGCAGGGCCCTCTCTGCAGCATCAGACCACAGAGTCAGTCTAGTCTGGCTTCTTTCCTGTGCAGTGGCCAACCTGGTGTCCCTGGGAAGCCCAGAAATAGGACATGGGGAGGGACAAAAGCCCCCTTCCCACGGTTGATCCCCACCAGATGATAGTCAGCTGCCTCTGATTCTGGAGGTAACCTTGTAGCCATCCTGGCTAAAGGCCACTGGTAGGCTGGTTTTTTGTGGATTTTGCCAAACTGGTGGCAATGGACTCCATCAATGAATGATGTGCTGTCTGAGGAAGTACCACCTTTTTGCTTGTGCCAAATCTATCACCAGTGCCAGATTTAGGTAAAGGTAAAGTGACCCCTGACCGTTAGGTCCAGTCGCGGACGACTCTGGGGTTGCGGCGCTCATCTCACTTTATTGGCCGAGGGAGCCGGCATACAACTTCCGAGTCATGTGGCCAGCATGACTAAGCCGCTTCTGGCGAACCAGAGCAGTGCACGGAAACGGCGTTTACCTTCCCGCTGGAGCGGTTCCTATTTATCTACTTGCACTTTGATGTGCTTTCGAACTGCTAGGTTGGCAGGAGCAGGGACCGAGCAATGGGAGCTCACTCCGTCGCAGGGATTCGAACCTCCGACCTTCTGATCGGCAAGCCCTAGGCTCTGTGGTTTAGACCACAGCGCCACCCGCGTCCCTCATTGCCGGATTTACGTATAAGCTAAACAAGCTATAGCTTAGGGCCCCACTCTCTTGGCCCCCCCCCAAAAAAAAAATTAAAGGGAAAAAACTGGATGTACATTTCCAAAATATAAGATAAAAAACAAATAAAATAAAACCTACATACAGCAACAGTGTTTTGTGTTGCGTAGACTCCTATATGTTATGTGCAAATGGCTTTAGATACCTATTAGGTCCATAAATTACCATATAGCATATATTCAACACATAAAACAGCGACAATTTGCTGTTGACAAAGGACAGCTGGACATAGAAAGGGTCCCATTACCTTCAGTAGCTTAGGGCCTCATCAAACCTAAATCCGGCTCTGTCTATCACCAAGCCATTTCACTGGATGTCCTCCTAGGTTTTTTAAAATTAGTTTTTATTAAGGGTTTTCTTGTGTTACAAAAAAACAAAATAAATAAACAAGGAAAAGTACATATGGCGTCTCCCCTTTCGATCCATGGAGTCTTTTTCACATTCGGTATGAGACACTCTTGTCATAGACATCTTGCGGTTGGGGGAAAGGGGGTGGGCAGAAAGAGATGGAGGGAAGCGATGGAAAGAAGATAAAGTCCCTACCAGAGAAGAATGGCAAATAAAACTGTTGGGACTATGCCGAAATGGCAAAACTGACCGGAAAGCTCAGGAACCAAGAAGACCAAAACTTTAACAAAGAATGGGGGGGGGGGGTGGGGGAATTAGAAATTATATTGGAGACCACTGTAAGCAGATGGAAACATTAGCAGGATTGCAGTAACACCTGCAATGTAACAAGTACTATGGAGACAATGGTGTTGCCGGTAGATAAAATTTAGATTATTGGAAAAGATGTAGTAGAAAAAGATTTAATAACAGGACCCATGGAGGGGAGGTGGGAGGTACAGAGATTCAGAGGAATCTGTAAATTTGGATGTGTGTGGTTGCATTGTTATAAATTGTTATACTTGTAAAATCAAATAAAAATTAAAGAAAGAAAGAAAGAAAGAAAGAAAGAAAGAACGAGAGGGAGGGAGGGAGGGAGGGAGGTGGGTTGTTCTTTCGTTCTATTGCATAGTGTTAGTGTAGGAATTTGTGTCAGCATCATGTGGGTAGGTCCTTTAAGAGAGAGAGAGAGAGAGAGTATTGGCCTTGCGAGAGATTGGAGGATCCAGAGCTTAGTTCAGGCATCCCCAAACTCGGCCCTCCAGCTGTTTTGGGACTACAACTCCCATCATCCCTGACCACTGGTCCTGTTAGCTAGGGATGATGGGAGTTGTAGTCCCAAAACAGCTAGAGGGCCAAGCTTGGGGATGCCTGGCTTAGTTGGTTGTGCTGCACTGGATGCAGCGTGGCTTCTTTGTATGTGTGAGTGGGTGGGGTGTAGAGATGACCCACTAGCTCTTGTATTTCAAGAAATGGGACGGAACCTTTACAGTAAATGGACAAAATAAGAGCTGAACCTTGTAACCCACATAAATCATGCCCTTAAGAAAACCTGTCTATATTTTCATAGTTTTATCTGAGGTTCTACCCACCGACTTCTGAAATCCTACTCAGCTCTCTCTTCCAGTTTGCGAGATTTCACAATGTGTTGCTATTATACTTTCAAACACAGCTTTCCAGCTTCAAGGACTAGAAACCTTGCCTTTTAAAAACCAGACAGCAGAGATCCTCAGAAGCTAATTCTGCCTCACGGTTATGGCACTGCTGAGAAATTGTTACCTAAGAAAATGCAAGACTTGTTTGTTAAATAAAGCATCAATTCAGGACACAAATACCATTCCAAGTGATGTACAAAATTCCATTAAAACATACAGATTGCGGGGGGGGGGTACTAATTAAAACGGCATCCCACCACCTTAAAACTGAGTAGTAGCAATTAATTTTGCTGCAGCAATTAATAAAACGCTGATTGAACTAAAAATAAAGTTTGATTGCGTGGGAAGGAGTAAAATACACTTTGATTCCCTGCAAAAGCATGTACCGGTAGCCTCCAGACTGTCCTCCAGTGCTTTGTCCTATGCACCTCTCAGTCAGGAATAAATGTGTTAGCCCCATCATGTTCTATTTTTATGCATCTTAAGACACCTTTGGCATCACTTTGGAATATTCTGTTTGAAGCAAGTGAAAGGTATCTGCAACTGCTCAGTTCAGCAAACAGTTAAGGAAAACTCACCCGTGAATATTACTGAGAGTGGATTCGCAGAGCTTTTTTAGGTTCCTCCATCACCACCACATATCCCAGGTGACTCTTTTTGATGCATTCATGTGCATCCCAGTAGCCAACATATTTTGCTTGCAATTTGAACAGGAGCTCGTTAGATCCAAATGCTTGCTGGGGCCAAAATAGTGTTGGATTATTGTAGCTTGTGAACTCTTAATGTTGAATGATGCGCAAAACCCCATTCTGCAGGAGAGTGTTTCAAGCATTAAGCAGCTACTAATACTTATAAAGGGATTTTGAATGTGTCAAGTCAATTAAATAACGTTTAAAATGCTGGTTTGGGGGGCAAATGTACTGTGACTGTATTGATTACTAGCATCGCTTGTTCTGTGTTTTTTGGTTATTCGTGTTTTGAATGAAATTTTATTATTATGGAATGTGAGTGTGGTAGGTTGCAGACACACACCATGGTCATAGCCAAGCGGGGGGCAGGGGGACAGCTGCCCCCTCCAATCAAATAAATCAATAAAAATACTTAATGAAGCCTGCCCCTCTCGCATACATCCTTGCTACGCCCATGCCTCACACCCAACAGGAGTCTTCTGGGCAGGATTCCAGCTGCCTCATCTTACCCTCCTCTAGGATGCTGTTAGGTTGCAAGGCATTCAAACATACCAACTCGTTAGCTATGGCCTTCCATATTCCACCTCTCGCCCTTATTCTGTTCTCGTCAGTCTGTTGGAAACCCCTGTCTTTTTACTTACAACCAGTCCAGGAGGTGGCAGTGCCTGAAATAATCTTCCTCCTTAGCCCCGATGTTGCCCTTATAGAACTCAGCAGGGAGAAGGATGGGGGCAAATTTAGAATCAGTTGGCTCCGCCTGTCATTGGCTCTGGCGCCACCTACTGTTTGTCTCCCTACTTATCAACCTACCAGTTCCAATGGGCACCAGCACCACTGGATTTAGCCCTTAATAGGTTTTTGTTTGTTTGTCTGTTTGTTTGTTTGTTTGTTTGTTTGTTTGATTTGTTATAGTTATCTCCCACTTGGACTACCACAATGCGCTCTGCGTGGGGCTACCTTTGAAGGTGACTGGGAAACTGCAATGCGCTCTGCGTGGGGCTACCTTTGAAGGTGACTCGGAAACTGCAACTAATCCAGAATGCGGCTCCCAGTACGTTTCCGAGCACAATTCAAAGTGTTGGTGCTGACCTTTAAAGCCCTAAATGGCCTCGGTCCAGTATACCTGAAGGAGCGTCTCCACCCCCATCGCACAGAGCTCCAGCTCTGAGGGCTTCTGGTGGTTCCCTCACTGCGAGAAGTGAGGTTACACGGGACCAGACAGAGGGCCTTCTCGGTGGTGGCACTCGCCCTGTGGAAGGCCCTCCCATCAGATGTCAAGAAGACAAGTAGCTATCTGATTTTTAGAAGACTTCTGAAGGCAGCCTGCTTAGGGAAGTTGTTAATGTTTGATGTTTTGTTGTGTTTTTAATATTCTGTTGGGGGCTGCCACAGTGGCTGGGGAAACCCAGCCAGATAGGCGGGGTATAAATAAATAATAATAATAAATTATTATTACTATTATTACTATTATTATTACTATTATTATTATTAAAAGTGTACTAAAAACCTTATAGTTCCTCCAAGGATGCCAATCTCTCTCTCTCTCTCTCTCTCTCTCTCTCTCTCTCTCTCTCTCTCTCTCTCTCTCTCGTTTCTCACTTGGCCCCATTTTGGTTGCAAAACTGTCAGCCCTCACTACCTGAGTTCTCTGTTAGAGAGAATGAATGATGATGCATTTATATCTGGTGCAAGCCTACTTGGAGTACACTAATTGCAGGAAGTGGATACATAAATAAATCTGACTTGACTAATTGCCTGACTCTCATGAAGATGAATACATGCAGTGATACTGAATCAGACCATTTGTCCATTTACTGTTGTCTATTCTGACAGGCAGCAACTGTCTAGAATCTCTGCCAGATATTTTTTTTTTGTACCACCTGATACCTGGGATCTTTCGGCTTGAGATGCCAAAGGTCTGAACAGATTTCAACTAGGCCTATCACCTGATATATATATATCTGACCAATTGTTTATTTTTTCTTAATGAATTTATTAAATGTGCACAGATTTGTATATTGATACAAACAATACATATGAAGCATGATGCTTTCCCCCTTTCTTTTTAGATGATGTGTACATGTGCTGTGGGACCCAGGTGGTGCTGTGGGTTAAACCACAGAGCCTAGGGCTTGCCAATCAGAAGGTCGGCGGTTCGAATCCCCGCGACGGGGTGAGCTCCCATTGTTCGGTTCCTGCTCCTGCCAACCTAGCAGTTCAAAAGCATGTCAAAGTGCAAGTAGATAAATAGGTACCAATGCATCGGGAAGGTAAACGGCGTTTCCGTGTGCTGCTCTGGTTTGCCAGAAGCGGCTTAGTCATGCTGGCCACATGACCTGGAAGCTGTACGCCGGCTCCCTCGACCAATAAATGAGTTGAGCGCCGCAACCCAGAGTCAGTCACGACCAGACCCTTTACCTTTACATGTGCTGCAGCTGGTAGCATCTTAAGTAAGGCCTTTTCTTCGTGAGAAAAAAGGGAGAATACCTCTTTAAGATGGTGCTTGCTATCTGCAGCTTGTATAAGCACTTGAAGGAAAGATAATGCATGGTTGGTTGGTTGGTTTTTAAAAGAAAACTACCACTGTTTGATTATAGATTCAAAGCATTTTATAATCTAGCAGATCAAACATTGCAATCCTACTTTTGAAATGAATTGATGAGTTAATTAAATTTAAAACAAATATCCCCCCCAACATTTATTCAGAAGTTACAATACAGCTTTGTTCAC
The DNA here is from genome assembly GCA_034642065.1 of Darevskia nairensis. Classification (NCBI taxonomy): domain Eukaryota; kingdom Metazoa; phylum Chordata; class Lepidosauria; order Squamata; family Lacertidae; genus Darevskia; species Darevskia nairensis. The sequence continues at coordinate 3,146,352 of JAWWNI010000434.1, forward strand.
AGCCATAATATCACAGAATGATCACTCCAAACAAATCTGCTATTACCCAAGCCTCAGGGCTGGTGCCTTTCCGAGATACTGAAAGAACTGTACCATGACAGTAAGCAAGAGCAACTATTCACTGTTAGAAGAAAAGGCCACCTTTACATCAGGACCAGTACAGTCTGAAAAATAAACAAATTTGCTCTTCACTCATAATCATGCCGATTAAAATTGGTGCCTACTAATTAATGGATGCTTTTGAATTATGGTGCTGGAGGAGACTCTTGAGAGTCCCATGGACTGCAAGAAGATCAAACCTATCCATTCTGAAGGAAATCAGCCCTGAGTACTCACTGGAAGGACACATCCTGAAGCTGAGGCTCCAATACTTTGGCCACCTCATGAGAAGAGAAGACTCCCTGGAAAAGACCCTGATGTTGGAAAAGATTGGAGGCACAAGGAGAAGGGGACGACAGAGGACAAGACAGAGGACAGTGTTCTCGAAGCTACCAACATGAGTCTGACCAACTGCGGGAGGCAGTGGAAAACAGGAGTGCCTGGCGTGCTCTGGTCCATGGGTCACGAAGAGTCGGGCACGACCTAAACGACTAAACAACAACAGCAATTAATGGACAAAATAAAATTGGTTGATGGGCTCTCTACTGGCATCCCACCAGCTTTTGAAGATGCACCTGTTAGCGCAAGCATTCCCTTGATCTCTCAGCCCAAGTCTCCATTTTAATTACCGTGCTGTTTTAATGGGATGGTTTCATTGCATATTTTAATTATGGATGTTTATATTTCACTGCTTGTGTATGTAGTTAGTTTTCACACTTACAAACTGCTAGGGAGCCTATTTTAGCATTAAGTGGCATATAAATTAATAATAAAAAAACCAGTGAAAGCTGTTGACCTAAGTATGTTCCTAAGTGATGATTTCACTACCCCTCACCCCCACCGTCAGTTCTGTGAGGGTCTGAGCACTTACAATATGCACTAGAAGACTTACTTTGTACTGGCATGCTAAACTATTCTGGGGCAGCCTGTCCTGTATTGCTCCCTGAGGCAAAAAGAGAAATTGCACCCTCCCCTACCAAAGCCTGTGGGACCCAGGTGGCGCTGTGGGTTAAACCACAGAGCCTAGGGCTTGCCGATCAGAAGGTCGGCGGTTCAAATCCCCGCGACGGGGTGAGCTCCCGTTGCTTGGTCCCTGCTCCTGCCCACCTAGCTGTTCGAAAGCACGTCAAAGTTCAAGTAGATAAATAGGTACCGCTCTGGCGGGAAGGTAAATGGCGTTTCTGTGCGCTCCCTACTTCCAGCTGCTCTCTGAAGACTGGAGAAAAGACCCTCTTAAGAATACTGGGGGGGTTCAGAGGAAGGAATAGACCATGTGAAAAATGAACATAGTATCTTAGCTGCCGTTCGTTCACTTTCAGCTTTGTATTCTTGTTATTTAAAAAACGCGCCTAGACATTCTGTTGTTGCGCCCATAACCTAGGTTTAAGGTGCCATTTAGCTCCTAGCTTTCATAGCTCAGTTTCTAACACTGCTCCCAGAATTCTTTGCGGGGAGCCATGACTGTTTCAAGTGGCGTCATAGCGCTTTAAATGTACAGTGTGAATGTGGCCTTAGCCTAACCTACCTCACAGGGTGGTTGTGAAGTTAAAATGGTGCAGGAGAATGCTTTAAACCAATGGTGGCCAAACTTGGCCCTCCAGCTGTTCTGGGACTACAATTCCCATTATCCCTGACCACTGGTCCTGTTAGCTAGGGATGATGGGAGTTGTAGTCCCAAAAACAGCTGGAGGGCCGAGTTTGGCCATCACTGCTTTAAACCATCCAAGTTCCTTAGAGAGAGGATAGGAGGGGGAGGAAATGTAATAAATATCTGTTAACCACCCACCTCTAGCTTTGTCGGACTGATCTCCCTCCTTCTGCCTTTTACCCACCACTCCTCTTCCCTTGTATGCCTTGTCATTTATTCTGTAAGCCTGAGGGCAGCGCCTGTGTCTCATTTTCAATTACAGGCAGTGTCTGCCGCAAGCACTGCATCCTGAATTTTAATTGCAGTAAGCTACTTTGGGAGGCATTCCGATTTCCTCTAGAAAGCAGGATGAAAAGCAGAATAGATCAATAAATGAAATAGCCTTTCGTTCCTTTCCTACGTACATACTTTCCTATGGGGAGACCGCCTCTCCCCATATGAACTGACCCGGACCCTGGGATCGTCATCTGAGGCTCTCCTTCACGTGCTTCTTCCATGAGAGTCCAGGAGGGCAGCAACACGAGAACAGGCCTTTTCTGTGGTGGCTCCCTGCTTGTGGAATGCTCTCCCCAAGGAGGCTCACCTGGCACCTTCATTACCTATCCTTAGGCACCAGGTAAAAACATTTGTGACCAGGCCTTTGGCTGATTAACATTCTATGGCCCTGTAAATGGTCTTTGGTGGGGTGTTCTCGGTTTCCTTTTGCTTTATTGTGCATTTTGTGCTCTCTGTTTGTATTTTTATGTTGTGAACTGCCCTGTGATCTTCAGATGAAGGGGTGGTATGTTGTTGTTTAGTAGTCTTAGTTCTGTTTCAGTGTATCTGTTTCTGACAGTGTATCTGACTTCTGTTTCAGTGTATCTGAAGAAGTGTGCATGCATACGAATGAGAGCCAGTGTGGTGTAGTGGTTAAGAGCGGTAGACTCGTAATCTGGTGAACCGGGTTCGCGTCTCCGCTCCTCCACATGCAGCTGCTGGGTGACCTTGGGCTAGTCACACTTCTTTGAAGTCTCTCAGCCCCACTCACCTCACAGAGTGTTTGTTGGGGGGGAGGAAGGGAAAGGAGAATGTTAGCCGCTTTGAGACTCCTTCGGGTAGTGATAAAGCGGGATATCAAATCCAAACTCTTCTTCTTCTTCTCATGCCAAGAACAAACTTAGTTGGTCTCTAAGGTGCTACTGGAAGGATTTTCTTTACTTTTTTATTTTGTTTTGACTATGGCAGACCAACACAGCTACCTACGTGTAACTCGTCTTAGTTGTGTTCGACTCTCCGTGACCCCATGAACTAGAGCATGCCTTGGAAACTCTCACTTTCTTCTCAAAGCTTTTCCTTTTTTTATAAACAAAATTTAAAAAAAAATTCCTTCCAGTAGCACCTTAGAGACCAACTAAGTTTTTTCTTGGTATGAGCTTTCGTGTGCATGCACACTTCTTCGGATATCTACTGGTATTCAGATACCTACATACTGGTATCCAGATACCTACAGGTGCTACTGGAAGGGGGGGGGATTATTTTGTTTCGACTAAGACCAACATGGCTACCTACCTGTAACTCCTTTTTTTTATGTCCATGGAGTTTTCTTGGCAAATACTGGAGTGGATTGCCAGTTCCTTCTCCAGGTGGATCACATTTAGTCTAAACTCTCGGCTATGACCTGTCCGTCTTGGGTGGCCCTGCACGGCATGGCTCATAGCTTCTTGGAGTTATTCAAGCCCTTCGCCACAACAAGGCAGTGATCCATGAAGGGGAAGGGCAGTATACAAATTTAATAAATATGCAGCCTAGGACCTTCGTACCTAAGGGACCGTCTCTCCTGGTATGCCCCGTGTAGGACCTTAAGGTCCTCAAATAATAATATTTTGGAGGTCCCGAGCCACAAGGATGCTAGGCTGGCCTCAACTAGGGTCAGGGCCTTCTCAGTACTGGCCCCGACTTGGTGGAATGGTCTGTCACAAGAGACCAGGGCCCTGCGGGATTTGGCATCTTTCCGCAGGGCCTGCAAGACGGAGCTGTTCTGCCTGGCCTTTGGGTTGGTTTTAGTTTAACCCTGATGTTTCATTCCTTTATGGTTTGATTGGTGGGCTACTTATAAATGAGGCTGCATTTTAAACTTTAAATCATATTTTAACCTGCATTTTAATTGATTGTTTTGTATGTTTGTTGTGATTTTATGGGTGTTAGCCGCTCTGAGACTGGTCTTGGCTGGGAAGGGTGGGGTATAAATAAAAAATTATTATTATTATTATAATCCTGACCCATCTTACCTTTTTCATTCAGAATGTTGTTGTTTAGTCGTTCAGTCTTGTCCGACTCTTCGTGACCCCATGGACCAGAGCACGCCAGGCACGCCTATCCTTCACTGCCTCTCGCAGTTTGGCCAAACTCATGTTAGTAGCTTCGAGAACACTGTCCAACCATCTCATCCTCTGCCGTCCCCTTCTCCTTGTGCCCTCCATCTTTCCCAACATCAGGGTCTTTTCTAGGGAGTCTTCTCTTCTCATGAGGTTGCCAAAGTACTGGAGCCTTAACCTCAGGATCTGTCCTTCTAGTGAGCACTCAGGGCTGATTTCTTTAGAATGGATAGGTTTGATCTTCTTGCAGTCCATGGGACTCTCAAGAGTCTCCTCCAGCACCATAATTCAAAAGCATCAATTCTTCGGCGATCAGCCTTCTTTATGGTCCAGCTCTCACTTCCGTACATCACTACTGGGAAAACCATAGCTTTAACTACACGGACCTTTGTTGGCAAGGCGATGTCTTTGCTTTTTAAGATGCTGTCTAGGTTTGTCATTGCTTTTCTCCCAAGAAGCAGGTGTCTTCTAATTTCGTGACTGCTGTCACCATCTGCAATGATCATGGAACGCAAGAAAGTGAAATCTCTCACTGCCTCCATTTCTTCCCCTTCTATTTGCCAGGAGGTGATGGGACCAGTGGCCATGATCTTAGTATTTTGATGTTCAGCTTCAGACCATATTTTGCGCTCTCCTCTTTCACCCTCATTAAAGGTTCTTTAATTCTCCTCACTTTCTGCCATCAAGGTTGTATCATCAGCATACCTGAGGTTGTTGATTCAGAATAGAAGATGGAAATGGCTACTTTAAAATTGTTCTCCCTCCTCCATTCCTCCCCACCCGCCAAAAGGATATTCTAGGACTCAAGAACATGAACTACTTTTGTGGAGTCTGGCCAAGGGTCTGCTGACAGTGCAACCTGTGCATGTTCACTTTGCAGAAAATCATCAAAGTTATGTGCACTGAAGCTTAGAGCAGGGACGGCAGCTCAGTGGAGGAATACTTCCTTCGCATACAGAAGTCCAATCCCCAGTATCTCTCAATTAAAAAGAGCCACTAGCATGAATGCGAAATGACTCTACTGAAGACCCCAGAAAGCTGCTGCTAGTCACAGCAGACCTCCTTCAGTTTTGTCAGATATGGGACGCATCTTTAACCCAACCATGTGTGGTGTAGTGGTTAGGAGCGGTAGACTTGTAATCTGGGGAACCGGGTTCGCTTCCCCGCTCCTCCACATGCAGCTGCTGGGGGACCTTGGGCTAGTCACACTTCTCTGAAGTCTCTCAGCCCCACTCACCTCACAGAGTGTTTGTTGTGGGGGGAGGAAGGGAAAGGAGAATGTTAGCCGCTTGGAGACTCCTTCGGGTAGTGATAAAGCGGGCTATCAAATCCAAACTCTTCTTCTTCTTCTTTTTGGGACTCATTTTTCCTTTCTATTTGCGTGCTGCTGTGAGCCCAGGGCAGCAAACACAGAAACAATACAACAACTGGAGGTTTTTAAGAAGAGTTCAGATGTTGATCTGCCGTTGTCGCTATTCCTGCATTGCAGGGCACTGGACTAGATCAGCGTTTCCCAAACTTGCGTCTCCAGCTGTTTTTGGACTACAACTCCCATCATCCCTAGCTAGCAGGACCAGCGGTCAGGGATGATGGGAACTGTAGTCCAAAAGCAAGACCCAAGTTTGGAAAAGACTGGACTAGATGGCCCCAGGGGTCCCTTCCAACCCTGCAATTCTTTGATTCTATGATTAAAGCACCTAAAAATTATTCCAATAGAGAGAAACAGACTTAAATCAAGCCCCAACCCAATAGTTGGGGCCAATGGAATAGACCAGGGGTTCCCAAACTAAGGCCCGGGGGCCGGATGCGGCCCAATCACCTTCTAAATGCGGCCTGCGGACGGTCCGGGAATCAGCATGTTTTTACATGAGTAGAATGTGTCCTTTTATTTAAAATGCATCTCTGGGTTATTTGCGGGGCCTGCCTGGTGTTTTTACATGAGTAGAAGGTGTGCTTTTATTTAAAATGCATCTCTGGGTTATTTGTGGGGCATAGGAAATCATTCATATTTTTTTTCAAAATATAGTCCGGCCCCCCACAAGGTCTGAGGACAGTGGACCGGCCCCCTGCTGAAAAAGTTTGCTGACCCCTAGAATAGACTATACTGGGCTAAATGGACCAATGGTCTTGCCTAATACAAGGCAACTAGCTTCCTATGTGATTTACTTCCAGGTGGCTGTCCACAGCATTCCAACCTCAAGTCCATCACTCAATTCCTGACCCTGGCTAGACAAAATACATGATGGAGAAAACCACTCCATTGTTTATTCCCAGCATCTGCTCCCTAGCCGGGAAAAGAGCCCTCTGATATTGGAATCCTGCCCCGAAGCCCCAGAAACGTGAACTGAGTTGGGTCCATTGAGTCTGGCTTGAACTTGGTGATGAAGTCCATTGCTCCAATCGGTATTGCCAGTTCGACACATGGAAATGGCTGTGACTGGAAAACAACAACACCACAACTCCACAGGCTCATGGTGCTGCAAGAATTGAATTGGTGTGGGGAGCCCGTGAGGCAGAGCACTACTCTATAGGGCAGTGATGGCTAACCTTGACACTCCAGATGTTTTGGGACTACAACTCCCATCATCCCTGACCACTGGTCCTGTTAGCTAGGGATGATGGGAGTTGTAGTTCCAAAACATCTGGAGTGTCAAGGTTAGCCATCACTGCTATAGAGAGAAGCCAGTTCTGGTTGTTTATTGAAGTTTGATTTATATTAGAGACTGGCACTCCTGGAAAGGGGTATGTGCAAAGCAAGCGGGGGAGAGTAGCAGTGTGAAGAAGTTTGGTGAACAACAGGATGAGAAGATGGCAACGGTCGGAATGTGGCATTTGGAATTAAGAAGATCGACCTCATCCACACAGAGACATTGTTTATTATAATTTAGCCTGCTTGCTGGCATATATCAGCGGCTGTGGAAATATTGGATAGAATTTTTAAAAGCAATCGATGGAGGTGATCAGGGAAGCTCCGGCGTCCGAGGCACGGGAAGTCCATATATAAAAAATTATTATAATAATTAGGCATAATTGGAATGTTTCTTTTGATTGGGAATTGTATAATTAATTTGGATTGTAATTTGGAATGTAATTGGGAATAATTTCAATGTGAATTGTATTGGAAAATTTAATAAACAGATTATAAGGGAGAAGGAAACTCTGTACATGCTCGGATGGGGCCCTGACGCGGGAATTGACTTCCATATTGGAGGTGTTTGTTGTTGGAAATTCTTCAGAAAAATTAAACAAACTACAAGTTCTTTCAGGCTTCCTTTGCAGAGAGGAGGCGGTTGGAGTTAAGAGAAAAAAAAGAGAATCAAAAGGAGGAGGATTCCTGAAATAACTCCTTGTTTCCATTCTTAGCAAGGTCTACCAAACATAGGAAGCTGCCTTATACACAGCACAATTGTTGTCTACACTGACTGGCAGTGGCTATCGAGGGTTTCGCACAGGATTCTCTCCCAGCCCTGCCTAGAGATGCCAGGGATTGAACTTGGGACCTTCTACATACTGAAGGATGAATCCACACTCGGTGCTACAAACTTTCATAAGAACATAAAGTCTGCTGGATCAGGCCGAAGACTCATCTAAGTCCAACATCCTGTTCCCACAGTGGCCAAACAGTTGCCCACTCCCTCCCCCCCCAAAAAAGGTCGACAATTTCGACCTTCCTCCCTAAAAAAAGCTCAACAATTTTGACCTGAAACCCCCCCCCAAAAAAAAGATCACCGCCAGTTTTTCATTCTGTGAGTAGATCACTGTCTCTTGGGAGTTGAACGTCCCTGCTTTAGAGTAATAGCTCAATCGGTAGAGCACAAGACTCTTAAATCTCCAGGTTGTCATGCGGGGGGGGGGGTGTTGGACCAAGATGACCCTTGTGGTCCCTTCCAACTCTACAATTATATGATTCTAATGATTCACAGCGTGGGTGGCGCTGTGGTCTAAACCACAGAGCCTAGGGCTTGCCGATCAGAAGGTCGGCGGTTCGAATCCCTGCAACGGGGTGAGCTCCCGTTGCTTGGTCCCTGCTCCTGCCCACCTAGCAGTTCGAAAGCACATCAAAGTGCAAGTAGATAAATAGCGGGAAGGTAAATGGCGTTTCCATGCACTGCTCTGGTTCGCCAGAAGCGGCTTAGTCATGCTGGCCACATGACCCGGAAGCTGTACGCCGGCTCCCTCGGCCAATAAAGTGAGATGAGTGCCGCAACCCCAGAGTCGTCCACAACTGGACCTAATGGTCAGGGGTCCCTTTACCTTTTAACATGCTTTAAGAGCTAGATCAACAACATAAAGGCCTAGACTAGGGTGGTCTAACATGTGGTCCGGGGGCTGCATGCAGCCCTTGAGGCATTTTTGGTGGCCCTCAGCAACATTACACACACACACACACACACACACACACACACACACACACAAACACACACACACACTGCAGCCATCAGGCTTCCCAAAGCCATGTAAGCAAGGTCCTGGGCTTTGGGGAGGAAGAGTGAGGGGTCTGGCAGAGTCCTAGAGTCCTCCTTTCTCCTTCCCAGAGCCTAGTTGTTGCTTTCCCAGCTTTGGGAAGGAGGTGGGATGAGCCCTGCCTCGCTTAGCAGGCTTTGGGAAAGCAACATGAGGGCTGCGGGGGCACCAGATTTTGGCCTCATCTCCCCCCCCCCCCCAGTGTGACAAGGTAGTGTGCAGCCTGCCTGCGGGTTCTGGTCGAAGTACAATTGTGGCTCACTTGGTATGAAAAGTTGGACCTGCCCTGGCCTAGACTGAAGGTCAGCTGCTTTCCCCCCACATAAGTTTACTGTTGTAGAATTGACCCCAGTACTTCTGCATCTTGTACTGCAATATATACAAGGGCGGCTTAAAAGCACCTTAAATTATATATATCATAACGCTAGAGCTGAGCCCCACTGTAGGAATGGGCTCTGCTGCTCTTTTCTGGGAGGTGAGAGAGAGAGGTAGAGAGAGAGAGAGAGAGAGAGAGAGGGAACCTCAGCACCGCAAAACGGACTGGAGTCTTCCAAGCCGCTGGCCCACAGGAGGCTGCCTTATATGCCGCTTAGCTCAGGATGGCTATAACATTACGCTGACTTGGCTACGGCGCGCCAAGATTCCGGCCTCCAGCTCCACAGCACACGTGCCCGCAGCCCGGTTCCGGGTTCCAATCCCCCGGCGCATGCGTAGAAAAGAAAGCCGCCCGCTCAGCTCCTCCCTTGACCTGCTTGCCTGGGCGCATGTGCGCTGCGATCCTTTTTCCTCCTCCTCCTCCTCCTCCTCCTCCTCCTCCTCCTCCTCTCCCTCAACACCCCCCCCCCCTTTTAGGAAGCTGCCTGGGCGCTTCCTTCTCTCTACCTGATCTCCTCCCGCTCTGCCCTCCCCTCTCCTTCCCTTGCGCTCGCGCCACCGGGCTCGTGCGCGCGCGCGCGAGCAAGCTCCGGCCGGGCAAGTAAGCAAGCAAGCAAGCGGGCGGGCGGGCGGGCGGGCAGGCAGGCAGGCGAGGAGGGAGGGAGGCGAGCAGGCAGGCGGGCAGGCGACCGAGCAGGAGCAACGATCCAGCCGGCGCCGCCGCAGCAGCCAAGATGGAGTCGCGGCTGGCGCGGCTGGCGCTGCAGGGAGCGAGCGGGCGCGCCTAGGGCTCCCTCCCTGCCTGCCTGCCGCAGCCTCGCGAGCCCTTCCTGCCGCCCCATGGCCTGGCCTCCCGCCGGCGCCCCCTCGGGTCTACCCTCGGCGGGGCTCCCGGGGCCACTCCGCCTCGGCCAGTGAGGGAGGAGGCGCTGCTGGTGCCGTCCGTGCGCCCCTCTCCTCCTCCTCCTCCTCTTCCACCTCCTCCTCCTCCTCCTCCTCGTCGCCGCCGTCCCCGCGTGTCGCCTCCGCCGCCGGGGCCCCGCGCTCTGAGCCTCCCGGCCGCAGGATGCTGCCGTCGCAGGAGGCCTCGAAGCTGTACCATGACAACTACATGCGGAACTCGCGGGCCATCGGCGTGCTGTGGGCCATCTTCACCATCTGCTTCGCCATCATCAACGTGGTGGTTTTCATCCAGCCCTACTGGATCGGCGACAGCGTCAGCACGCCCAAGCCGGGCTACTTCGGCCTTTTCCACTACTGCGTGGGGAACGAGGGCAACAACCGCGAGCTCACCTGCCACGGCTCCTTCGCCGACTTCCGCAGCATCCCCTCGCGCGCCTTCAAGGCGGCCTCCTTCTTCGTGCTGCTCTCCATGGTGCTGATCTTGGGCTGCATCACCTGCTTCTCGCTCTTCTTCTTCTGCAACACGGCCACGGTCTACAAGATCTGCGCCTGGATGCAGCTGCTGGCAGGTAAGGGAAGCGGGGCCTCGCGGACCCCATACGCAACCCTCTCTGCCCCCACTGCACCCCCCCTCCCCAAAGGGCCTTCCTCGCCCCACACACAAGCCAACCCAAATTCCAAAGGAGGAAGGGGAAAGTGTCGAGATGGGGAAGAGTGGGGGGCTTGCCCCCCCCCAACTAGGATGGAACAGCCACGTACAGTGGGCAGAACTGGGATAACCAGAAGTTTGTGTGACCGGGTTGTTTTGCTAAATGGCGAAGAACCTGGTTTTAAGTGGGCATGGGGCTGCATAGGAGGAAGACACACAGCGAGTTGGGCTATTTTGGAACATTTAGTTGTTGCAGTCTTGTGCCGTAAAGGGATACCCATTTTTCCGGGGCAGGAGGAGGCCAACAGAACCAGGCTTGAAAGCTCCTTTACACTGGGATCAACATAACAGATGCCTCTCTGAAGGTTTGATGGGACCCACTTTAAGCCAATGTGGTGACCTCCAGACATTTTGGGACTCCCATCAGCTCCAGTCAGCATGGCCATTGGGTCAAGCATGAGTTGTAGTCCAACAACATATGCAGGGTGCCATATTGGAATGGAAACCCTAGGGCCTAGAAAGACTTCCTAGCCTAAATAGGCTCCAGAGTGCCCTGGTAAGTACTGGAACACAAGTGTTTCACTAAGCTTGTGGAATGTCTCTTGCTCTTGTGAGGTTGTGTGTGTGTGTGTGTGTGTGTGTGTGTGTACACACCACAGTATGTATAGTAATCTGCCTGTTGGTGCTTCTCAACAAAGTGTGATATGTGGATTTTGATGTAATTTCCTCTGGTGTTAGGCTGAAATAAAGGACAACGCTCTGACATGCCTTTCCCTTTTCTCAGCATTCAGATAAATTACTGGGAGCTCTTTTAAAGCTTAAACAGGAAATTCCTTCATCTTTAATTTTAAATGTATCCAAAGATGTATTGATTTAAAATGAGCTCAGAGACTAAATCCTCACCGCAGGGAGCTGGAGAAATAATCCTGAGGATTGGTCAAGCATCTTGCTGCCTCTGTGGCTCTGTCCAGAGTGCTGAAGGCACCACGGGAGGAACTGACTGCGCGGTGCAAAATGTTGTTTGTTTGGTTGCAATAGCCAGGAAGGCTAGGAGACCATGCTCATAACCAAAAGGCATGGGCCCAGATTTCTGCAGTATAGGTCAGATAATGCAGACCTGGAGACAGGTGTAAATGAACATGTAAGGGCTGATTGAGTAGGATCTGAAAGTCACTATCCTGAATTAAGGGGGGATCTCAGCAGGTGTATAACAAAAAGGGTCAAGAAGGGTGGACATCTCTTTTACAAATAGGTGCAAGAAGGCTGTCCCCTCCATTGTAAAAGCATTTTAAAGTGTAAGCTCTGGACTAAGTTGCAGGGGCCAGCCTATGGGTGGAAGACCTGAATTTTAGATGAGCCAAGATGCCTAGCTCAGCACTGAAGGAAGAGGCGATGAGTGAATGTCTGATTAGCAGGAAGGAGGTCTGTCTAAAAAGTGCAACTAGGCCTGGTTGGGTCAGTAATATGTTGTTGTTGTTATTGTTGTTGTTGTTAAGGATGGGAGTGGGGGGCAAAGGTGGTCAGGGTGCCTCTTCCTCGTGACAGACCGCATTTTAAATGATGGGGGTCAGGATATGCTGTAGCCTCCCCAACAAAGCACAGAGATCCCATCAAAGTTTCATTTGCACTGCAGTTCTGCCATGCTATGATGGAGGTGTGGGTCGGCAGAGAAGCAAAGGTGGTTATGGGTCAATCAGGTGGGCTACTAGAGACCCACAGAGATCTATACCAGGGGTAGGCAACCTAAGGCCCGTGGGCTGGATGTGGCCCAATCGCCTTCTCAATCCGGCCCACGGACGGTCCGGGAATCAGCGTGTTTTTACATGAGTAGAATGTGTTGTTTTATTTAAAATGCATCTCTGGGTTATTTGTGAGGCATAGGAATTCATTCATATTTTTTTTCCAAAATATAGTCTGGCCCACCACATGGTCTGAGGGATGGTGGACCAGCCCATGGCTGAAAAAGGTTGCTGACCCCTGGTCTATGCAACCCACCCTCTGCTCTTTTAGTCTTTCCCAACCCAATGCCCCCCCGGATGTTGCTGGACTACAACTCCCATCATCCCTGACCACTTGCCTTTCTGGCTGGGGCTGAGGGGAGGTGTAGTCCACAACATCTGGAGGGCACCAGGTTGGAGAAGACTCCTCAATTTGTACACAAGCGGGGAAGCAATTGACCAGCTGCCTTTCCCTCTGCACTACCGGTAGATATGGGGGAGACGGGACGTTTGAAGGTATGGCATTATTATGTTTAGATGTTTTTAATGTATTTATCTTGATATTTTATTTAATGAGCTGGTGGTTCATAAATATTCTTATAAATATAAATAAATAAAAGTATCTAAGTGTATTGATGGAACATATCCACCACTTCCATGGATATCAAAGGCTCTAGAACAGTGTCCCTCCCTGTTTCCTCCCTTGGCTGCTGTTTTGTATAGCTCAGATATGGGGAAGCTCTGTGGCCCTCCAGATGTTTTCGGACTACAACTCCCATCAGGCCTGACCACTGGCTGTGCTGTCTGGGGCTAACAGTCGGCAGTATCTGGAGGGCTGTCCACGTTCTCCATCCCTGGTGTAGCAGAAAGCCCACTCTGCAGTTCCTGCAAACCCTTCTTAAGGCAATATCACCAACTGCCAGGGGTTGGACTAGATGACCCTTGGGGGGCCCCTTCCAACTCTGCTATTCTGTGATCATGCAATGAGACTGGAGGCCCCGAGAAGAGAGGTTGACCCCAGGTTGGTGCTCTCAACATGGCAAACCTAGATGCCTTGTCCTTGGTGGGCAGGAAAGGGTTACAGCACGGCCAAGTTTCCAGATAAGGGCTTCCCACTCCCAAGCAGCACTTGGCATAGCAGGCAGTATGTAACCCTTCCCCACCTCCATGGATCCTTGCCAGATTCCTTCGGTAGATTCTACCCACAAACCAACAGCACCATTCCCTAGCCATTGTCCTGGAGAGTCAAGAATAAGACACTGTAGTGGAAACAGCTTGATTCAGCTGCCAAAGAATTAGCAGAGCACGGAAGGAACAGAAGAGGCTGGAGCTTGAGAATGGCATAGATTGGAGAGCCACTGAGAAGGTGTAAGGATGGTGTGGCAGGAGTGGAATTTTTCAGCACATAAAAGCTGTTTTCAGCCCATTAACTGTCTTGTTCTAACTAATTAATGAATTAATGAGCCGGTGGTGGTTCATAAAACAGTTTTACAACGGAGGCTTTATTTATCAAAGGTAGCATTTTATCTTGGCTAAGTAGCGCAGCCAATTTATTTATTTATTTATTTGTGTATTTAAAGGTGGCAGGGTGTTCTATTAAGCCCGTTACCTGACCCGAGTGCCTTAGTCTGAACTGGGAAATGCTTCAGCCCAGATTGTTTGCAATAATGCCAGAGGCTCCAAACAACCGTTTCACAAAGCTCTGTTTCTATTTACAATGAATTAGTCAACTAAACAGGGCTGGTTTAATTGATTTATCAGTTCATCGTCTAGCTAAATCAGGAAGCAAGCAAAGCCTGAGCACGTTGGTGGTTGAGAATTTGTGTAGCCCATTCAAGCAGATGCATAAATGGAGACACGTCCAGGGCAGGGTAATCTGGCTGTGGAAATGACCGCAGGAAGCACAAACATCAGCACACATTATTAGGTTAAGGAATGGGACAGATCCAGTTGGTGGATAGCGGAGTCAAAATGTTGATCCTTTTCACATTCTGCACCAATTATATGCATTCCGATATAAGGCTGCCCAGGTGTCATAAACAAAGTAATATATGTGGGTGAACCTGCAAGAATAACTGGTTTGTTTGTCAAAAAAATAAAGTTTTCCCCAAAATAAAGTTAACGATTTCCCCCCACCAACTGCCCCCTTCCCTCTGGTTACCAAGGGGGGAAATGGACAGATGGGGTTGAAGACTTCGCCTGCCCAGGGTGGGTTGAAAAGGATATAATGTAATTTGGTCTTTTTCCCGGCGTTTAAGAATATGTGCATGGACTGGGATACTGGCATTAAGGAGTATTTGCTAAAGATTTCGAGACCACTGGGAGGTAAGGGTGTAGAAAATATAAATTAGGAGTTTTAATTTAGGTTTGTAATAGGGAATCTGGATAAGGCCATAGGGAAGGATCAGAAGTACTATGAGGCTGAGGTTTGGAAAAAGGGGTTAGATTAAGTAATATGAATTTTTTATTTTTATTTTTATTTTGTTGGGACTATGAAATTATTGTGTATTTTTTTGGATTATTTTAAGTTAGGAGTATGAAAACTGTTAGAGAGGATAGACAATGAAATCAACAGAGAGGGATTTGAGGAAGTCAATCGAAATATGAAATTGAGAAAGAAGGAATGCCTGGCCCTAGAATTGGGCCAGGCCCAAGCAATGATATTAAATACTGTTTGTGAGGTTAAATGTATGATTATGATTACCCTTGTGAGAGAGGGGGATATATGTGGCTTCCCACAGTGAGACGGGGGAAGTATGGAAATTTAACCGTCATGTTATGTGCTTTTAAATTGTAAAAAATCAATAATTTTTTTTTTTGGGTGGGGGGAAATAAAAAATGAAGACTTCGTCTGCCCAACCGCTTGCTTTATTCTAAAAGCAGACCTTCAAGAAAAGTGGCTCACCAGAGAGTTGTGTTTATTTTTATTCCGAGATCAGTATTTGAGAAACTACAGAAACTGGAACGGTTCCTCCCATATCCAACAAATAATAGGAGGAGAGGTATACAGGCAACTGCCCATTTACACATGTTCAATATGCGCACAGTTTGTAAATGTGCATCATACCAAGCCCAGAAGTGAATTTTAAAAATCGCCAAAGCATCCCCATAAGAGCACTGAAAAGTCTGAAAAGGCACGAAAACAGTGCCTAGCAATCCCATAGGCCTTTGCCATTGCAATCCCAAGAGCCTTTGCACTGACCGTTGAGGCCTGTGGTGTGTTGGAGTTTGAGGAAGGAGGTTGTGCAAGAGAGTTGGGTGTCAGGTAAGTGCTGGTGGTTTTTTAAAGGTTTTCCAGAGGTTTAAAGGGTGTCTGCAGGATTTTCCAATTGGTGCTTCAATGATACGCAATTCCACGTATGAGCCTGGTGCCTTGGAACTGCCTGTATTAGTAGCTGTATTAGTAGCTGCCTGTATTAGTAGGGACACAGGTGGCGCTGTGGTGTAAACCACTGAGCCTCTTGGGCTTGCCGATCGGAAGGCCGGCGGTTCGAATCCCCGTAATGTGGTGAGCTCCTGTTGCTCTGTCCCAGCTCCTGCCAACCTAGCAATTCAAAAGCACATCAGTGCAAGTAGATAAATAGGTACCACTGCGGTGGGAAGGTAATCGGCGTTTTTGTGCGCTGCTCTGGTTTCACCAGAAGCAGCTTAGTCATGCTGGCCACATGACCCGGAAAAAATGTCTGCGGACAAATGCCGGCTCCCTCAGCCTGTAAAGCGAGATGAGCACCGCAACCCCAGAGTCGTTCGCGACTAGACTTAATTGTCAGGCCTGTATTAGTAAATGAGAATTAGCAGACAAATAAATGAACCAGTTTGGAGGCTGCAACTAAGGAACAACTAGCTACCGGTAATCAGCTTACGGAGAAAACTCCAACTCTGCCTCCCCTTCATAGCTAGTACCTTTCCTAGGTGTTTCCTAGGAAAGGAAACACCTAGGAAAGAAAAGGATGCACCTTTTCTGCATGTTCCAGGTGTATCATGAGGCCTAGAAACTTCCCCCTGTTCAAAGGAAGTAAACTAGGAACCGTGGAAGGTGATGATCCCTGCCAATTGCATTTGCGGCGCTATAGAGAGAAAGAAAGAAGGACTAGCTTGAGGCCAGTCAAGCTGGAGGATCTTTATTCTGCCCTGCCAGATTATTTATTTATTATATTTGCTATAGTTATACTCCCCTTGTCGTCCAACATTGGCTCCCAAAGCAGCTTACATTTAAAATCCCATCACAAGATGCAATTTAAGGAAACATTTGCCTGCGTTCATAGTGAGGGAAGAGGAAGGGTGAGGTTTGCAGCTCACTATTCTGGCTTTGTGTTCTTCTCTGTTCCATTGTTGTGTTGTTCTTGCTTGCCCCAGCTTCCCCTGGTTAGTTCCTTCCTGCATTGTAACTAAATCCAACTGCTGAACCTTCACAACACAAAAGCTCTGCAGTCAGTATATTGAGAGAGGCAGAGAGATGGTCAGCTCTGTTTTATTCTCCACAATGAAAGGACTTCTACCATATAGCTCAGCATCAGCTGGGGCCTGGAAACTGAGGGTGTCGGCTGCATGAGAGATGGTGGGGGCAGAGGGATTGTCTTAGATCAGGCATGTCCAACAGGTAGATCGTGATCTACCAGTAGATCACTGGACGTCTGTGGTAGAATCATAGAGTTGGAAGAGACCACAAGGGCCATCTAGTCCAACCCCCTGCCAAGCAGGAAACACCATCAAAGCATTCCTGACAGGTGGCTGTCAAGCCTCTGCTTAAAGACCTCCAAAGAAGGAGACTCCACCACCCTCCTTGGCAGCAAAGTCCACTGTCGAACAGCTCTTACTGTCAGGAAGTTCTTCCTAATGTTTAGGTGGAATCTTCTTTCTTGTAGTTTGAATCCATTGCTCCGTGTCCGCTTCTCTGGAGCAGCAGAAAACAACCTTTCTCCCTCCTCTATATGACATCCTTTTATATATTTGAACATGGCTATCATATCACCCCTTAACCTTCTCTTCTCCAGGCTAAACATACCCAGCTCCCTAAGCCGTTCCTCATAAGGCATCGTTTCCAGGCCTTTGACCATTTTGGTTGCCCTCTTCTGGACACGTTCCAGCTTGTCAGTATCCTTCTTGAACTGTGGTGCCCAGAACTGGACACAGTATTCCAGGTGAGGTCTGACCAGAGCGGAATACAGTGGTACTATTACTTCCCTTGATCTAGATGCTATACTCCTATTGATGCAGCCCAGAATTGCATTGGCTTTTTTAGCTGCTGCATCACACTGTTGACTCATGTCAAGTTGATGGTCTACCAAGACTCCTAGATCCTTTTCACATGTACTGCTCTCAAGCCGGTAGATCACCGGTAGATCACTGGCTCCCCCCAAAGAAGCTCAACAAGTTTGGCTCCCCTAAAAAAAGCTCAACATTTTCGCCCTTCACCCCCTAAAGCAGGGCTTTCCTTCCTAAAAAAGCTAAAAAACTTTGACCTGAACCTCCCAAAAAGGGGGTAGATCACTGCCAGTCTTTGTGAGTAGATCAGAGTCCCTTGGGAGTTGGCCACCCCTGTCTTAGATGTTAAGTCTCCTATTCTCACCTGCTCCCTGGCTTCCCAGTCACTAGTGGTTGCTGGGCCCTGCAGTGTCCCAACCCGGTGAGAAAGGCTTTCTTCAATGAGGCTGAATGTTGGAAAAGTCAAGACAGGCAAAAGAAAGCACTTCTTCATAGACAGAATCATAGAATTGTGGAGTTGGAAGGAACCACGAGGGTCATTTAGTCCAACTCCCTGCAATGCAGGAATCTTTTTGTCCAACATGGGGCTCAAACCCACGACCCTGAGATCAAGAGTCTCATGCTCTACGGACTGAGCTATCACGCAGTGCATAGTTGAAGTATGGAATCTGCTCCCTGAAGATGTAGTGATGGCCACCAACTTGGATGGCTTAAAAACACACACACAGAGAGAGGACAAGGCTTTCGGTGATTAGTAGCCACCTTGGCTAGCTATGTTCTTCCTCCACTGCCAGAGGAGATATGATAGCCACCTTCAAATATCTAAAGGGCTGTTGCACGGAAAGTGGAGCAAGCTTGTTTTCACCTGCTCTGGAGGGTAGGACCCGAACCAATGGATTCAAATTGCAGGCAGGAGATTCTGACTCAACACCAGGGAGGCCTTTCTGATGCTAAAAGCTGTTTGGCAGTGGAATGGACTCCCTCAGAAGGTGTTAGACTCTCCTTCATTTTTTTGGATGGCTATCTGTCATGGGTGCTTTAGCTGTGACTCCTGCCTTGCAGGGGGTTGAACTAGATCAGGGGTCGGCAAACTACGGCCCGCGGACTGGATCCGGCCCAATTGCCTTCAGGATCCGGCCCGCAAATGGTCCGTGGATCAGTGTGGGCTGTGGGGTTCTGTTCTTCCCCCCATTTCTTTTTGGCCATTCCTCCCCCCCATTTCTTTTCGGCCATCTTTTTTCCTGCGCCGCCATTTCCTCCCCCCTCTCACACACCGCGGTGGCGCCTCCTCCCTCCCTCCTACTTAGAAGTGCGAGCAAAGGCTGACACCAGTCATGGACAATTGCCTGCAAAGCTGTGTGAGGCCCTGGCTAATGGGTGGGCGGCAGCGGCTGTGCAGCGGCTCAACGGATAAAAAGCCGTGCCAGAGCCCACCTCAGCACGGCGCGGGGACTGACCAATCAGTTTCCGCGCCATGCTGAGACAAGCCCCGACACAGTCCTTCACTTGCTGAGCCACCGCTGACACGCAGCGGCAGATCCTGCCGGGCACCCTGGCTGCTCTCCCTGCCTGCCTGCCTGCCAGGCAGTCCTGGCTGCACCAGAGGCCGCCGCTGCCACTCAGTGGGGTCTGGACGGGAGAGGCCGGCCAGCACCATCACTGCCGCCGCCCTCACCATGAAGGAATTTGAGTACCGGCAGCACGTACTCCGGCCCCTACAAGGTCTGAGGGACAGTGGACCGGCCCCCTGCTGAAAAGGTTTGCCGACCCCTGAACTAGATGACCCTTGGGGTCCCAACTCCATGATTCTGTTATTCCCCCAACAAAACAAATGGGCCCCACTCCCTAGGAGAGATCTAGGCACTGTGAATATGGAGAGCGCAAAGAATTGGAGTATTTAGGTCAGGCATAGGCAAACTCAGCCTTCCAGATGTTTTGGGACTACAACTCCCATGATCCCTAGCTAACAGGACCAGTGGTCAGGGGTGATGGGAACTGTAGTCCCAAAACATCTGGAGGGCTGAGTTTACCTATGCCTGATTTAGGTTAAAGCAAGGTTTGTGTTTCTCCCCTTCCTTTCCTAGGATAGGCAAGAGGGTTTGTGTTGTAAACATTGCCTGCCCTTAGATGGAAAAGAGAAATAAAGGAGTATGCTTCGAGGCCTAGTTCTAGCAAAGGGGAGCTAGAAGCGAGTTTAAGGCCGTTTCACGCTGGAGCCGAAGAACAGGCATCCCAGGGTTGAGTGCAGTCTCAACCCAAGAAGACAACGTCTCTGTTTGGAAACACTTTAAGTCTTCGGCGTCTAATTAGTGGCTAACAAATCAGTGAAGGCTCTAATTAGGGCTTCCCAGAAAACCCCAGCTTAAGAGGCACTGCCTCCCCCCCCCCAGGAAGTGGGATCTAATTAGGAGAAAAGATGCTCCTATTATTCCAAACAGAAAAAGACCAGCCATCTGCCCTCCTGGAAACCCCAGTAACTCAGAACCAGAGAGTGTGGGTTCCCCCCCCCCTTCTTCTTCTTCTTCTTCTTCTTCTTCTTCTTCTTTACAAAATTCTCCCTATTCTAAAACCATCCACTGTGACGTGTTCCAGGAAGGAGGAAAAATAATTATAATAATCAGGTGGATGGATGACTGTGCTCCAAGCTCACCCCCAAAATTTGAGTCCATTAGGGCAAGTGGGGCCATAAGCTCCGTCTGCCCCTGACTAGCCCTCCTTACAGATGACCAGCTTTGTGGGTGGCATGGGCTGTCCACCTCCTCCTTGGTCTTGCCTTTGTAGAACTCAGCAAGGATGGAAATGGAGTCAAAAGCAGGATTAGTTGGCTCTGTTTGCCATTGGCTGTGGCTCCCCCTGCTGTTGGCCTCCCAGCCTTCCGCCCTGCCAGCCCCAGGAGGAACCAGCCTCTGCTGCCTGAGTCTCCCCAGAGTAATCAGACGGGGAACCCAAGGCGAGAGTCTTCAAGAAGGCTGTGCACGCTTGAATCTTCCTCCCCCCCCCCCAGCCTCTTCCTCTGCAGATGGTGCTTGTCATCTTTAATTGTGAGCCATTTGGGACAAATGCATCCACGTTGCAGGTGTTGGCAGAGGAAGCAGCCAGAGGAGCTGGAGGAGGAGCTGGGTGTAAACCGCAGGCAAATGCACACCATCATACACCTTGGCAGGGAAAAATGTGGCCGGTGCATATGTCTCAAGATAGCTGGGAAGCTACTTAGGTGCTGGGGCTCCAGCTTGCTCAGAGCCAGTGTGGTGTATTGGTTAGAGTGTTGGACTAGGACCTGGGAGACCAGGGTTCAAATCCCCGCTGGGCCATGAAGCTCGCTGGGTGACCTGTTATTGCTCATCAGCTCTCTAGGTGACCTTGGGCCAATCACTGCCTCTCAGCCTAACCTACCTCACAAGGTTGTTGTAGGGGTTGAATGAGGAGGGAGCGAACCATGTATGGCACCTTGACTCCTTGGAAGAAAAGATATAAATGCAATAAATATACAACACCAAAAACTACCAACAATCCAAGAGTGGCACATCAAATTGATAGAGTTTATGAATTTGGCGAAAATGACAGTGGCAATTAGAAACATACCGAAACAAAGAATAAAAGAGGAATGGAAATTTGTGGAAGAATATTTTAAAAAAGAGGGTATTAAAACAGAGTTGGTGAATTGCTTAGATTGAAATTAACGAGGGGATGAAAACATAGGAAAATAGACTAGATCTAGCAATTAATAATAACAATAAGAAATTAAAACAAGATTATATACACATGTATAAGAAAATATAGGAAATATTAGAAATAGCAAATTTAAACAATAAGAATAAGAAACGATGCACAATCAGTAAGAAGTCATGTTTTATTTGTAATCTTTTCTTTTTCTTACTTTCAGTCTTTTTTTCTTCTTCCTTTTCTTTCTTTTTCTTTCTTTCTTTGATTGTATGCTTAACTTTTCTTTTGTTATGTTTGTTATGTTTTTTTAAGTTCACATTTGTAAGTACGGAACGTGAAGATGGTGTAAATTTTTATGTGATGGATAAAGAAAGTTTATTTTATACACACACACACACACACACACACACACACACAACACCCCTGTCATTTGGGAACCCTTTTGCCTCTTCTTGTTCTTCTTCTTCTTTGGCGCTCACTTGTAGCCGAGTAAGATTGTCTTCCATAAACATGGTCTTAACAATCAGTCTGTAAGTTGACTGTGGAGGCCAATTCTGGATCCACACATCCTTCCACAGTGGGGCCATAGGTTTCCGGGCGGGAGTTGCTCACGGTGTGGATTTGCCAAGCGTGCCTTCCTCTTAGCACATTTCTCCCTTTCGTCCTAAGTTTAAGCGTCTTCAAAGTCCATGATTTTGTTCTCCAGTTGGAGCGCTCACAAGCCACTGTTTCCCAGTTGTCGGTGTCTATACTACATTTTTTAGATTTGCCTTAAGAAAGTCTTTGAACCTCTTTTGTTGTCCACCGGGTGTATTTCGCTTTCCATTCTAGAGTTGAGAATAGAGTAGTTGCTTTGGAAGATGATCATCAGGCATCCGCACAACATGACCAGTCCAACAAAGTTGATGTTGAAGAACCATTGCTTCGACACTGGTGATCTTTGCTTCTTCCAGTACACTGGCATTCATTTGCCTGTCTTCCCAAGTGATGTGTAACATTTTTCGGAGACACCGTTGATGGAATCTTTCGAGGAGTTGGAGATGGCGTTTATAAGTGGTCCATGTTTCACAACCGTAAAGTTGGTAGTACAATAGCTTTGTAAACAAGCATTTGGGTTCCCCTTCGAATGTCCCGGTTCTCAAACACTCTGCACTTCAATCGGGAGAAAGCTGCACTTGCAGAGCTCAGGCAATGCTGGATGTTGGCCCTTGTGGCAAGTTAACTGCCCAGGTAGGAAAAGTGATCAACACTTTCCAGCGTTACACCATTAAGTGGGATTTGTGGCACCGCAGAGGGGTTGTTTTGTGCTTGTTGGTGCAGCACTTTGGTGTTTTGGATATTGAGCGATAGGCCAAGTTTTCCGTAAGCTTCTGCGAAGATTGTCGAAGGGAAACTCCCCACTGGGGTAGGAATCGTATATCGAACAGATGGAAAGCTCTTTAATCTGAGTAGACTGGAAGCAAAAAGTTTCAGACACGGGCCTTTGCTAGGGCTCAAAGTGGGGGCCTTCTGCATGCCAAGCACCAGCTCTGTCTCCGCCTCAGCCCCTTGTTCCCAGCACTTCGTAATCAAAGGGGTGTGCTGCTTCAGAGCAGGTTAGGAGCAGCCGGTGAGTCATATCAGCAAAGGGGTTTCCTTTGTTGCATTTTTTTCCCCTAAGAGGACTGCTTCATTGCAGGTATGTAGGGAGGTCAGGCAGCCTCCTCTGCAGCAGAAGCCTGAAAGACTTAGAGATTAACACTTTCCTCAACTGGACCTCAGAGGATGGGCGGAAGAGAGGGAGGAGAGCTCTTTTAGCATAGCTTTCTGGTGGTTGGCTTTGGTTTTGCAACGCTGTGCTCAGGCGGGCAGCATTTCACTGGCCCCTGTGCCAGAGCGCTGCATGCCCAATTTCAGGCAGGCAGGAAGAAGATCCGGAGAGGGGATCTGGGAAGGGGGATCAGCAGCTTATAGGAACTGGCACCACAGCCCAACACAGGAACACTGGCTCAGCAAGAAAAAAGCCTCCAGGAGCCCCTTGCCTGTGTTTTCTTCTCAGCAGCAGGCCTGACAAGAAGGTTGGTGGCAGATGTGGGAAGGGGGGGAGGCGATAGATGTAGATGCTCTCTGGGGATCCAGCAGGGAAGCTGGCAGAGCAGGGGAGATGGAGCAAGAACAGGAGGGAAGAGAGAAGGAGGAAGGAGGAGGAGTGTGTGTGGCGGGGAGATTATTGCCTGGAATTGCTGTGGTGCAGATTCCGCAGTCCCAACCCCTCCACCTGGCCTGAGTTCAAACCAATACTTTTTCCAGGAAGGTGTCTCAACCAACAAAGAGAGATCTAATTCCCCCCCCCCATAAAGCAAGGAGCGCCAGATTTCTGTTCAGAGCTCAGCTCAGGCTTTGTCGGCAGTGAGTGGCTTCCTGGTGGCAGTCAGAGCAGTATTGCTACTAACAATAATTTATATTTATCTGCCACCCATCTCGACTGGGTTGCCTCAGCCACTCTGGGCCACTTCCAACAAATTAAAACATCAAACAGAGTAAAACATCAACCATTAAAAACTCCCCTAAACAGAGCTGCCTTCAGATGTCTTCTAAAAGTCAGGTAGTTGTTTATTTCTTTGACACCTGATGGGAGGGCGTTCCACAGGGCGGGTGCCACCACCGAGAAGGCCCTCTGCCTGGTTGCCTTGTAAACTCACTTCTCACAATGAGGGAACCACCACAAAGCCCTCAGAGGTGGACCTCCGTGTCCGGGCTGAACGATGGGAATGGAGATGCTCCTTCAGGTATACAGGGCTGGTATACAATAAATTGCACTGGTAATAGCTGCTTTTTTATATGGCATTTTAGATCGTCTCCCCCCACCACACACCCACACCCAAAGTGCTTTGCAATGTGCATTGTGCTTTATCCTTGTTGACAGCTGAGCTCACGTAATGGGCCTGTGGCAGAAGATGGTATAAAAACTCTTCTTCCCAGTGGTGGATGTTCCATTGGGGGGAACGGCTCACCAAGTCTGCCCTCAGCCAGCCTCTATTTCAGGGGTCTCCAAACTATGGCCCAAGGGCCGGATACGGCCTGAGGGGCTCGTTTATCCGGCCCCCGGCAATCCCTCCCGCCCGCTGCCGCCGCCCGCTGTTACTGGCACGGCACGGCGCGGCACGGCTGCCCACTTCCGGGTCAGAGGAGCACCGGAAATAGCTTGTGCGCATGCGCAAGCGTTATTTCCGGTGCACATCCGGGTCGGAGGAGGCCCGTGCACATGCGCATAAGCTATTTCCATTGCTCCTCCGACCCGGAAGTGCGCTGGAAATAGCGTGTGTGCACACGTATGGGTGCGCACTCCCCCTCCCTCCGGCCCGCCGCACGATCGGCACTGGAGACACCGGCCAGAGGCGCGGTAAGTTTGCTGACCCCTGCTCTATTTGCTTGCCTTCTTACTTGCATCCAGTCCTTGCCCCTTGTAGAAGCCGGCAGGGACAATATTAGTCGGATCTGCCTATCTAGTGCCACCTACTGTTGGCCTCCAGGCTTTCCACCCATCACTATTGCTTCCCAGTGCCAAACCCCATACCTTTTTATTTTGGATGTCATTTTTATTGACGATGGCTCTTGTTTTTTGACAAAACGAAACAGCATTATAAAAAAAAAAGACAAAGACAAAATGATCCAAAGACTAAATAAAACATTCATCATAATTACAGCAAACCAAGTATTTTCTCAACAGTAGCAGGTGCTTTGTTAAGATGTAATATATACCTGCTACCTTGTGGGACATCTTTGGGAGAAGAAAAAGCCTAAGGAGTAAACCCCACACAAATGGAATGGAGTCCCTAAGGCAGTTGAATGGCACCTTGTATGCTTCCTTCTGGCAACTCCAGCAACTAAGCTGCTGCCAGACGTATTGCTCTGCTTTCCTTTGGTCCACATCCCCGAGGCTGAGAGATTGGGGGGGGGGGTCTTGTCATCTGGGAAGCCCAGAACCTCCATACACACGGTCCAGCAGAGGCATAGCGGTGGGGGGTGCCTTGGACCCAGGTGCAATTTTGAGAGGGGGCGCAAACAGGCATCCCCACAGCAGGCTCCTTCATCAGAGGAGGCTGCGGCGCTTGTGCCCAGCAGCAGCTTGGTTGCTGGAGTTGCCAGAAGGAAGCATACAAGGTGCCATTCAACTGTCTTAGGGACTCCGCTCCATTTGTGTGGGGTTTACCCCTTAGCCTTTTCTTCTCCCAAAGATGTCCCACAAGGTAGCACGTACGGATTGTTCCTTGCGTTTTACTCCCGAAGCCTTTCTCCCAAGAGAGTATAGCTGCACGGCGTCAGAAAGTAACAGAGCCAGCTTGGCGCCGTGGTTAAGAGTGCTGGATTAGGACCCGGGAGACCAGAGTTTAAACCCCCACTCAGCCATGAAGCTCGCTTGGATGGCCAGTTGCTGTCTCTCAGCTTAACCTGCCTCGCAGGGTTGTTTGTGAGGATAAAATAACTCTCTCTTTCTCTTTCTCTTTCTCTTCCTCTTTCTCTTTCTCTTCCCCCACCCCACCCCCCTACACACACACACTGTACTTTTGATCCAATATTCTTCACCATCCCTGGGCTTTCATTAAGTAAAAACAAAACGTGTTAAACCAAGAGTGGGGAATCTGAGGGACCAAATTGTTTGTAGCTAGACTACAAACTCCCATCATTCCTGCCCACTGGGGGAAGTAGGTAGCCCCGAGCATCTATTTTTTAGATGCCCTTATTATGACAAGGCGCGCAGAGACATTATTGCCCCCCTATGGAGAGGTTAGCTGACCTTCCAGAAAAGACTACACTAAACGCCCTTTTACTAGGCAAAGATCAAAAGATAACCCGGATGGTAGCTAGATTCTGCACGCAGATCTGCAGGCACAGTCTATCCTCCCAGAACAAACCAGTCAGTGGGGGAAACAGTCGCGGTGAGCCCCCGGGGCGATAGGGTCAATCTGTAGGTGATTGATGCAGAAAGCTCCGAAGCACAGTGGAGGTCAAACACTTCTGGCTCCACACCCCCATTTACTTTGGAGGAGACACTGCTCAGTGGCTTTGTATGTAGAAGATCTCTTGTTCAGTCCCTGACCTCCCCAGAGTATTGAACTTGGTGTTGGGCTGTGGGTAGCAGCTCTTCTGGAATGAAGACCTCGAGCAGAAGCTGGGAAAATGCAAGCTGGACCCTCCTCTTGGATATTTTTAGCCCCTTTTAAATTTTTAGACTGCTATATTCATTCTGCGTTTTAATCTCCTTTAGCTTTGTAAAGCATTTTTCAGATTTTAAATGCTGGTCTATGACCGTAATAAAGATTTGATTTGAAACTCCCATCATCCCTGACTGGATCTGAGGGGTGATGGAGTTCAGCCAAGTTCCTCACCAATGCATTCAATATATACATGCATTTATTATATATACCGGTAAAAATGTCAGGGATCCCCATTGCTGGGCAAAAGATTCCTGCGCTGCAGGGGGTTGGACTAGATGACTAGATTCTTAGAGGTTCTCTTTTCTCTTTTAGCTGTGAGCCACCATGAGTCCCGTTTGGGGGAAATGTGGCAAGTAAATAAAAACACCAGTCTCCTAGTTTGGCCCCAAGGGAGGCCATATCTTCATAATAAATGTATTGTTGCTTTCAGTTCCATGTTTAACTTATCATGGCTTGCCCCAAAGAATCCTGGGAATTGTTGTTTGGTGAGAGTCCTAAGTACAGTGGTACCTCGGGTTACAGGCGCTTCAGGTTACAGACTCCGCTAACCCAGAAATAGTACCTCGGGTTAAGAAATTTACCTCAGGATGAGAACAGAAATCGCACGGCGGCAGTGGGAGGCCCATTAGCTGAAGTGGTACCTCAGGTTAAGAACAGTTTCAGGTTAAGAACGGACCTCCAGAACAAATTAAGTTCTTAACCCGAGGTACCACTGTATAAGACAAACTTCTAAGCAGTCCTATGTCTTCCAAAGCAACTACAGTGGTACCTCAGGTTACAGGCGCTTCAGGTTACAGACTCCGCTAACCCAGAAATAGTACCTCGGGTTAAGAAATTTACTTCAGGATGAGAACAGAAATCGCGCGGTGGCAGCGGGAGGCCCCATTAGCTGAAGTGGTACCTCAGGTTAAGAACAGTTTCAGGTTAAGAACGGACCTCCAGAACGAAATAAGTTCTTAACCCTAGGTACCACTGTATTAAAGGTTCCTAACATGCACACACACATAGTCGTTGATGCCTGTTGGTGATGGGGAATGCCGGGCTGAACACAACCAGAGGAAGATTATCAGGTGTGCAGGACGGAGAGTCAGGAACTGATTTAGAGCAGCCTGACTGGTGGCAAGGCAGCATTCCCTTGCTTCTAGGTCATTCTACCCTGGAGGGGCTCCAGATCATTACACATTGCTGCTGTATATACTGTGCTTGCCTGCCAGGTAGCTGGGTGGGTGGGTGGATTATATTCTGTATGCTGGGAAGAGCCAAGGTCTACGCTTGGAATACCTTAATCGCCGTTATTTACACTGCTCCACAGTATGTTGGGACCCAGGTGGCACTGTGGGTTAAACCACAGAGCCTAGGGCTTGCCGATCAGAAGGTTGGCAGTTCGAATCCCCGCGACGGGGTGAGCTCCCGTTGCTCGGTCCCAGCTCCTGCCAACCTAGCAGTTCGAAAGCATGTCAAAGTACAAGTAGATAAATAGGAACCGCTCCGGCGGGAAGGTAAACGGTGTTTCCGTGCGCTGCTCTGGTTCACCAGAAGCAGCTTTGTCATGCTGGCCACATGACCTGGAAGCTGTACGCCGGCTCCCTCGGCCAATAAAGCGAGATGAGCGCCGCAGCCCCTGAGTCGGACACGACTGGACCTAATGGTCAGGGGTCCATTTACCTTTACCTTTACAGTATGTTATTTGGAGGTTTTACTTTTGGGAGGGAAATGTCCTAGCAAGGACGGCTGGACTGGATAACCTGATACAAAAGAGGACAGAGCTCTTTTTCTTCGTAGTGTTCAAAAGCAGCAATTTCGACAGGTACAGTTCATCATGTGTCTCTGGGGAGCATTACAGGGCTGGCAGCTTTCCCGGCAGCCTCTGCAGCTGTGCCACCAATAGCCATCAGAGGTGTGTGCAGATTTTAGGAGGCTGTGGCACTTATCCCCATGTTGCGCTACTGCTGTCTGCACAACAGGCTGAAGCCTCTGGGGGCCGGCTAGGCTGGTCTTGCACCCCCAAATCAGTTGGCACCTTTAGTGAGAAAAACTGTAACCTACGCTGTAGTCCCCTCTTCCCCAGGTTCTCTGTCTTCTTTTCCATCTGATCTCATCCTTTTAGTGGGGGAACATAAGACCTGGGGTGGTATTCAGCTAACTTTTACTCAGGGTGGGCCCAGTAAAATGGCCAAGTTAGTCAGAGCCATTAATTTTAATAGGACTCCCCTGAGTAAAAATTTTGACTGCAAGCCCTGGTTCCCACATGCAGCAGAAATGAGCTGGTATAGTTCTGAGGTGTCAGAGTGGACTGTACCACCATAGGATCTACACAGGATTGTTGGGCTTAATGAGCACAGCAACTCATCTCCAGCAGATCTTGCCCCTATGCTGAAACTGAAGGTCCCCTCCTCCCCACAGTTGCCTGACCCCTCCAATCCAGGGTTTCCCCCAAGCAATCTGAGACTACGCCTGCATAATGTTAGCTTCTCCTCTGCCCTCTTCATCTCATCTCCTGGTTCTGGGAGATGAGGCAGGGAGGGGAGCTTGTTGTAGCAGGATGGGGAGACAAGACACCTGTGACTCTTTACTAGCCAGATTCATTTCTTGCCTCTTGGCTATCTCCCTCCTCTCTGATTCTGCCCCCTCTGATTCTGGACTCCTCTCTGCCACAGACTCCCCCTGCTCACTAAGCCCTGTTACCTCTCATCTTTTGACACCTCCTCCTCCCAGACTTCTCCCCCTGACCCCTCATCGCCATCCCCCAACCCATCTCCACCAGTCTCCTTCCCTTGGGGGGGTTCCCCAGCTGGACCATTCCTCTGCGTCCAACCAGTCCCTGACATTACAGTGGCCAATGGGAAGCTGCCAGAAGGACCAGGGTGCAGCAGCCACTCTCCCTGTTTGTGATTCCCCTGGCAACTGGCATTCAGAGGCCTACTGCCTCCGACAGAGGAGGTGGAACATCCTAGGCGATGGGCACTGCTGGGCCTCCAAGGGAGCTCCTAATCAGGAAGGTGGGGGAAGCCTGAATGGCAATAACTGCTTTCCACTCTTGGTATTGCACCAGGGCGGTAGAAGCCAGGCCTTACCTGCTGAACCTCGCTGTCAGGTTCTCTTATCGGTTGCTCAATAGAAGTGCCAAGCCATTTGTCTTTTAGTCTTTTTATTCAGTGCCAAACTATTTACAGTGCAGAGCTGTGTCTTATCATGTCTGCTCAATCACTAGCAGAATCCGGAAGTGCCTCCCTCCTGTTTTGGCGCCAACACCAAAGCCTCGGCATCCTGAATTGCTGCCTCCTCCTCCTACGTGATATCTGCGCCGGAACTGACGTTTCCCCCTCCGATCGAGTCTGCTGGGTGGTGCCAGGCCTCCCACTAACTCCCTGGACACCTGGCACTCCCTGGCTCCCATCCACTAACTGCTCCTCCCCCGAGACGAAGATGGACCTGTTGTTAACACAGGCTGCGGCTCTCTATAAACACTCAGAGCTGGACTGGCAGGGGCTGGCAGATCCCTGACACTCATCCTGTCATGTGGCCGCTAACGCCACAGGAGCCTGTTTAGGGGTCAGCAGCCGGGAACAGTAATCAGAAGGCCGCACACGCCTGCCAGCAGCATGGCTGCCTGCCACATTCTTGCATTCCTCCAGACTCCACTGCTTTTGCGCTTCCCCTCCGCCCCGGCCCTTGTGGCTTATTGCTTGCTTATTCCTCATTTGTTCAGCGCTGGCTTTGACGCTTCGTTCTATGACAGCACCTCATCCTTAACACCGGAGGGCGGAGGGGGAGAAGAGAAGCAGGGAGGGAAGGAAAACAAAAGCACAGCATTTTGCTCCTGTGTCCTTGGTGGCTCAAGGCAAAGCAATCATTCTCCAAGTAAGTCCGCCTCTCCCCTTAATTGCTCCCTTCATGTCCTGGTGTTGCAGCTGATGCACAGATTCACTTCTAGGAACCGTGCTGCTGCTTGCTTCTCTCTTTGCCTTTAAGCTGCCGGTCCCTGGGTCAATCACACGGGTCTTTACTCATCCCCAGTGGGAAATGTGTGCCCCTCCAGATGTGGCTGGACTACAGCTCCCATAATCCCTCGCAGCTGGTGATGCATGCTGGGTCTGACCGGGTCATGCAGGACTCTGGTTTCTTAATCTCCACCATTTCTCCAAGCTGGACTGTCACATATCTCTCCCTCCTGGTCTATTAAAATGTGAAAGGGGTGTTTAAGTGCCCACCTGACGCCCAGACCGTAGCTCTCACTGGTCAGAAAGAGCCAGGGTTCTCTCGCTCTAGAAAAGGGGAGACAGCCTTTAAAAGGTGTGATGCTCTTGAAGCTTTAACTCTCTCTGTCATCATGAATGTTGTGATCTGCCCTGAGATCTATGGGTATAGGATGGTATAAAGGTAAAGGGACCCCTGACCATTAGGTCCAGTCGCGGACGACTCTGCGGTTGCGGCGCTCATCTTGCTTACTGGCCAAGGGAGCCGGCGTACAGCTTCCGGGTCATGTGGCTAGCATGACTAAGCCGCTTCTGGCGAACCAGAGCAGCGCACGGAAACGCTGTTTACCTTCCCGCCGGAGCGGTACCTATTTATCTACTTGCACTTTGACGTGCTTTCGAACTGCTAGGTTGGCAGGAACAGGGACCGAGCAACGGGAGCTCACCCCATCGCGGAGATTCAACCTGCCGACCTTCTGATCGGCAAGCCCTAGGCTCTGTGGTTTAACCCATAGTGCCACCCGTGTCCCATAGGATGGTATACAAATTGAATAAATAAAATAAAATAATCATTAGGGACCTGGGCCAGATCTTCTAGACCAACTGGATGGAGGCTGGCCACTTTTGCTGCCTACTCACAAGTAGACAGAAACCATTGTGTTGCTAGTAAATAGCCAAGAAGTAAGTAAGGTAGAGACTGAGAGGAGATACGGTAAAGGTAACGGTAAAGGGACCCCTGACCATTAGGTCCAGTCGTGTCCGACTCTGGGGTTGCGGCGCTCATCTCGCTTTATTGGCCGAGAGCCGGCGTACAGCTTCCGGGTCATGTGGCCAGCATGACTAAGCCGCTTCTGGCAAACCTGAGCCGCGCACGGAAACGCCGTTTACCTTCCCGCCAGAGCGGTTCCTATTTATCTACTTGCACTTTGATGTGCTTTCGAACTGCTAGGTGGGCAGGAGCTGGGACCAAGCAACGGGAGCTCACCCCGTCGCAGGGATTCAAACCGCCGACCTTCTGATCAGCAAGCCCTAGGCTCTGAAGCACTGTCACAAATAAAAAGAAAAGGGGGGGGGGAGAGAAGATACCACTGCTATTAAATAAGCACTGTTTTTGATGGAGTTCATAGAATTGTAGAGTTGGAAGGGATCCTGAGGATCATCTAGTCCAACCCCCTGCAATGCAGGAATGTCCCATAGGGGGATCGAACCTGCGGCCTTGGCACAATCAGCACTACGCTCTACCCAGCTGAGCTGTGTCCTGCGTGGCAGTGCTGGGCTCAAACTAGCCAAGAAAGACGCTGCGATTATTACTGAAGGAGGGTCACATCAGGGCACTCTCCGATCCAAGTAACCCCCCCCCCCCCCGAGTCTTAGTGAGCTGGGCTTTTCCTCCCTATCACCTCCCATATTGTCGCCCCCCCCATTTCCTCTGCCCTTTCTACATACTGCCAAACTGGGCTTTTAATCCTCGCCCTATTAGGATGGGGTTAAAATGCGTCACACAGAGGCTTTAGTCCTTTTTAATGACACATCTGTTAATTCGGCAGCCTGGCAACATCTGGAACCTAAAGTCACTTTCTCCCACGGAATGTCATTTCCCTACAGCTTAGTCTCTCTCCCTGAGCTGCTCCTGTCGCCCACACGCTG
Source organism: Darevskia nairensis (assembly GCA_034642065.1). Classification (NCBI taxonomy): domain Eukaryota; kingdom Metazoa; phylum Chordata; class Lepidosauria; order Squamata; family Lacertidae; genus Darevskia; species Darevskia nairensis. The sequence goes on from JAWWNI010000434.1 coordinate 3,178,471, forward strand.
AACTCTCCCTTCTTTTACCTCAGGAGACAGCTGGCCCTTTTGCCAGGAGTGTCATTCCAGTGAGAAAGAGATTTCTCGGACTGGGGTGAGGCGGGGAGAGAGAAGATTGACAGCGCAGGTTCAAAAACCTCTTTGAAATAAATTTCTCAATTAAATGTCAAAAGCAGAGTATATTTTAAGCGTACCGGGGTGGTTTTTTTTGGTTACGTTTCAGGATGCCTAACAAACAGAGACATGAGTTCTCCTGAGGTATAAGGGCATGTGGTCTGAACATACAGGGAAAGGCACATTTGTGCTTCTGTGTGGGGTTGTCTCTCCTCCCCCTAAATGGCACTCGTGCCCCCAGGCAAAAGACAGCTGTTTTGTGCTCTCTCTTTCGCCAAGGGAAAGGCGCGTGGAGAGTTCAAGAGAAGGTTTCTTCAGAGAACAAATCTCTGCGGTGTCGTCATGATAATCTGCCCCTTCCCAAATGTTCAGCCGGCGCAGAGATTATGGAGGTGCAGAAATAAGCACACATGGCATACTATACCTGCCTTCAACAACTTCGTGCTCTCTTCAGGTGTTTGTGGACTACAACTCCCATCATCCTCCAGCTGTCGCAACTGGGGGCCAGCCAGCTTGGGTTGATGGGACTTGTAGTTCGAAACATTTGAGGAGAGCATGAAGCTAGCGAAAGCTGTACTGGGTTACTGCACAATCTTTATCCAAAACAGTTCTGATCCCAAACAAATACAGACTACTCTCGGGAAGTTTTTAATGTTTGATGTTTTATTACGTTTTTAGATTTTGCTGGAAGCCGCCCAGAGTGGCTGGGGAAACCCAGCCAGATGGGCGGGGTATAAGTAATAAAATTATAAGTACAGTATTATTATTCAAATATATATATGTATATGTATGTATATATGTATGTGTATATATATATATATATATATATATATATATATATATATATATATGATTTTTATTGGTTTTACATATAATCACATTACGTAACATTGTACCCTCTTATTTTATCTCTTTGGCTCAACTGAGCCTAACGACTTCCCTCCCTCCTGTCTGATGGTTTACAAAATTAAACTTTACATCTTTACAATTCGCTTCGTTTCCTATCCTTGTTATATCATTACCTAAAATATTATATTCTTCTTCCTTCATTCCCTGCACTCTGTGCAGCTCCTCCTCCTCAGCTCTGGCCTCCTGGTGCGTTGCTCAGAACGCTTTTCAGATGCTCCAAATTAGCAAAGTACCCCTTCCATCCTGGGGATTGGTGCCTTGTCACGGAGAACCTCCCTGCTTCTAATTTGTGGTGCCCCCATTGTTTGCGCCTGACTCATACGACCACCACGCAATCCCCTCCTATTGATTTGTTTTTGCCGAGGAAGGAAAAGATAAGCCCTCGAGGGAGGTGAGCTGGGGACTCTGAGAAGGTGGCGAGGGAAAGGCGGGGGGGGGGGCAGGAAAGACAGCCAAGGCTGAGCTTTTTCCCACCCCAAAGCAGCCTTGAGAGACTCCAGCAGGAAAAGCTGCAGCCCACAGGGGGCTGACACAGATAATCCTGTCCCTGCCTTTGCCTCCCGGGCCTTAAAGCGCCCTGCCTCCTCCAAAACCTTTTTGGGACAACCTTTGCTTTTGGGGTGCCCCCTCTCTGCTACTTGATGTGGGAGCTGGTGGGCTAACCTGCATGGACGGGGCTACACGACTGCATGACAACGACGTTAACCTTACGAAGTTGAGCTTGCTTTCTTCCTCCTCCCTCCCATTCCTTTCTTCCTCCTGCGTGATCATAGCTGTCAACCCTCCCTTTTTTTTGGCGAGAAACTCCCTTATTCCAATGCCGTTTCCCGCTGCTATGCCGGATTGTTGATATCCCTTAAATTTCCCAGATTTCAAAGGAAGCAGCTCCTCTCCCTCCCTGCCGGCCAGGGAGGCTCCTCAGCTCCGTTGCTCGGCTGCCAATAAGGAGTCTGAGACCGACTGGGGGCGGAGCTTGCATGCCTTGTGCAGCCAGACCCTCACGCCCAACCAGACAGACAGCCTGCCTGCCGTCTATGTGCTCGCTCTTCCGCTCACCCGTTCGTGCGCAGCCTCTGGAGCGCAGGGTGGCGAGGCTATTTGGTGCCATTGCACCGCCCTTGCGGCATCCCTTATTTTCAAATCCGAAAGTTTGGGAAAAAATCCCTTATTTTCAAATCCGAAAGTAGACAGCTATGTGTGTGATTCTCAGCCGCAGGGAGGAGATGGTCTTCTTACTAGTGATTTCTGCAAGCTTGCTGTGGGAGAGCACCTTTCAGCTCAAGAGCAAGGGTGTAGACTCAGGTTTCGGAGGTAGGAAAGCCAGGCTCAGATCCTGCCTGTACATTCCCAATATATAGAAGTCAATGCTACAGGAGTGGCACGCTTGGTTTTTGCTTGAACCGAAAGGGGATTGAAGCGGGACAAGTGATCAGGGTCAGCACCCAACATTCTCGGATAGCTCCAGCAACGACCAAGCAGGGCCCATCACCGATGTCTGCCAAGGAACCCCCCTAATTTCTCACCCTGCCCCCACCTGCCCCCCAGTCCTCCAAGCAGTGCATGTGTTTTTTGCGTGCATTGAACACATGACAAGCTGCACCTGCTGAAATTCTCTCTTCTGTATACCTCTTTGAGTTGCAGAAGCCCCTTTCTCTCCCCCCCCTCCACCCTACCTGTTACCTTCGTGTGCTGGGTGAAGATCTTTTATCTGCTCAGTCTTTTGAGCTGTTGTTACAACAAGTTCCTTTTTAATTTCAGTTACAGGTAGGTAGCCGTATTGGTCTGCCGTAGTCGAAACAGAATAAAATAAAAATTCCTTCCAGTAGCACCTTCGAGACCAACTAAGTTTGTTCTTGGTATGAGCTTTCGTGTGCCTGCACGCCGGCTTTTGGGTTCCTGCCGTTTAAACACAAAAGTCTGCTTCTTCTTACACCATCCTTTTCGAGGTTTCTTGTTATTGGCTGTTTTACATGATTGTTAGCCACTATTGTTTGTTTATTTAATTAATTTGTGCACAAACAAACACACACACACACCCCTTCATCCGCAGACCTCGGGGCGTTTCACAACATAAACTATGAGAATGTAAATGTCTGTTCATTTTGTATGTTTATGTTGTGAACCACCCTGTGATCTTTGGATGAAGGCTGGTATACAAATTTAAATAGATCAATAAATAAATATTACACACACATACTTGAATAATAATTATTAATTAATGCCATTTATTGGTTGCTTTATACCACTGTTTGGGTCTCCAGCTGTTTTTGGACTACAGTTCCCACCATCCCTGACCACTAGTCCTGCCAGCTAGGGATAGCCAGTGTGGTGTAGTGGTTAAGAGCGGTAGACTCGTAATCTGGGGAACCGGGTTCGCGTCCCCGCTCCTCCACATGCAGCTGCTGGGTGACCTTGGACTAGTCACACTTCTTTGAAGTCTCTCAGCCCCACTCACCTCACAGAGTGTTTGTTGTGGGGGAGGAAGGGAAAGGAGAATGTTAGCCGCTTTGAGACTCCTTAGGGTAGTGATAAAGCGGGGTATCAAATCCAAACTCCTCTTCTTCTTCTTCTTCTTCTTCTTCTTCTTCTTCTTCTTCTTCTTCTAGGGGTGACAGGAGTTATAGTCCAAAAACAGCTGGAGGCCCATGTTTGGGAAACCCTGCTTTATACAAAAGGAAAAGTCTCAAAATGGCTTGACAATAAATAAAAATAATACTTCCAGTTTTGGGGCTTCTTCTTTTTAAAAGGATTCTTGCTGCATGTTCCGCACAGTTCAGATTATTATTATTTTGTTTATTTCAAAATGCACATCAAAGCAACACTTTTCTTAGGACCAGCTGGGTGGGGGGACAAAATAAAAAATAAAAAAATTCCTCCCAGTAGCACCTTAGAGACCAACTAAGTTTGTTCTTGGTATGAGCTTTCGTGTGCATGCACACTTATCCGGATACACTGAAACAGAAGTGTATTGGGGGGGGGGAGCATTGCCAAACCATGAGCAAGCTTTCGGGCTTAGCTAAGGCCCGTGGCTGCTGTCTCTATTAGGTGGCCAGGTGCAGATGAGGACCCTGCATTTCCCCAGCCATTGCCCACAGCTGCCCAAACCCAACCGCGTGGTTAGCTCTGCGTTCATTAAGAGGCAGCTGCCGCCCTGTGTCACAGAAGGGGCATTGGAGAGATCCGATTGTGGGCTGAGCAATGGTGCATCAAAGAAAAGAACCCTAAAGGGATGGAGGGGGAGGGGGATTTCATGCTGCGGATTTTCACCCTGTCATGGCTCAGCTGGCTTTGCTCAATCCTTGGAACAGACAGAGATACCTTGGGTCTGATCTCTCATCTCAGCACAGTCGGATTCTGGCCCCATTTGTATTCAAAGCAAAATCTTATCAGGCCTCCTGTGGCATGATGGATCAGTGCGTCTGGATGTTAGCCAGAAGGTTGGTGGTTCAAGCACACCCAGGGATGGCTTTGGGCAGGATTCCTCCATTGCAGGGGGTTGCACTAGATGACCCTCGGGATCCCTTCCAACTCTACAATTCTATGATACAGTGGCACCTTTGGTTCTCAGACTTAATCCGTCCCGGAAGTCCGTTCCAAAACCAAAGCGTTCCAAAACCAAGGCACGCTTTCCAATAGAAAGTACCGGTAATGCAAAATGGATTAATCCATTCCAGACTTTTAAAAACAGCTCCGAAAACAGCCATTTAACATGAATTTTGCTATCTAAACGAGACCATGGATCCATAAAATGAAAGCAATAAACCATGTACTGCAATCACACAATCAATCAGTAGCTGAACAGGGTTCCACACAGTCACAAAAAAACAAAACAAAAAAGCTGCAAAAACAAAAACGCAAAATAAATAGCAAAAACAGACAGACCTCAGTATAACACTCAAAACGGAAGTGTGGCACTCAAAACGGAGCATATTTGGCTTCCGAAAAAAGTTCGCAAACCGGAACACTTACTTCAGGGTTTGCAGCATTTGGGTTCAAAGTCGTTCGAGTACCAAGGCATTTGAGAAGCAAGGCACCACTGTACTGTGATTCCGTGAGCACTTTAAACAGTCATGGCTTCCCCCAAAGAATCCTGAGAACTGCAAGTGTGCTGTGAGTTGTTAGGAGGCCCCTATTACCAGGGGCAGACCTTTTGTCATGTGCCCTGTGCAAGGCCAAAATTTGACGCTGCCCCCCTCCCTCCAGCCTTCCCAAAGCTGGGCAAGTGGTAGCTAGGCTTTGGGAAGCAAGGAGGAGGACTCTAGGACCCTGTCGGAACCCTCAAACCTCCTTCCCAAAGCCCAGCACTTACTAGCTAGGCACCCCATTGGCCCCTGCACTGCCTCTGCTATTACAATTTCGGGAGCCACAATTCCTGGAGTTCCCTATGAAGAGGGTTCTGCTCTGGGGAATGTAACTCTGCAAGGGGAGCCGGGGGGGGGGGTCTCATCACAACTCTCAGCACCCTTAGGAAGCTGGTTACCTTAGTTATCAGGGTTATGGCTGTTCAGAGTGGTACAATAGTGCCTTAAATGCATCATGTGGATAGGACCCTTCTCTCAGAAGGAAACACCCATTTATAGCCTCTCTCCCAGGTGTGTTCCGCCACATGCTGACGAACTACAGCTTCCCCCATCCCTGGTCATTGGCAATGCTTGCTGGGGCTGATGGGAGTTGTAGTTCAGCAACATCCGGAAGGCTAAAGGTTCCTGGTTTAGGTCTTCCTCCTTAAAGCAAGTTTCAACAGAGGCCAAAGAAGTTGTGCAGAACTCCAGCCAAAGAGAAGGGCAGCCAGGAACAGTCAAGGATTGTGATGTTCTATCTCCCCTGTAGGGTTGCCACAATTGTTCTGGCAAAATACAGGGGAGGGGGATTAGGAGTCAAAAAAAATTTTCACCAAGTGCTGAAATGACTTCAAAGCAATCCTTTACAATACATGGCAGCCTAACCGGATAGCCCTTCTGGAATTTCTCTTCCTCTCTCTCTCTCTCTCTCTCTCTCTCTCTCTCTCTCTCTCTCTCTCTCTCTCTCACACACACACACACACACACACACGTAAATCTGTCTGTACTTTGTTACCCAGAGCTCAAATGTACGACATTTCACACATATGCAATACATACAGGCCAGGGCAATGAATGAATAGATAGATAGATAGATAGATAGATAGATAGATAGATAGATAGATAGATAGATAGATAGAGGGTCTTATCCCGATGAGGGGGCAAGCTTTATTCCACATCAGGCATAAGCAAACTCCGGCCCTTCAGATGTTTGAGACTACAGTTCCCATCATCCCTAGTTAACAGGACCAGTGGCCATGGATGATGGGAATTGTAGTCCCAAACATCTGGAGGGCCGGAGTTTGCCTATGCCTGTTCCACATGTTAGATGTTTGAAAGATAGAGGGAAACAATGGGGTACTGGGCAAGCCTTGTGGGGAGCTACTTCTCCCCCACCCTCCTCTCTCAAATACCATGCGGGTAACTATTCTTCATAACTTCTAGGGGGCTTCTAGGCCACACTGACACAAACCCCCTTGTTCCTAGAGCCCCGAAACCTGTTGCTCTCTGAGGGACAGAGCCTGGCACTCTGCATCCTGTTATTGAATCAATGTCCACACTGAAATACGGGACGATCCCATATTACGGTATACAGGACAGGTGGCAACCCTACTTGTATGCCTCTGAATATCTGTGACTGGGAGGGCGCTGTGGCGTCTGTTTGTGAGCTTCCCACAGGCATCTGGTTGGCCACTGATTTTGGATTCTGAAGGCCCTTTAGCCTGATCCAGCAAGACTCTCCTTGTGGCATTGGTGATGAGCCCGTGGCCCTCCCAGATGTTTCCGGATTCCCATGCCAGCACTGACCATGAGGCCAGGGGACCGGAGCGGGACTGCAGGCAGAAACACCTGTTACCGGGGGTGGGGGAGGCTTCATGTGAAAGTGGCCATGCTGCCTGCATGCTGTTGCCATGGAGAAGGGGATTAAGAGGCATTTTGCCTGTGACCCAAACTCACTCTCTTCTCCTTTTGGAATCGGGAAGGCAACACCACCTTTTGCACGGGGGAAGAGTACACATTGTGGAGAAAGGTTACCTACATTGGCCCCCAGTACATTTCCGAGCACAATCGAAAGTGTTGGTGCTGGCCTTTAAAGCCCTAAATGGCCTCGGCCCCAGTATACCTGAAGGAGCGTCTCCACCCCCATCGTTCTACCCGTTCTAATGCTCTTGCTGAAAGCAAGGTGAAAGAGCATTGTTGTCCATCTTCCAAGGGTTGAAAAATCACCAGCTAAGAACTATTTTTTGAAATTTTGTTTTTAAATATCATTTTTATTTCTTTTCAAAACATTTTTGCGATATTAACGTTCACATACTTTTTCACATATTATACCTTTTTGGCTTTTTACAGCCTTGACTTCCTTCAGTCCTTCCACGCGACATTATTATTCCTATATTTCTACTTATATTTCTTATTTCTACCATTGCTTTTTACATCTCACTCAAACCTTATTGCTGTAAAGTTCATACCTACCAATATTTCTTTCTTAATCTACAATGCCTCTTGTAATCCTACTAACGTATTCAATTCAGTATTTTCTTTTAAGTATTCTGTAAATTTAGTCCAATCTTTGAGGAACTTCTGGTCCCGCTGTTCTCGGATTCTTCCCGACATTTTATCCATTTCTGCATAGTCCAGTAATTTCATTCTCCATTCTTCAATTGTCGGTGTTTGTTCTTGCTTCCATTTCTGTGCTATTAACATTCTTGCCGCAGTCACTGCATATTGGAAAAGCTTAATATCTTGCTTTTTAATATCTGTACCCATAATTTCTTTTGAAATTTTGGGCATTTAGAACTCATGAATCAGAGAGTTCTGCAGAAGAAGGTATGACCAATGAGGAAAGATGATCATTCTATGTCTGGCATGTGAGAGGTTCATAGACCTTCACTGAAGAGCCTGGATTATATTTGACTTCACTTTCTTCATGTTTGTTTCCATTTTGTTGATGCATAGCTATTATGACAATCTTTTAGCTCCTCGATTCAACAAGCCGAAGTTTCTGAATTGTGCTGGTTTTGTGGAAAGTTGTATCTTCTAAGTTTTTGATTTTTGTACCTAAGGGAGGAACTCAACATGTTGTCGGTGCAAACAGACCAATCTCCGTTCTCTTCCCCAGTGGCGGAGCTTCATGCTCCAGCATGGGGGGGGGCGGAGAGCAGGGGCGTGGCATGCATCCTGAGGCCGGGGCACACCTGGGGGTCAGCCGCAATGGCACCCCACCAGGATCGCACTGCCAGGGGCGGTGGTCTCCCCCCCCCCCGCACTCTTCTTCCTCCGCCACTGCTCCTCCCTTAATTATCGTTAAGGGTCAGGCAGGAGTGTTATAAAACCAATAACTTTATTTAAACAAGCTTTCTTCAACTCCTAACTCTCTCTGATCCTCCTGCTCTTTGTCTATATACTTTCTGGGCCGAATGACTTCCTGGTAGCTGTTCCCTTAACCTGTGTCTTCCCTCTCTGTGTCATTAAATTGAAACTTGAGATAGACTCCAATATGGAGCTGGCGAGAAACTCCCAAAAGAAGGGTACCAATAGCCTGGCAGAACCACTGAAGCCGGAACTGGCTAGTCTACAAGCAAAAGGCATAATTGCCCCAAGTAGATAATACTACAGCATAGATCAGCAGCCTAGTTATTCTCCTAACCCTCTTGGCTTAGTTCCACATACAGTAGTACCTCGGATTAAGAATTTAATACGTTCTGGAGGTCCGTTCTTAACCTGAAACCGTTCTTAACCTGAGGTACCACTTCAGCTAATGGGGCCTCCCGCTGCCGCCGCGCGATTTCTGTTCTCATCCTGAGGTAAAGTTCTTGACCCGAGGTACTATTTCTGGGTTAGCGAAGTCTGTAACCTGAAGCGTCTGTAACCTGAGGTACCACTGTACATTGATGCGCTCCCCACCATGCACTGTTCTGGGGGTTCTCCTGAACCCCCTCCCCCAAGCCAATGTGGTGAGAGAGGAGGGAAAGCTCCATGGTGCTAGCAGAAATCCCCATGTGGGCTTCTGCTAGCAGGACCCGTTAGTTGAATTTAGCCTTGTTTTTAATTCTTGCATTTATGAGCAATTTAAATTCCGCTCTCGTCACATGCTTATATAAACATTGCAAATGCATTTCTTCTTCTTCTTTGCAATGCAGCTGTTAAGTTGACTTTATAAGAGGGTAGAAAAATGCAATATATTTTTCATCTAAGCTTTCCCCCCCCTTTTTTTTTTTTACCTTGACCTTTGTGGTCTGTGTTCTTTGTTTCTGGTGCACAGTCAATTATATTTTATCTCCAATTTGGTTTGTTTTGGAAAAAGGAATTGTGCCCATCTGCCTCTGTGTGTGTGTGTGTGTGTGTGTGTGTGTGTGTGAGAGAGAGAGAGAGAGAGAGAGAGAGAGAGAGAGAGAGAGAGAATTGGGGAGAGAATGAAAGAGAAGACCTTTCATCTCATGCCTTCCGCTCTCCATATCACATCATTAACCATTCCAGACATTCCTGAGCAGAGAGGTCTCCACCTGCATCAGGGACGCCTCAACCTTGGTGTATCAGGCAATTTGAATGCAAATGAATTTGGTCTTTTGGTGGGGAGGGGCAGCTTCAAGAGCAGAACAGAATCCTGAGAGAGACTGATAAGGAGTGGAAGAAAGGTAGGGGGTTAGGGATGAGATAGGAATGACCAGGCAGAGGAGATTAACTAAAGAACAGGGTTGCCTTGTGATCCTTCTCTCTTTCGCCCCTTTTGCTACGGATCTCTTCCTGAAGGCAATCCTGCATCTGTACACAGTGGGGTGGGGGGGGGGAGAGGAGTTTGACAATATGTTCCAGAATAAGAGCAGCCGTGCAGAGTATCCCGATAGCTGCTGCCTTTGCTCAGCATCTCTGCTTTATAGAGAGGAGCAGGGGTGGGGGTTTTTTTTGGGGGGGGGGAATAATAGCTCAGTCATGGAGCATGTGATTTGCATACATAAAACCTCAGGTGCCCCTAGGAATCCTGCCACCCAAGGCCTTACTTTGCCTCATGCACTATTGGCCTGGTTCTTTGCCAATAGTGCAGGGGTGTTCATTGGGGCCAATTTCAAAAGGCAGGGGCCACCACGCTGAAGGCCCTGACCCCTCGGTGGTCTTGAACACAGATACACCATGTCTATCAACACAGAATCCTGCCTCAAGGCCCACATTTTTCATCAAGGAGCCTTTTCACTTGTTTAAATCAATCAATAAATCACCCTTTCATACTATAATTCTAGATGGGCAAGCACTGGCCCTCCCAGATGCCATTGGACTCCCATCAGCCCTGACCATTGGCAATTCTGGCTGGAGCTGATGGGAGTTTCAAAACACCTGGGAGGGGGGAGGGTTCCTATCTCTGTTCTACAGCACCTAAAATCTACTTGCTAGTGTACAAAAATAAAACAGAAGACAATTCCTGCCCGCAGACATACACAACCTAAATAAGGCAGGCAGACAAGGAGAGTTATGGGAGGGCCAGTACGATTTTGAGCAAAATTCAAAGTGTTAGTGCTGTCCTTTAAAGCCCTAAATGACTTCGGCCCAGTATACCTGAAGGAGCATCTCCATCATTCAGCCTGGACACTGAGGTCCAGCTCTGAGGGTCTTCTGGCAGTTCCTTCACTGTGAAAAGTTACAGGGAACCAGGCAGAGGGCTTTCTCAGTGGTGGCGCCTGCCCTGTGGAACACTCTCCCATCAGATGTCAAGGAAATAAACAACTATCTGACTTTTAGAAGACACCTGAAAGCAGACCTGTTTAGGGAAGTTTTAAATGTTTGATGTTTTATTGTGTTTTTAATATTCTGTTGGGAGTCGCCCAGGTGGGCAGGGTATAAATAACAACAACAACAACAGCAACATATTATTATTATTATTATTATTATTATTAATACTACTACTATTACTACTACTACTACTACTGTGGTTTTATAATTTGTTCCAAGCCGCCCAGAGTGGCTGGGGCAACCCAGTAATTATGGGTGGCATATAAATAAATTAGTAGTAATAGTACCAGTAGTAGCAATGATGATGATGATGATGATAGGGCAGGGACGGAATAGCAGGATGAGACAGGAATAGCTTGTCATTTTACAGGTTGAACATTTTAAATGGCTGTTTAAAAGAAAAGGGGAGAGAGAGCTTGGCTCTTCTTAACCTGGCAACCTTTCCGCATTAGGATTCAAACCCCAAATCAGGGGTCAGCAACCTTTTTCAGCCGTGGGCCGGTCCACCATCCCTCAGACCATGTGGGGGGGCCGGACTATATTTTGAAGGAAAAAAATGAACGAATTCCTATGCCCCACAAATAACCCAGAGATGCATTTTAAATAAAAGGACACATTCTACTCATGTAAAAACACGCTGATTCTCGGACCGTCCGCGGGCTGGACTGAGAAGGCGATTGGGCCACATCTGGCCCACGGGCCTTAGGTTGCCTACCCCTGCCCCAGATCCTCAATTGCCGGATGCTGGTTTGTGTCCATAGTGCCAGGCTCTGTGGATGCTGTTGGTGAATTTTTAGTCACCCATATGCTCATTGAAGGAGTGGAAGGAGGTGGGGAGGGTAGAGCGTTGAGGCCTCCAGGCACAACGTCCCTCCATCTCCATGCTCCCCTCCTCCTTGAGCCCAGCTGCCGCTGCCTGCCTCCCTCTGCCACCCAGGCCAAGGCCGGGCAAGAGTTCCACATCACTTCTGCTCTGCGTTTGTGTAAATGTCACTCCTTCCTGCAGGGAGCTGGGAGAGTGTTTTCCAGGACACAGCGCTGGCTACAGCCAACCAGAGACCTCAGCATTCAATCTCTCCCTCTCTCCCAGCACATCTCTCTCAACTCTCCCCAGTGAGAAAACCAAGCTTGAGAAAGAAGTGAGGGTGGGTGGGTGGAATATAGGGAGCTGGAAACGATGGACGCGGATGGGGAAACGGACCCCCGTGACGCTTGCACACAGCTCTGGATTCTAAATTGGCTGCTGCCACTGAAAAGGAGATAGAGAAAGAGGGAGGGGGGGAGATCTATTTAGTCATTTGCGCACAGCTCTCCTGCAAGCGGAATGTGCTGAATCATCAAGAAGTCAAGCCAAAGGTGTTGCTGCATCTCTCACAACACCTAGCAGAGAGGAGGACTGGAGGAAGGACACCTTTGACAGACAAACAGGCGGGTGCGGTATCTGCTCAGCCCCTTTCTCTTGAAGGGGAGGAGGAGGAGAAGAAGCTTTGTCTGTGAAAAGAACTCACGTTTTTGTTTCGCCCAGATGTTCTCGGTTTGCCCGCTTTGCTTGAAGAAATGCTGATAATATACGATGGGCATCCCTGGTAGCAGGAGAGCAGGAGAAGATCCCTGCTTGCAATATAGCCATCAACGTCACCATAATTTTATTATTTATACCCCTCCCATCTGGCTGGGTTTCCCCAGCCACTCTGGGCGGCTTGCAACATATCTAAAAGCATGATAAAAATACCAATCCTTAAAAACTTCCCTAAACAGGGCTGCCTTCAGATGTCTTCTAAATGTCAGGTAGTTGTTTATCTCTTTGACATCTGATGGGAGGGCATTCCACAGGGCAGGCGCCACTACCAAGAAGGCCCTCTGCCTGGTTCCCTGTAACTTCACTTCTCACAGTGAGGGAACCACCAGAAGGCCCTCGGCACTGGACCTCAGTGTCCGGACTGAACGGTGGGGGTGGAGACGCTCCTTCAGGTATACTGGGCCAAGGCCGTTTAGGGCTTTAAAGGTCAGCACCAACACTTTGAATTGTGCTCAGAAACATACTGGGAGCCAGTAAAGATCCTTTAGGACCAGTGTTATATGGTCCCACTTGCCACATCTGGTCACCAGTCTATCTGCCACATTCTGGATTAATTATAGTTTCTGAGTCACCTTCAAAGGTAGCCCCATGTAGAGCACATTGTATTGGTCCAAGTGGGAGATAACCAGGGCATGCACCACTCTGGCGAGACAGTCTGGCAAGACAGTCTGTAGGGTCTCAGCCTGCCTACCAGATGGAGCTGGTAAACAGTTGCCCTGGACACAGACTTGACCTGCGCCTCTGTGGACAGCTGTGAGTCCAAAATGACTCCCAGGGCTGTGCACCTGGTCTTTTAGGGGCACGGTTACCCTGTTCAGGACCAGGAAGTCCCCCACACCCACCCGCCCCCTGTTCCCCAAGAACAGTAATTCACCTGGTGAGCTTCTCCAATCACCACAGGTCACTGGCTGGGTTTCTACATGCCCCACAGATTTTAAAGGTGCAGGATGGGGGCCCGGAAAGGTGATGACAACCCCACACACATATAATGGCTGGTGATAAGCAGGTGGCTTGTTTTAGTTGTTTCCCTTTCCGTTGTTTGTTTCTTTTTATTTTCAGATCTTGAGCGTTCATAAATCTTGTTGATTTCTAAGTCCTGGTGTCACCTCAAGGCCAGCATGTAATGTTCAGCTGCAGCAGCACAGGCCTGGAACATACCGTCAGGACGGAATAGGAGGACTCTAAGAGCCTCTCTCCGGATAAGCCCTGAGATTGATATTATGGCTCAGCTGAGCTGCACATAATACGATTAAGGAGATGAACTCGGGCGGTTGGTCCCAACAAGATCTCGGCACCTGCAGGGATATGAGAAATGAAAGGGCAGAGGCTGGTTTTTCGTAAGTTGGCGGTCTGGCTATAGGTTGGGTTGGCTCGCTCTTAGCAGTTGGACTTAGGAGTTGCGGCTGGAGTTCAGAGTCGTCCTCATCTGTAAAATGTAGCAATCTGTCGGAGAACAGCTAAGTTAATAGAAGAGGAAACGCTCTCTTCCCTTCTCCTAACCAAAACGTCCTTACAAAAGTTTGAACGTGCTGTCTCCTGCTTTGAACATACACATTTATTTCACAACAGTAGATGCTGTACAACACTGGACTTGGATGAAATGGTATCGCTTCTAGTCTCAAATCTTCCATTCTTGGGCAAGGTGATGGAGAGAGTGGTTGCTGAACAACTCCAGGCACGCCTGGAAGAAGCGGACCATTTGGATCCCTTCCAGTCGGGATTCAGCCCTCATCATGGGACTGAAACTGCCTTGGTCTCACTGGTCGATGATCTCCGGCGGGCTAGGGACAAAGGTGAGAGCTGTTTCCTAGTTCTGCTGGATCTCTTAGCGGCTTTTGATACCATCGACCATAACATCCTTCTGGACCATCTAGAGGGGATGGGAGCTGGGGGCACTGTTATACAGTGGTTCCGCTCCTTCCTCTTGGGCCGTGTTCAGAAAGTGGTGGTGGAGGATGAGTCTTCAGACCCCTGGGCTCTCACTTGTGGGGTGCCTCAGGGTTCTGTCCTCTCCCTCATGCTTTTCAATATCTACATGCAGCCGCTGGGAGAGATCATCAGGGGGTTTGGGCTGGGTGTTCATCAATATGCGGATGATACCCAGCTCTACCTCTCTTTCAAATCAGAACCAGTGAAGGCGGTGAAGGGCCTGTGTGAGTGTCTGGAGGTGGTTGGAGGATGGATGGCAGCTGACAGATTGAGGTTGAATCTGACAAGACATAAGAAAAATTATTATTATTATTATTATTATTATTTACTAGACAACCTGTTTGTTGAGCATTCATCCCAATGGGTTTGTGGAAAATTCAAGCGATGTTAAGTCACAGCGACTGCCTTTCCACACTTTTTAGTGTGTTTTCCTCTCACTTCCCTTCATGCAAAACATCCAACCTTTGAGAAAGAGGTTTTGTTACACCAGACCTCCCAAGTCAGCTACCGTTGCACAACCTGAATTTGCCAGGATGCAACAGAATTGCACCCCAAAATAGCAGCACTCTGGAAGTGCCCTAAAACAATCTAACATTCATATTGGTTTGTTTGTTTGCTTATTTAATTTATTATTATTATTATTATTATTATTATTATTATTTTATTGGTTTCTATTTTTTATTGCTTTGTTTGTTGCCTTAAAGGGATATTCTGTTTCTTAATGTCTGATGTTTTGTTGTGTTTTTATATTCTTCTTCTTTGGCGATCACTCGTAGCCGAGTAAGATTGTCTTCCATGAACATGGTCTTACCGGTAACTTAACAGTGAGTCTGTAAGTGACTGTGGAGGCCAATTCTGGATCTGCATGTCCTTCCACAGTGGGGACATACCGGTAGGTTTCCAGGCGGAAGTTTATCATGGTGAGGGTTTGCCAAGTGTGGCTTCCTCTTAGCACGTTTCTCCCTTTCGTCCTGAGTTCGAGTGTCTTCAAAGCCCATGACACCTTTGGTGAAGGCTGTTCTCCAATTGGAGCGCTCGCAGGCCAGTGTTTCCCAGTTGTCGGTGTTTATACTACATTTTTAAAGATTTGCCTTGAGAGGGTCTTTGAACCTCTTTTGTTGACCACCAGCATTACGCTTAGCATTTGAAAGTTCGGAATAGAGTAGTTGTGTTTTTATATATGCTGTAAGCCGCCCAGAGTGGTTGTGTGGCCGGGGAAACCCAGCCAGATGGGCGGGATAGAGCCATTTAGGCCGACTCAATTATTTTAAAAGGTGGAAAATACAGTGTCTTCTTTAGTTATAGGTTTTTAAACCTCTCCCATCCTCTCCCACCCCAGCCTTCGCCCGAACCTTAGTCGAGATTTTAAAAGAATTCCCCTCCTCCCCTTGCTCTGTGTTGTACCTGTGTGTGTGTGTGTGTGTGTGTGTGTGTGTGTGTGTATAAAAGCATCTTGTCAAGGTAAGAGTAGCTGGGATGATGACTCACAATCCTGTCTGGTTCTAGCTAATGAGCATCCTTCCGCTCACCCAGTGCAGGTTTCATATGTCTGCAAGCACATTCAGCCCAGGCAGAGGTCCCACAACTTATGTTGTGCTGCAAAAGCAGAGGGTGGTCTACAGAGGAAGGTGTATACACAACACCTCACACTGTATCAGCAGCACACAATCTGGTAAACGAGGCCTGAGCCTCTGGCAGAGTGGAGTGGAAGCTGGGGTACCCGCAGCCTCCTCTCTCCTTTATCCTCAACCCCATGGCCGACTGCTGAAAATGAGCTGGAGTCAATCAAGCACCTCCATATGAATGAACAAAAAGGAACTATTTGGCTGCTGTCGTGCAGGAAAAAAATGCCTCTGGCTGTAGGATCCCACACAGTGGAAACAGGCAGAGCAGATTATGCAGACAAAAGCGTGGTCCGGGAGACAGAATATTCTATACCTGCAGCATCTCTTGACAGATGCCTATGCAAATCACCCTACCTTTCCTCCTGCAATCCTTCAAGATCGGGGCTGCTGGTAGCAATCTGCAGAAGTAATTAAAAACTAAGTGCCCCTAAGCACACAGAGAGTGAATTTCCTTTGCAAATGAGTAACTGTGGTTCATCACCATACAAGAGGGTTTCTATGGGGAAAGTGGGGTCTGCTTCGAGTGTGGGTTCGGCTCCGGCCCCTCGTTCTTCAGAAATGCAGCAGCAATCCAAGGAAGGAGAATCTATCTTGCCACCAGCCACTATCCCCTGGTGTTTAGTCTAAACCTGCCTTCCTATAGTTAAAAAGGATTTTCCTCTTGTGCTGGTCTTGGTGGAGAGGCTCCAAGCCACATCTCATTTCCGGGACCCTTTATAATATTAGGAGACTATCGTCCTGTCCCCTTTCAATAGTAAAGGTAAAGGGACCCCTGACTATTAGGTCCACTCGTGACCAACTCTGGAGTTGCGGTGCTCATCTCGCTTTATTGGCCGAGGGAGCCGGCCTACATGACCACATGCTGGTCATGTGGCCAGCATGTCAAAGCCGCTTCTGGCGAAGCAGAGCAGCGCACGGAAATGCCGTTTACCTTCCCGCCGGAGCAGTACCTATTTATCTACTTGCACTTTGATGTGCTTTCGAACTGCTAGGTGGGCAGGAGCAACGGGAGCTCACCCCGTCGCAGGGATTCGAACCGCCGACCTTCTGATCGGCAAGCCCTAGGCTCTGTGGTGTAAGCCACAGCGCCACCCGCATCCCTTCCCCGTTCAATATATCCTGTTAAATAGCTTAACGCACCTTTCATCATACATTTTTCCACGAACGCTAAGGCTTTTATGTATATCCTACAGCACGACGACATCCTGAGAAGCTTAGCCTCCGTCTGAAAAAAATAATCAAGTTTCTAGACCTTATGGATGTAAGGATAGAACCTGAAAATGTGAGCAATACCTGAGCCCTTGGATAGCAGCTGAGTAAGGCTTTCAGTGGTCAGAGGGCAGGGTGTGAATTCTTTGCCAAGCTCCTGGCACTGCCCCCCCCCCCGCTCCCTAGCATTGGGCAGGATAGATGCATACATGCATGACAAACTTAAAAGTGCATAATATAGTAGTGCAAGTTGCAGATACAGTCTCTCGTTTGGTGCAGAATTTGGGTTACGTAAGAGAGCTTGAGAATTTATATAGAACAAAGTATTGTTGTGGGAGTCGGAGCCTGAACGGCTGGACCAGAGCTTGTCTTGATAGTCCCTTGGCAAAGCTGCGAAGTATCTCCTTTGTCATGAAAACAACAGGTAAATGGTCCAGGACGACTAGGAAAAGGCCTCTATCTGTGTGCAACCCTTACAGTGATGGCTAACCTTGACACCCCAGATGTTTTGGAACTACAACTCCCATCATCCCTAGCTAACAGGATCAGTGGTCAGGGATGATGGGAGTTGTAGTCCCAAAACATCTGGAGTGTCAAGGTTAGCCATCACTGCCTTAGAACTAAGGAGGATGCCTTCCTTGCACCTACAGAGGAAACCAAGGGCAAGGGATGATTTTGAGAAACAGATGAACAGAGATCTGCCTCTGGACTCTGTGGGTATCTTAGGATGCTGCCTCGCCCTCCTGCTAGAGATCTGATGTGGGAGCAGTGAACTGCAGCTGTTTGTTGGGAGTGTTTCAGCTGCACCTCCACCTATGCACAGCCTGTATATTTGCAAATAAACACAAATGTCGCAAAATGCTGAAAAAGCCTCCAGCAACCTCCTCGTATGAAGGGAACCAAACCTGGGTAAGCGCCGAACCCCTTGCAACATGGTTTGTGGGGGAAGCCTACCCATTATACGTCTTGCAGAGGTCCCGGCTCCTTTCCAGACTGCAAAGCAGAACAATTGATTTCAGCCCCGTTGTATTAACCACATGCCTCCCTCCCCCCCCCACCCCCCTTTATTTCTCTGTTCCATCCAGCTCTCTGCCTGGTGCTGGGCTGCATGATATTCCCAGATGGCTGGGATTCAGAGACCGTCAGGGACATGTGTGGGGAGAAGACGGGCAAGTACTCGCTGGGCGACTGCTCCGTGCGCTGGGCTTACATCCTAGCCATCATTGGCATCTTGAATGCCCTCATCCTCTCCTTCCTGGCCTTTGTCCTCGGCAACCGGCAGAACGACCTGCTTCACGAGGAGCTCAAAACAGAGAACAAAGGTGAGTGCCGTGCCCCTCTGTGATGCAGCAGAGCTTCTGCTTGCCCGCCTCAAGCCAGGAAGCCATGAAGGTGGAGCTTTGGAAAGGAGGTGTGAGGGCTCTGACAGGGTCCCAGAGTCCTCCTGCCTCCTTCCCAAAGCCTAGTTAGCCATGGTTCCCCAGCTTTTAGGAGGAGGTGGGAGGGTGACAAGGCAGGGTGCGGCCCACGAGTGTCTTGCGGCCCACTTGCTATGAAAAGTTGGGCCGCCCTGAGCTGGAGAGAGCCTACCTCCCCTGAGAAATAACTTCTCTAGGTTTGCCTTTATGCTCTGGTGAAGCATAGTCCAAAAAGGTGGGGGAGGGCACAAACCTTCTCCATCCCAGGTCCAAGAAGGGCATCTTTCTCACCCTGCCACAGGACCAATCTCACAAAACCCAATGCTCGCGAGGGTTCCCTATCCACCTCATCAGGTTGGCAGAGGTTGCCGTGTGTCGTTTTCTGTGCAAGTTTGCAAATTGATATCTAGCACAGAATTCAGCATGCCGAGAATTTTACTAATTTTTTAAGTAACACCTTTCTGCCTCCCATGGCTATAGATAATTTTAAAGACAGCCAGGGGAAGTTTGCGGAATCTGAAAAGCCAGCGGGGTGTCTGAAGGGAACCCACCCAATACAATACACACTAGCAAGGGGGTGGGCTTCAGGTGTTGCCCCCCTCATTGCCCCTCCCCATAAGCAGAAGGAGACCTACAATGGAGGAAACCAGAGGCATGTTTGTTTAGTAAGTGCAATCTGTTCAGATCAGAGAACTGTGTTGCAGGTTTTTATTGGGTGCACACAGCAGATTAAAGCTGTGCCTTCAATAAGTGAAATATGTCTTACACAAAACAGAAGCAGTTCATTATATATACCAGATTTGGGAAACCTTTGGCCCTCCAAATGTTGCTGAGTTGCAGCAAATATGGCCAGTGTTCGGGGATGGTGGGAGTTCAGCGACATGTGGAGCATCAAAGGCTCCCCACACCTGATTATATACACAAGGCATAGGCAAACTCCAGCCCTCCAGATGTTTTGAGACTACAACTCCCACCATCCCTGACCATTGGTCCTGTTAGCTAGGGATGATGGGAGTTGTAGTCCAAAAACATCTGGAGGGCCGAGTTTGCCTATGCCTGACACACACACACACGCACACACACCTTCATGATGAAGGCCAGACTAACTTTCATTTTCATCCAATGCTGCTCCCACTTCCCAAGGAAGTAGCTGCTGCAAGGGCTGGAATGGCAAGAGAAAGTGCACCATTACGTTTGCAAAAATGTGAAGCACGCATAAAATGCACATATTCCTGAAAACAATCTTTTAGAAATGCATTACGAGGCGGAAACGCTTTGCAAAAATGTGTGCACGGTTGTAAAATGGTATGCGAACATGTGTATTAGGAGAAACCCCTGCTAAAATGCTTTTGAGTTTTCATTACAGTCGTACCCCGGTTGCCGAACGGGATCCGTTCCGGAAGTCCGTTCGACTTCTGAAAACAGTTCGACAACCAAGGAGCGCAGCTTCCGATCGGCTGCAGGAGCTTCTTGCGCTCAATCGGAAGCCGCATCAGCTGCGTCGGATGTTCGGCTTCCAAAGAACGTTTGCAAACGGGAACACTCGGTTCCGGGTTTGCGGAGTTTGGGAGCCACAACGTTCGAGTCGCAAGGCGCTTGGGATCCAAGGTACGACTGTATTTATATCAGTGCCGGATTTACGTATATGCTAAAGAAGCTATAGCTTAGGGCCCCACTCTCTTGGGGGGGGGCCCAAAATTTTTTTAAAGGGGGGGGGACTGGATGTACATTTCCAAAATATAAGATAAAAAACAAATAAAATAAAACCTACATACAGCAACGGTGGCAAATGGCTTTAGATACCTATTAGGTCCATAAATTACCATATAGCATATATTCAACACCAAAAAAAACATCGACAATTTGTTGTTGACAAAGGACAGCTGGACATATAAAGGGCCCCATTACCTTCAGTAGCTTAGGGCCTCATCAAACTGAAATCTGATTTATATACAGTGATCCCTCGACTTACGAGTAACCCGACTTCCGTATTTTTCGAGTTACGAGGGATCAAAGCAGCCGCGCGCTTCTGAACTTTTTCGACTTCCGAAAGGAAGTCGCGGCCGTTTTAGATAGGGTTTCCTCGACTTCCAAAGTTTAGATAGGGCTTTTTTCGACCTACGCATTTTTTCTCCCCAATGCATTCCTATGGGGACTCGACTTACGATTTTTTCGACTTCCGACGGTCCCGTCGGAATGGATTACCTTCATAAGTCGAGGGTCCACTGTATGTAACAAACTGATGTGGAAATGTGAGATCTGAATTAAGACTAGAGAAAATTGAGAAACGGAGAGAAACTGAAATCGACGGACTTCCCCATCCCTATATACAGACTTAGGATCTCTCTCACACACAAAGAGACCATTTGTGCTCTTTGAATCAGCCTCCCAAGCCTCCACTTTTGGACCAAGGTGCATTCAGGCTCCATGGTTCTGCCAGTGCCACTCTGTGTCCTTTAGGCCATGGAGGGAAAACAGCGGCCACCTTCTGTTCCTGCTTCTGCTTCCCCTAGCCTTGCCGAGGCTTGGGTGGGAGCCAGGGAAACCGAAGGTGCCTAATTGGAAATGTAATTAATCATAACAAATCTCCTGGCCTCCGGGCTTGGTCCATCTGTTCGAATCAAGACAAGGCAGTCTCGCCAGCCGGAACCCAAGTGCTTGAGCAGCAGTCAGTGATGCTGGGAGGGAACCGAGAGCCAAGCAAATCCCTGCTTTTTGTTGATGCACAGAGAGAGAAAAAACAAAATATTCCTTGTGCACACTTGTCCTGCGGTCAGTAGAACCTGCAGCAACCTGCCACTCATCTTCCCTGTCCTCTGTGGGCCCTACAGTGACAGGCTCCAGGAGAACAATTACCTTCCCCAGGTCTTTCAAACAAGGGATGAATAAGCCACATTATAGCCACGTTAACCCTTTCCCAATGCAAATTAAGCAGCCTCATATCCTTTCCCAGTTACAGGTAGGTAGCCATGTTGGTCTGCCATAGTTGAAACAAAATAAAAAAATTCTTTCCAGTAGCACCTTAGAGACCAACTAAGTTTGTTATTGGTATGAGCTTTCGTGTGCATCTTTCGTGGGTATCTGAAGAAGTGTGCATGCACACGAAAGCTCATACCAATAACAAACTTAGTTGGTCTCTAAGGTGCTACTGGAAGGGATTTTTTTTTATCCTTTCCTTTGTTTGCTAGCTTTGCAGCTGACTCCTTATTCCCGAGCGTTTATCAGCAATAAGTCAGCGATAATTTGCAAGGCTGCTTCTCCAGCAGATCAAGTGGCTTTTAAAGGCAGAGCTTGCAAGAGCTGGTTGGAAGAGCTGGCAACCTTTGTCCAACCTCACATGCCATGGGGCAAGGGAGAAAAGAAAAATAAATATTGCTGCTGTTGCTGTTGCTGGAAGCAGCAGCAGGAAGACAGGTGATGTCCTTTCTGCTCTCCCCCTGTTTTTTATATTTTTTTAAGGAATAGCTGCACACTTCCATGTTGGAGTTGTAGAGCAAAATAAAGGCTCTGCCAGAAAAGTATTCCCAAATGAAAAATGAAATTACAGTCATAACTCAGGTTGCGAACGTGATCCGTGCGGGAGGCACGTTCGCAACCCGCAGCGTTCGCAGCCTGAAGCGCCGCGTCTGCGCACGTGCATGATGCGATTTGGTGCTTCTGTGCATGCGCGTGACATCATTTTGTGCTTCTGCGCATGCGTGAGCGCCGAAACCCAGAAGTAACTTCCGGGTTTGGCGCGGTCCACAACCCGAAAACGCGCAACCCGCAGCGTTCGTAACCCGAGCTATGACTGTAATCTTAATAATAAGTAATAAAACAGAAACAGAAAGCCGCACCACTTTAAACACAAACTGCAGAATTATTTAAAACAGAGTGCTAGTAGTAGTAGTAGTAATAATAATAATAAACTGAAAATCCCATTGAACTTAATGGTGTCTGTTTCTGAACACTTATAGCCCATGATTAGGTTGAAAGTCGCAGAGCATCCAAGGGATGTTTCTTGTGACATTTGCACCATCACACCCCACGAGGCAATCAGAGCAGCTATGAAAGCTTTTGAGTGAGGAAATAAGTCTGCTAGGGAAGCCCTGGAAGCCAGAGCTCAACCCTAACCTTCTCTTTTTATATTTTCAACAGATTTTGTTGGCACTGCGGTAAGTTCTTTGTGTCGGTGTGGCCTCGCGGCCTGGTCTGTGCTACACCTGTTGGTGGAGCCTAGCCTAGTTCTGTCATGTCCCTGTCCACATATCTGTACTGTGTTAGGAGGAGGAGACTACCCCACTTTTTGTCTTAAGAGAATGAGAGGGAGAGTGTGAGAGCTGAGTGTACGGACACACATTTATGTTCCATGCTGTCTCACCCGTCTACCCCTCTCCTCTTTGTCTGGGGAAATGGGAGTTACAAGTAGGCAGGTTCGCGGGCTCTTTGTGTTGTTGCAAGCCCCTGTTCCCGTGACTATCTGCACACATACAGTGCTCAGGATGTGAACCAGCCTAGGAGGGTCACTGCCAGAGGCGTAGGAAGCCTCTTGGGTGCCCGGGGCGGCGTTGCCGTGTGGAGGCACCCCCTGGGGGCGGGGCATCCTGACGCATGCGTCGTGACGTCACGACGCATGCGTCAGGACGGACTGCGCATGCCCGGAAATCCCGGAATTTCCAGGCATGCGCAGTCCGTCCTGATGCATGCGTCGTGACGTCACGACGAGCGAGCGCCGGCTCGTGGGGCTGCCCCACGCTGAGCAGGTTTGCGAGCAGGCTGCGGGGCGAGGCTGCCTCGCTCCGCAGCTTGCTTGGGGCCTGCCGGCGGGGCGGGGCTGGCCCAAGTGTCACCTCCCTCCCCTGGAACCCGGGGTGCACCACCCCCGCCCCCCTCGCGACGCCACTGGTCACTGCAGTTTATAGCTCCCAACACTTCAAACTCAGACATCTCCAGTCATTGTTGCCAGGCCAGGCCAGCCCCTGTGAGAATGGGGAACTGCTGTTACCAAACTTCATCATGCAATGGGCCAAACATGGCAGGCAAGTGCATTGTGCCTTTCTTACTTTCGGCCCACCTCTCATGTCACTTGGGGTGAAGACTACACCAGGCCTGATAGGTTGGACCAAGGACCGTCTGAGACAACCCCATGGTTTTCACGGAGGCTGTGAAGTCCAGTTCTGGTCCAACGACAGCCGCTGGGGGAATGCTGAAGTTACCCAGAGCTTTTTTTTTTTTTTAATTTATTGAGTTTCTTTACAACACATACACACACACTTGTCAAACTGAACAGAATAATAATACAGAATCAAAAGAGAAACAAACAACAAGACATAAAACAAAACAAAAAAGTACAAATAAAACATAACGTACGAAAACTTATACAAAACAAATAGTCAATTACACACACACACACACACACACACACACACACACACACACACACACCATATTTCAGTTCTTTTCTTTCAATTGACTTCCTTCGTCCTCAACACGGTTCTTTTATCATTTTTGGTAAACTGTCTCCTTTTTAGTTCATTATTACCCCTTTTTCTTTCTGTTTTTAACTTAAGTTTTTAACTTAAGTAACTTGCAGAAGTTAATCGAAACAAGTCCAAGGATTAATTTGAGGGCACTGCTTTTTAAGATATTCTCTGAATTTTACCCATTCTTTTTGGAATTTTTGCTTGGTTTGACCCCTAATTGCCTCTGTCAATCTGGCCAATTCAATATAATCAAATAATTTGTCTTGCCATTCTTTTTTGGTTGGGATTATTTCTTTTTTCCAATTTTTGGCAGTTAGTGTTCTTGCCGCTCCCGTGGCGTAAAGGAATATTTTCTTATTTTCTCTGGCAATATCTGTGTCTAGTATTGAGGTTACCCAGAACTATTGTCCTGGACTTCTTCAACACTATGCCAGAGTTTGATAAGGGATGCCATTGGGCAGCAGGATGGTTGACAAACCAGCGACATCCCCTGTCTGGTTCAATGCCAGGTGCAAACGTTTATAATCAAGAGGTTTTCTGCTAAAGGAGATGGTGTTTTTACAGACAATAGCAACATCACCACCCCTCAAATACCCAGTTCAGCCTGGTACTGTGCCAGAGGGGTGCCGACTTGAACAAAATATTGTGGGCGCCCAGGTAAGCCCTGCCCCACACCATTGATCACATGATGCAGTGCACACACCTCATTTGATTGGCAATGTCCATCAACTTTGTGGGGGCCCGGCACACTCACATATTTTATTGTGAGAGCCAAAGCCTGCACGGCCCCTAAGAGTTCGCTCCTTTGCTTTACCAAGCACCCAGATGGGCACAGTTTAATTAAGTCAGGTCCACCCAGCTCTCCTATCATGGTCTCAATAATATGCATCATGGATGAGCATGATCATATATAAGATCAGACCAGAGAGCTCAACAGATAAGCAACCAGTCACTTTCAGGGGGACAGGGTCGGTGCTCAGCCCCTCTCCTTCACCTTGCCCTGCCCATCACCACTGAAATCTGCATCTTTGCAACCCTCTTGCTACCTGTCCAGCCACACACGTCCTAGCACCATCATCTGGCCTCACTATATACAGCTGTGAGATTAGGATCACAACTGAGGCCCAGTGGTAGGCACACCCCACATGGGCAGGTGGAAGATCGTGATGCCACTTCAACAACCCTCCCCGCCATCTCTCACTCAGGGGAAACACCACCAAACCAAACCTCCCCTCTTCCAGGCTATCACCCTGGTCACAGGCCTGTCGCCTACAGTGCTGGGCCGACAATTCTGTATCCTGACTTGGCGGGGTGCCCCATATCTCCCTGAAGGAACAACCTAAAGGGAAAACGCCCTTTGGTGTCAATCCTGCCTCACAGAGCAGAGCCCGTCCTTTAACTAAGGCAAGCTCTGGAGCACACACCTGCCAGGCGTATCTGCTATTAATATATAAGGAAGTTGGTGCCATTTTTTAAAAATTGGTCATCAGGTCATTTGCCCAGTCTCATACGCAGACAGAAATTAGATTCGGGTGCAGATTGGGTGCACACATGCAGTCTTGCACACAGGCAAATGCTTCTTGTTCCTTCAACTGCATCACTTTGTTAGAGAACAGTTCAGAGTGACTTTAATTGAGGAAGTGGGGCTAAATTGACACCTTGATTACCGTATCAGGGCCTGGAATGGTCCAACAGCCCCAGGTTAAGACGAAGCATAGCAACTAGAGCTGAGGGCTTGGTGGGGATTTACATATTTCCTTTGTTAGCATTTGTGTACACCACAATTCTGTGTAACAATTGAACTGAGTATTGGGGCACAGAACTAAACATTCTCAATTTCATTTAAAAGAAAAAAAGATCACCACTAAGATTCTAGCCCAGGCTTTCTCAAACTCGACCCTTCCAGATATTTTTGGCCTACAACTCCCATGATCCCTAGCTAGCAGGACCAGTGGTCAGGGATGATGGGAATTGTAGTCTCAAAACATCTGGAGGGCCGAGATTGAGGAAGCCTGCTCTAGCCACTATGCCTGTGAAGATAAGCTTGAAAGTGCCTAGTGAAACTGACACCTCAGAAGCTTTTGAAGTGGGACAACAGCCAGGGTCACACATACCTCCTAACCCCTCTATGCAAATGGCAGGAAATCCAGCAGCTGTCAATTCGCATAAGGTACTATCCACAGAATTCAGCATTCCTCGATGCAGGGTTTTGGCTTACGGTATGTTGGACGCAGAATTTTAGCTGTTCTCTCCACCGCTGCCACCACCGCCCGCCCCAAGCATGAGTACATACAGCACTCCTATTGCCAGCTCTTGTGCAGTCTTGTTTATATTGGTGACACTCTTGTGTTTTCTTCTCCGCAGAGGATATAATGTAGAAGAGGCAGGAGGGCCCTTCTCTCATTGGTATCTGGATTGAACTCTCTCATCCTCCCTCCTCCCTCCCCACTTCCCTCACTGCCTTTCCTTCGCTGCTGCCAATGGGGGGGAAACGTCCAACTCGAAGCCTCAGAATCTGCAGACCTCACCTGCGTGCCACTTCCGGAGACACGTCCATCCCTCATGATTTGCCAGCTTCGGCCTCTGCCCCCTCTGCTGATTGGCCGCCGATGGAAGAGAGTGCGACACCGGTACCCCAACCCTTACCCCAAACCTACCACATTGGGGGGCGAGGCGATGCACACACTCCGACCTGGTGTTTCAAAGAAGTGACGCCCCTGGGACTTTTTAACACGTTCTTTTCAAAGGGATCCCAGCCTTTCCGGGAAAAGCTTCCAGGGCGTTTCCCACTACCCTCCATCCCGAGAACCAACCAAGAACTGGTGCCAAGACGCTACCGCTGCAACAGACTCTGCCAGGGCCACCTCCTTGCCAATTCTTTCTCCATTTTTAACCTTTCAGCAACTTTGCCCGCCCTCTGGCCCACGCGGGGCCGCCTGGCGCCTGAGACTGGCCCATTTGATACTTTTACATGTAAATTTAAATTGTCTCTGAACAGGGTAAGGTGAGCCCGAATCCCCACCCGGTTCCCTTTGGGGATTTCAGCCACCAGAAAACTTTTGCATTCTCCACTCATCCTGCCCAGGTAATGCAGCTGTACCACGAAGGATGCCGCCGAACAGGGGACTGAGGTAGGGTGGGGGGATCGAGTTTGGCTAGCTGGTTTCTCTCTCCGGCCGTCGCCGTGGGGTGCGACAACATCTCCGCCTGCAGGGTGACTCCTCTTAACACTGAATGTAACCCTTGGGCCTGGAGAGCGAGCGGCGTGTCACAGCAAGAGGCAGCAACGGTGGGAAGCAAAACTTCCCTCTTGCTTGCCAGCAGGGTCGGCACCTTGCCAGTTGAGTTCCGAGGTTCGTGCCAAATCGCATTTTCCTCGAACATGGTGTCTGCTTGGGGTGGGGGCAATGCTTTACTTCCCTGGCTGGAACCAGTATTACAACTCGGGAGGGCGAGGCAAAGCAGGAAGTGGGTCAGAGCAGAATTGCAGCTCCCCTAACTCGGGATATAATCCCATAGGCAGGAGGAATATTCTGGCTGCAGGAATTAGTGCCCCAAACCCCACCCCACCCCACCCCGCTCTGGTATGGTATTCTGCGTTGTAATCGCGAGAGGCAAATGTCAGCAAAACAACCTCACAAAAACCCTCCCCACCAGAACTGTGATTCTCCATTCACATCCTCCCCCCCTGCTGAAGACTAGGACAGAAATGGGTCTTCTTAGACGTTCGGACAACTGTGCCCCCACCCGCCGCCCCCACCATCCAGACAGCAGTGTAGCAGCTAACCCAGTCCCCGCGGTTTGAGCTGAATAGAGAGGTAGTTCCACCGGTGCAGCTATTTTTGCCCTGTCCGGCGTAGCCATTGAAGAACTATAAAACGCACCTCCATGCCTCTCGCTAGCTGAAGCGGAAGCAGGCTTCAGGGCAGAGCTAGGCCTCAAACCTACCAGGAAGAGGGACCTGCAGAGAGCAGGGCGAAGCCCAAAACTTGCCTCGCGCCAAAGAGGGGTCCCTGGGTGGTGACACAGACGGACGCGGCATTTCAGCCAGTGCAAAAGCCCCCCCCCTTTCACACAGCCCACCAGCAGCAGCAGCTATTGACTTTATAAGGAACCTGTAGGATCGTGAAGCGAGCTTAGAGCAGCCTCACAAAGAACCAAGGGCCTGAAGAAGCAGAAATAATCTGCTCTGGGCAGAGCCAGAGAGGGTCAAGAGGAAGGTGAGAAGAAAAGGAGGCTGGATTTAAAAAAAAATCAAAGAAAAAACCTAGAGGGAGGGCCTAAGAAAATCCAAATGGCATCCTGCATAGTAGTAAAAAAAGATAAAACAATTGACTATTTGCCTGCCCTGTAACGGTGCTACCAAGATCTGCTGCTTGGGGAAGGATGCCTAATGGTAGGGCCGGGCCTGAATTAGTGGCATGAAGGACCCAGTTGGAAACAAGTGAAAAGAGCATGTGGGAAGGAGTGCATGGGCTCAAAAAGCTGGTGGGCCATGAAGGGCCAGGGGTTGGGGGTGAGGAAAGGACAGCAGGAGGCCTGTGAATGGATCTCCAGCTATTTAATAGCAACCAGGATCGAAACCAGTTGGGACTGTGGCTCTAGTGGACGGCTAACTCTTTTCCCAATACTATTTTCCTGGTGACAATTCCTCCCTCCAAAGGTGTTTTTGTCCCGCTGGGGGAAATGCCTTTTACCCCTTTCCTATAGGTAAATTGCAGGGGGGGTTGTTGATATTCATCAGAAAAATGACACCAGAGGAAAGGGTTAACCACCCCAGCACCCATGAGCTCAACTGGATGCGCCCCACCCATCCGCTAAAAATTAAAATTGAAACAAGAGTTTTAAACAAATCACTGTGGGAAACACGATAAGAAACCGAGGGAAGATTCACCAGTGCGGGAGACGTAGCGCACGACGTAGCATGGTCATGTCACTATGTTTGCCAAATAATTAACACTTAAGAGGCCACTCAAACATTGTCAACACGGGAATCAAAAGGGTTGTGATGTTATGCTCAAGTGCACGATAATAAGCCATCGAGTTATGTAGAATTGCCAAAGGAACTGGCTGGCTAACCCGATGATGTTTGACAAGCCTCTGTGGAGAGCAAACCTCCCTTCCATGACCTCAAAAAAGCCACAGCCAAATTATGAGGGGAGGAATGACACAAATATATATGTGTGAGTTTAGCCCTTCAGAAGCCACTCTTTAAAGCGACAGGCCTCAATGTATTGGGCAGTAAACTTCACCGAACTCCATGGAACTAACTTCTGAGTATACACTGACACGATCGGCCTTTAAATCTCAGCTCTCCGCAACATAAGGGAATCTCAGCGAGAGAGAGGGACAGAGCCAAACTAGATTAAAGGCTTGCCCAGCCATGTAGGCCCAGGCACATACTCCCTTAATATTCTCAGCCCAATTTACCCATCGGTCGTTCTAGGAAAGTCCAAAATATAATCGGTAAAGGTTATCTGGTTGCTTGGACCAAGGGAGCGGCGTTTGCCTGCAACTCCCCAAGCCACTAGGGTTCGTGAGCATACTGTCAGCCACCAGAGGAAGTTTACCCTACGTTGGGGGGCGGCTGGGAGGGCGAGATGTGCCCTTGCGCCCGTTACGTGACGTGCGCGGGAGGAATGGGATCGACTGAAATTGCAAGATTGGTGGAGAAGGGAATACAGTAGCTGTAATATATATCTGTATTTTAGTACAAAAAAAAAAGTTTGATACAGTGTTTCACAAAACCTTAACCAGAAAACATAAAAATTCAAGATGGATTGGATCGGATCAGAACCCTGTCGCGTCAATGGGGAGCAACAGATTTATTCGTTTTTTGCCTTGGGATTTGGAGGTGGAGAGGAGAGGGGTCTAACCACCCCCTGGCCTTTGCCAGTTGCAGACTACGGATTTGCAAGGAAACACTTGTAAGAATGGGTGATCAGAGCCAGTCGTGCAATGTCTTTGAAAGAGGCTAGCTGAGAAAATCTCACCATCACCACTCGGGCATTATACAAGGGTGAAACAATTGGTGCATGGGCAGGTTATGTGAGCCTGTATAGCTCCCAGTTCACCATTTTTAGTTTACATTTACCAGCTGTCACCACTCAGCCAGATTTCAGCAGCAACACGCTCAATGGGAATCAATTAGCCACTTAATGAACTGGCTTCTTCACAAAATTCTGCATGGATCCACTCAGCCTTTCTTGTCATGGCAGTTAGATTGTATGAATTGGCACTGAGGCAGGGACTGTAAGAAAAAGTATACATAAGGGTTTTCTTTGCATCTGTAGATGTTAAGATCCTAAAAAAATCATCACGGTGAGTGAATAAGGGAAGGCTGTACATTGAAGGGAATCCTGGAGGTGCAGTACATCTGCCCACATGCTACACACTGTAGCTTTTGAAGATAAAATGATCAAGGATATTATGGAAGAATAAGCCTTGCTTATGAAGAATAGGCATGGCTTCTGCAGAGGGAAGTTTCTGCATCGTTAACCTATTAGAATTATTTGAGATTGTCTATTGTTATATTGATTATAATAATAATTTGATTGATTGATTGCTAATACAGAACATCTCTAGGCTGCTTCCACATACAACTAAAAACAGCCATCAAGTTTCACAGTAAAATACGACACACATACATCTGACACAGCAATAAGCATGGTGATCACATTCCCTCAAATGCCCTAGGAGAAAAGGTATGTTTAATCTGGCACTAAAAGAGTGTTTAATGTGTCCAAACATCTGGGTCAAAGTTCACATTGTATATTTGGACTCCCAAAATGTTTTTGACAAAGGCCCTCAGCAAAGGTTCCTGGAGCACACTTTGTCATTGTAGAATAAGAAGCCAGGCCCTCTTGTGGATCAGTAACTTTAAAACATATCCATGACGGCTTAGTTATGATGGCTGTGTAGTATGGCCCGTATCAGAGGTAGTGTATCTCTGAATACCAGTTACAGGAACCATGAGTAAGAGAGGGTTCTTGTACAGTGGTACCTCTGGTTACGTACTTAATTTGTTCCAGAGGTCCGTTCTTAACCTGAAGCAAGCTAATGGGGCCTCCCGCTGCCGCCGCGCGGTTTCTGTTCTCATCCTGAAGCAAAGTTCTTAACCCGAGGTACTATTTCTGGGTTAGCAGAGTCTGTAACCTGAAGCGTTTGTAACCCGAGGTACCACTGTACTCATGCCCTGCTTATGGGCTTCCCATAGGCATCTGGTTCCTCCCTGTGAGAACAGGAAGTTGGACTAGATGGGCCTTTGGTCATTTCAAGTGGGGCTCTCTTTATATTCTTGCCAGTAATGTTTGAGGGGTGGGTGGGGAAATACCACATCTCCTGTCAGCGTTTCAATCAAAACCTCCGTCCATACTTTGTGTACATGCTCCCACTGTCAGCAGTAGCCCTGTCCATTTATAAGCAGTGATGAAATCTCCTCCTTTTCCAGTTACAGGTAGGTAGCCGTGTTGGTCTGCCGTAGTCGAAACAAAATAAAAAAATCCCTTCCAGTAGCACCTTAGAGACCAACTAAGTTTGTTCTTGGTATGAGCTTTCGTGTGCATGCACACTTCTTCAGATATCTGAAGAAGTGTGCATGCACACGAAAGCACGTGCTACTGGAAGGAACTCCTTTTCCAGTGCAGGCGTAGGCTCCAGAAGCCAGTCTGTAGTAAAAGAGTTGGGCTTAGCTCAGCTTCCGCTGGGAACTCCTCATCCAGCCCAGAGGAGTCAACCCTGCCCCCCCCATGTGTATTGGGGCTTATAATTTATTTACATTGTTCATAAATGATCCGAAGTTACAGGCGAACAGAGAGGCAGTCAGGTTTGCAGGTACCGACAAATTATTCAGGATGGTGAAGGCAACTTGCTAAGAGCTCCTGGAAGATCTGGGTGAACGGGCGATAAAATGGCACAACAAGGGTCAATATAAAGCTCACCCAGAAACTATAGAAACTCTTTTCGGGTTTAATTCTTGGATTTTTGAATTTATTCGGTAAATTGGTTAATCTGAATTAGTTTGTCCCAAGTGCTGAGTATGCAGTAAGCCACACAGGCCTAGGCAAGGAGTGCATGCCACTAATTCTCGGAGGAGCATGGTCTGGATGGGTAGGCCTGCTTATAGATTTTTATTTCCCTGAAGGAAGGTAGTAGATAGGTGCACGTGAGAGAGAAATGGCATGGGGAACACAGATCAGCATTGTAGAAGTGCCACTTCGGATATCACAATTCAGTGTATTTTGTCTTGTACCTTGCCTTGTCCCTTAACAACAACAACAAAAGGTTGAGCTGCAGTTTGGAGAATTCTTGCCCTCCCACCAAGTGTCACTGAGATTAGTCCTTGCTCAAGGGAGACATTTCTTACGAGGTACTTTGAACCTCTCCTCTCTCACTTGCTATACTTCCTTCCCCTTTGGTTGAAAATCTGAGGGAGAGATTTGTGCCCTGAAAAATGCATACTCAATTTAATTCCTATATCTCAGGCTTTAAGGGAGGCGTCACGATGTGACAAGGAACGCCAAACCGGCATGTTAAACCAAAGGGCTCTCATTGCACTGAGCCTTTGACAGAAAATTCAGACCGAAAAATCAGATGAAGCCATGAATGTTTGCTTCACTTGGCTTGGAGCAGAATTGGAGCTACACCTTCCACACCCAAGGTAGGTGCTTGGTGAATGCCAGCGAATGGCCAGTTATCTGCTGTCTTGGGAGGAAATCTGGAGCGCTCACCATTGTGCAGTTGCAATCGCTCAGGGATTTTTATTTCACATTTATCAATCTGCCATTGAATTCACACAATTGCCACAATGGCATTCCAGTTCTGCTCTTGCAGTTAAATGCAGAAAAGCTAGTTGAGTCTTTGGTTCAAATTGTCCCATCAGCCGTGAACAAACTAGTTGGACTCGGGCAGGCCTCAGCTCCTAACTGCAAAATGGGTATAATACATACCGGTACCTTATGGAGTTGTCGCAAGAGTGACTGAGAAGGCATTGCCAAGAAGCATGGACACACCGTTGTAAGCATTGTCATCGAAACAGCACACATTTATTTATGCATCCTCACACCTGACATTTCCAGTCTCGCTGACCTGGTTCCGCACAACGCTAACCTATCCTGAGATCCCCCCATTTGGTGTTAAGTGAGCAAACGGAAAACGTAATTTTTATTTTTTTAAAAAAACACAACCGTAAGCAAGCAGCACAAAAGCGAGCAGCAAATCCCTAGTATCCCGACCACACAATATATTATAACAAACCAGGAAAAAGCTTTATTGAAAGCCCTATTACAGAGATGAGTCTCTTTCAAGAACTCCGGGGTCCATCGCAACCTCAAGTGGTGTCGTCTTTTCCAGCTACATAAATGGACAGAGCAAGGCCTCTTCTGATAAACTTTAGTGAGCACACATGGAGAGAACGGTTAACGTGAATAAGGGAAGAACGGGTGGGGAAGTGGAATCGCTGCCACTGCATGCTTTAGTAGAGATCTGGGGGACTTTTGGCCCCCTCCCAGACGTTGCTGATCTAAAGATTCCTGCATTGCTGGCCCTTGGGGTCTCTTCCAACCCTATAATTCTAACTCCCATCAACCTGCTTTAGTATAAAATAAGGGCAGAGAAAATAAGGGACGCGGGTGGCACTGTGGGTTAAACCACAGAGCCTAGGGCTTGCCGATCAGAAGGTCGGCGGTTCGAATCCCCGCGACGGGGTGAGCTCCCGTTGCTTGGTCCCAGCTCCTGCCAACCTAGCAGTTCATCAAACCTAACACATCAAAGTGCAAGTAGATAAATAGGTACCGCTCCAGTGGGAAGGTAAACGGCATTTCCGTGCGCTGCTCTGGTTCGCCAGAAGCGGCTTAGTCATGCTGGCCACATGACATGGAAGCTGTAGGCCGGCTCCCTTGGCCAATAATGCGAGGTGAGTGCTGCAACCCCAGAGTCGGTCACGACTGCACCTAATGGTCAGGGGTCCCTTTACATTTTTAAGGGCAGAGCAAGGCAGCTGCTTCAAATGGCAAGTGCTGGGGGGCGGGCGGGCAGGCCCAGCAAGCACCTTGTTGGGGGAAGAACAGAGCACTGCTCCCCTGCTGCCCTCAGGGATAGTTGAGGATGCTGACCCATCACAACTGCCGATAGTTAAACTATGGAACTCCCTCCCACAGGAAGCAGTGAGGGCAGCCGAGTTGGACGGCTTAAAAAGAGGATTAGACAAATTCATGGAGGAGGAGGAGGGCTATCGAGGGCTACTATAGCCATGGCGGCTGTCATCTGTGATCAGTTGGAGGCAGCAATGCTTCTGAATACCAGTTGCTGGAAACCGCAAGGGAGAGACCTCTTGTGTTCGAATCCTGCTTGCTGGTTTTCCACAGGCATCTGGTTGGCCGCTGTGGGAAAAGGATGCTACTGGCCTGATCCAACAAGCTCTTCTTATGTTCTTAAGAGGATCCTGGGGGTGAAGAGTTCAGTGCGACAGCCAACACGCACACACACCCGTCTGAAGAGTCAGCCTCAAAGCCCGTTTAACTCATTCAACAGAGTTAGATGGGAGACTGAGGGGGGAAAGTATTCTGGGCCACTTCAGATTGCATCATTTTTAAATGTTTTTTTTTTAAA
Source organism: Darevskia nairensis (assembly GCA_034642065.1). Lineage (NCBI taxonomy): Eukaryota > Metazoa > Chordata > Lepidosauria > Squamata > Lacertidae > Darevskia > Darevskia nairensis. The sequence continues at coordinate 3,213,097 of JAWWNI010000434.1, forward strand.
GAATCCTGCTATAATCACAACAACAACAACAACAATTTATTATTTATACCCCGCCCATCTGGCTGGGTTTCCCCAGCCACTCTGGGCGGCTCCCAACAGAATATTAAAAACACGATAAAACATCAAACATTAAAAACTTCCCTAACAGGGCTGCCTTCAGATGTCTTATAAAAATTGTTTATTTCCTTGACATCTGATGGGAGGGTGTTCCACAGGATGGGTGCCACCACTGAGAAGACCCTCTGCCTGGTTCCCTGTAACCTCACTTCTCGAAGTGAGGGAACTGCCAGAAGGCCTTTGGCGCTGGACCTCAGTGTCCGAGCTGAATGATGGGGGCGGAGACGCTCCTTCAGGTATACTGGGCTGAGGCTGTTGAGGGTTTTAAAGGTCAGCACCAACACTTTGAATTGTGCTTGGAAACGTACTGGGAGCCAATGTAGGTCTTTTCGAAAAGAAAAAAGCACGCTTCCTATATGCAGTGAACTAGCACACCAGGGAGAAAGCTTAAACATAGTACTTGTTCCTTGATGTGGTACTTTCCTAGGTGTAGAGAGGACTATTTCATATATACATATCCAGTAGAGACTGGTCTATTGGAGCAAATGGAGTGCTGTTCCATTGTAATCTTAACTTTTGATTTGATTTGATTGTGACCTTATGGCTGCTGTTAATTTTGCCCAATGTATATAGTCACTCATTTTACATATCCACTCCTCTTTGGAGGGAATCAATTCACTTTTTCATTTGCTGGCTAGTACTTTTCTGGCCGCTGCAAAGACCCAATAGGTAGGCCTCGGGTTTCTTTCCTATGGGACTCCTTGACATCTTTTTTTTATTTCTTCATGTATAGTATCCACAGGCAAGCTGCCTTGTCTGTAGTCCCTGGAAGGAAAAGGGCCAGGGCAGAGAGAAAAGGAGAACCCACTTGATTACCAAAAGCTCCCATGAGAGATTAATCCTTACAATGTGATCTGATCACAGAACGCAGTTCCTTGGATATGTCCCATTCTGCTCTAAGAAGGTGAAGGGAAAAACCCTACGTTTATTTTAGTTTTTCAAATCAGCATCAATAATTCGCCTGGTTCCTCTACTGAGCTCACATCCTGTTTTCCCGCTCCCTCCTAAGAATTGCTCCTGCCTCTGCTCCCCACAGTGACTCATTGCTACACCTTGAGCTGGTGCCTACCTGCCTTTCTCCAGTCATCTCCATGGCAACCTGGCCTGTGTAACTATGGAGACTGTTGATCACGATGCTGCCGGTGCCAAGGGCACTCTCATGGCAAGCGCTGGGGCAGCAGGTGTAGGTAGGAGAATATTCCGGGCATGGCTCCCCATGTGTGATCAGGCCCTTTGCTCCCTCGCTGTGGGGCAAATGGGTAAAAATTAAGGTGTTTATGCACTCCCGAATCAAGGGAGAGGATCCACTTACGCAACAGTTGTGGCAGCAAGGACCAGAGGCTGCATGTAGACCAGGGGCCAGCAACCTTTTTCAGCCGTGGGCCGGTCCACTGTCCCTCAGACCATGTGGTGGGCCGGACTATTTTTTTTTGGGGGGGGGAATGAACAAATTCCTATGCCCCACAAATAGCCCAGAGATGCATTTTAAATAAAAGCACACATTCTACTCATGTAAAAACACCAGGCAAGACCCACAAATAACCCAGAGGTGCATTTTAAATAAAAGGACACATTCTACTCATGTAAAAACAAGCTGACTCCCGGACTGTCTGTGGGCCGGATTTAGAAGGCGATTGGTCCGCATCCAGCCTTAGGTTGCCTACCCCTGATGTAGACTAAGCACTGGCAGGTATACACGTCAAGAGCTCAGCTCCAGGACTGAGCAAGCAGGCTCCACTACAATATGTTGCAGTGCACCGTCCCCTCCTAACAGGAGAGCTCCAGGTTTTGAGTTCCAGCCAGCAGTCCAGAGTATTCTTTCGGAATACTCCATTCTGTTCCTCACCCAAGTTTTCTTCTGCAAACCTGAGGCTTCCTCCCAAGGATGCCAATAGCTCCTTCCAGTTTCTCAGCGGCTCAGTTTTGGTTCCAGTTCTGTTGGCGCCCGACCACCTGAGTTCACTGTAAGAGGGAGAGGTGGGCCTGTGGATTATGAAACTGCAGCAAAGGCACTCAGCTGAGCAATAGCTGCAAGGTTGGAATGCACTTGTGCAACAGAATGCCAACCATGCAACGATCACATGCATCTAAGTTTTCTAGATTTATTTCAGGGTATGGTTGCCATGTTATTATGTATTTTGTGCATTTTGTTGTAAAGCGCCCCATGATCTCTTAATGAAGGGCAGCGTATAACTTTTAATAATAATTCCGCTAGTCCTGCAAGAAACGGGGAAAGGTCATAACTCAGCAGTAGAGCTTGGAGAGAATTATGGGCTTATACCAACTTTTATTGTGCTTATATCAAGACTGCTATATCAGTAGGTGCTCTGCTTGCTCGTTCTGATGTGCTAAGAAAAACTTCTAGCCCCAATGGTTTCTCTACTGCGCAGTGAAGCTGCCGCACATTCAATACAACCCACCACCCCGCCTAGAATTGATTCTTTCCTCTCTTGTCCTCATCATCATGGGGGAAAGGAGTCCAAGATGGATGGGAGTTTCTTAAAAGGGAAATATTGAAGGCACAAAGTCAGACAATTCCAACAAGAAAGAAAAGGAGCTTGCAGATGTGCTGAGATGTATAAGAAATGGGGAAATGGGGAATCACAAATGAAGAGCATACGCAAGCAGCCAAAGTTTGCAGGGAGGAGGCCAGGTGGGCCATATCTCAGAATAAGCTCAGGCTTGCAAGAGGTTAAAAATAATTTTAAAATGTTTCTTCGGCTATGTTTAAAGCAAGAGGAAGGGCAGGTAGATTGTGCGGTAGATCACTGGTAGATCATTGGCTCCCCTAAAAAAAAGCTCCACATTTTACCTTCCTAAAAAAAGCTCAACAACTTTGACCTGAACCCCCCCAGGATGGAGAAGTGCTATTGGGTGACAGAGAGAAGGCGGAAATACTCAACACCTAGTTTGCCTCTTGTCTTCATCCAAAGGGAAAGCAGTGCCCAATCTGGTGATAACAGAATAAATGATGCAAGGAGGGAGCTGCAGTCCAAGATGGCGAAAAAGGTGGGAAGGGAACACATAGCTACTTTAAACCAACTCAAATCTCCAGGGGCTGATGAGCTGCACCCAAGGTACCTACCGACCGGTGAGCTTGACATTGATACCAGGAAAGGTCCTAGAACAGACAGTCTGTGAGCACTTAGAAAAGGATGCTGTGATTACTAAGACCCAGTATGAATCGGGATTCAAGATGACCTTAACAGATTGGCCCAAACTAACAAAACGAATTTCAATAGGGACAAATGTATGGTCCTGCACTTAGGCAGGAAGAACCAGCAGCACAAATATAAGATTTTTTTTGGGGGGGTGTGCACCTGATTTGCAAGTAGTCCGTAGGAAAAGGACCTAGGGGTCTTAGTAGACCCACAAGCTTAACACGAGACAGCCGTGTGATGCAGCAGCAAAAAAAAAGGGTAGCCCAGAAAAAGTGATTCCCACCCCTGATCAATGAGGCAAAGGGGAGGGCCGGATTCCAGGAGGCAACCAATTTTTAACTGGGTTACTCTGCAGCTGCAAAGAGGATGCCTGCCCATGTGCAGAGAGAATGGGACCTTAGTTATTGGGAATATAGCCCAACCATCAACCACAGCACCTTATTGTTCAGGATAATACTTTAGTTAAGACTGTGGATCTACCCATTCATATCATTAGTCCAATCAGCCATTGTCCTGGTGGAACATGTGAAAAGGGGGCCAGTGTGGTGTAGTGGTTAGAGTACTGCACGAGGACCTAGGAGATCAAATCCCCCACTCAGCCATGACACTTACTAGGTGCCCTTGGGCCAGCCGCTCACTCTCAGCCTAACCTACCTCATAGAGTTGTTGAGGATAAAAATATGAATGGAGGAAGAGGACCATATACATAACACCGAGCTCATTGGCGGTAAAGTGGGACATACACCATTTCCCAGTGATGGATATTCAGTCTACTATATTCCACCATGCTTGTTATTCCATCCCATCGCAAAGGTTATGTGAGACAAACAGCTTTGAAGTCCAGTCTTTGGGACCATTAGGTAAAGGTAAAGGTAAAGGGACCCCGACCTTTAAGTCCAGTCACGGACGACTCTGGGGTTGCAGCGTTCATCTCGCTTTACTGGCTGAGGGAGCCGGCATTTGTCCGCAGACAGCTTCTGGGTCATGTGGCCAGCATGACTAAGCCACTTCTGACGAACCAGAGCAGCGCACGGAAACGCAGTTTACTTTCCCACCGGAGCGATATCTATTTATCTACTTGCACTTTGACGTGCTTTCAAACTGCTAGGTTGACAGGAGCAGGGACCGAGCAACGGGAGCTCACCCCGTCGCAGGGATTCGAACCGCCGACCTTCTGATTGGCAAGCCCTAGGCTCTGTGGTTTAACCCACAGCGCCACCCGCGTCCCTTGGGACCATTAGGTGTGGTAAAATTGGCTTCTCGGCTAGAAAAAGTTCAGTATAGCCCAGTACGTGTAAAGCATTTTGAGTTTTGTGTATTGGATCTTCAGTTTACTTTTATAAATTCATGAGGTCAAGTGTCAACTCTGGGCATTTGAAAAACAAAAACTTACTGTTCTGGTATTGTTCTGAGTTCCAATCAAAGCAGCGGCAAGCCTAATGTGAATTTTACAAACCCTCTGGCCACCTTCTCAGCACTCACAAGTCCCAGAGGATGGTGTCAGTTGCTTCTCAATACCACGAAATGTTTCCCCAAAAGATTTCACAGGTTGCCACTGCCTCCACACCTGTTCATCAGTAAGTTCCGAGACCCCCCTTCTCATTTGGTTTCAGTAAAAAGCTAAACGTAAAGGACCCCTGGACAGTTAAGTCTAGTCAAAGGTGACTATGGAGTTGTGGTGCTCATCTCACTTTCAGGCCGAGGGAACCGGCGTTTGTCCACAGACAGCTTTCCGGGTCATGTGGCCAGCAGGACTAAACCACTTCTGGTGCAACGGAACAGAGTGATGGAAACCAGAGCGCACAGAAACACAATTTACCTTCCCGCTGCAGTGGTACCTATTTATCTACTTGCACTGGTGTGCTTTCGAACTGCTAGGTTGGCAGAAGCTGGGACCGAGCAATGGGAGCTCACTCCGTCGCGGGGATTTGAACCACCGACCTTCTGATTGGCAAGCCCAAGAGGCTCAGTGGTTTAGACCACAGCGCCAACCGCATCTTAGCAGTGTCTAAGTCAGTGCTCTCTCCGTGTCTAAGCATGGTGGAGGCCATATTTATTTGGCTGCAAGTATTTTCATACCACACTTCAACCACAGCCCCAGCAAAAAGAACAAAAATATGGAAAACATAATTAACTAAAAGATACACAATCATACAAACAACACAGGAGTCAGCAAGATTAAAATGGTTATGTGAAAAAGCTTGAGACAGTTAAGGCAGGCGACAGGTGAATCTCTTGATAGAGAGCATTCCATAATAAAAATATGCTTATAAAATCGATACACCTCAGCAGAGGCAGCCTTTGGACAACAAGTTATTCACTGGCAGACTTTCCCCACCTGATGTTTTTTTAAAAAAAATAGCTTTAGTTAGTACAACCCACAATGACTGAGGTTCACCACCTCTAGAGAAGGATCTGTTGGTTCTTACATGAATAGTGTTTCTCAGAGGTGTTGAACACACAGCATGGGCCCAATCCGTTTTTTTTTTCTTTTTTCTTTTGCAGTTTTTTCTCAGGTTTTCAATAGTTAGTTGGTGGTTCTTACTGTTTTCAAGCATGATTTCCTTACACAACTTCAGATTTGTATTACCGGTAGCCTGTTCCTGCAGCTTGCCATTCAAGGTGACTGGGGTGATGGGGGCATGCCTGACATACAAAGACCACTCTGCCTTTCCAGTCTTTGGCAGGAAGAGTCACCATGACATTGTGTTCAGCATCTTTGGAGAAGTTAATGATGTTAAGCAGTCTCTGGCTGTTCAGGCACAGACCCAGGGCTATTCTTGTATTCATGTCCAGGTTACACTGGGGATCTGGGGTATGCTCTTTCAAGCTGTACTTGGAGAGAAGGCTGTGATTCTTTGTAACAGCAACAGCAGCAGATACGGCAGCATTCATGCATTCAGAATGCTGAGCCTTGACTACAGTAATGCACTTCACGCAGGGCTGCCCTTGATAACCGTTCAGATGCTTTAAACTGGTACAAAATGCTGTAGCTTTTCTTGTGCAAGGTAATCAGGACCAAATTACACCACTGCCAGAAACAGCCCCAGATTGCCTTCCAATCTCTGTTTAAGGTCCTGGTCCTACCAAACCTAAGAGCCTGCTTTTACTCATCGCTCCGTTATATCATTTAAGATAAATAAGGAATACCATGCACAGCAGCAAACCAGGTCCACAAGGATGAGAAAAGGGGCACTCTCAGCAACTGCCCCTTAACTTTGGGGTTCTCTTTCCCTGAACGATCGCCAGATCTTGAGGGCTGTATGTTGAAAGGAAGGCTGAAATCTTGGGCTGTGTGCAACAAGGCACCCTGTCCCTTCGGCTTCATTTTGCGCATACAAACCGCACTTCATCGCCCAAGAACCCAGTGAGAGAGCATAACAGGCTGGTTTTCAAGTTAAGTATTTTATTATCAAAATTATTACATCTCTTGTGAAAGTTCAAATGTTACAGCACAGTGTACAACTCCACTTGAGGGCAGCGCTACAGCTCGCCCGCCTGCCCCCCAAACTTCCTGGTGGCTCCTTCCCAGCGACTGCACATATAACTAGGTGCATCGCCTTTTGCCTGCTGATCTCCAGAATCATCGCTTGCAATGCTCACCCCCCCCCACGAGGCATGCTCAGCACGTCAGAAAGGGAGGCTGCAAAGCCCAGTGAAGCTGACACCCGTTTTTATACAGGATATAGGACTTGTCTTGTGGGCGACAAGTTCTATCCCCAACACGCTAACAGCCAGACACTTTTGAAGGAAAGGGTTCGTTTATTTCTTCTGCTCTGCTCTGATCAATTTTAAAAGTTTCCTCTAAGTCGAATGAACACCTGATTTCAGTTGTGGATTAGAGAAACTTATAACAGTCCTAATTATTATTATTTTTAATAAAAAAAAAGAAAGAAATGGGAGGGGGGGGAAAGACTGTGCATCTGAGAAATGAGGGAAGACATGCTCACAGCAATATCTTGTCCGAGAGGAAACGAGAAGGCCCGTGGCAGCACCGGGGTTAGACCTGCCTGATATTTTTGCTAACCTACTATGGTTATAACTGAATATAAAATTAGATAAATAAAAATGCACGCTTGACAGGTAAACAAGTGAGAAAAGCTGGCAACTGTATGGAATTTGACAGAGCATTTGGCGGGCCTGGTGTTGTTGCTCTTGGGCCTCAGGGGGAGGTAGCAGGCGTGTTTCTCATGCACTCCATGATATTCTTGACCACAGCAGCAGCAGTGCCACCAGACTGGGCACCTCGCTCATCACCCCACCTAGACTTAGGGCAGGCGCCTAAAGCAAGCCACCGTCCACATTCCCACTGCCACAGCACTGGCCTCTTGGAACGAACTGACCACACCCCTAGCCCCCCCCCCCACTGGCAGCGAGATGCCAACTTCAGAGGCATAGTATGGACTTACTAGAGTGACTTTTGCAGCAATGCCTGCATGCACACCCTGCCCTCTCTCTCTCTCACGCACACACACACACGCACACACACACACGCACACACACACACGCACACACACACTGCTACCAGCCCCACCCCACGGCTCTTGCGTCTCTCCCACAAATGCTCTTTATTTGCAACTGGAATGATCAGAATGGACTAAGCCCCCAACCCTCCCCGACCAGAATACTCTGGGAACCCAACCTTGCAGAGAGCACTTTGGGATTTAGATTAACGCCCCCCTCCCCCCACATAACCCCATCTCCCCTATTTATTTATTTTTTTCTGATTTGCACTGGTTTCATATTCAAGCTTCCCTACCTGCCCAGGTGACCTACAGCTAAGGGCACCAGTAGGAGACAGAGGCCATGCCACTCAGCACCGTTTGCTTACTACAACGTACCCGGACACCAGGGAGATGCTTTTCTGCCAATTCTGCCGCCGCCACTGCCTTCTCCTCCTTCCAAAGCCAGGGGGTGGCCGGCAGTGCTCTCTCTTGCCCGGGACACCCCAGAGCCCCAGCCTCTGGGCCCTTTGCTGTCCCGGCATGGCTCCCCCCCCGTGAGCCACTGCCAGAAGGAACGGTGGGCTCTAGTCCGTCCTGCCCTAAGAAAGGCCGGTCTGAGTCTTTACGCCTGACCCTGCAAGCTGCTGCAGTCTGTATTGATTGATGCTGCCTCCTCCCCCTCGGTGAGAGTAGTGCTGCTGCGAGCTGGAAAGTGCTGCGGCTCTGGAGCTCTGGTACAGAGCAGGCTGCCCAGAGGCGGGAGGGTTGATAGTCCGCAAGTCTGACTGCGAGGGCCTGGATGACGACGAGGAAGAAGACGACGAGGAAGTGGAGGAGGAGGAGGAGGAGGAGGAAGAAGGGCAGCCGGCGGTTCCCACGCAGGGATGAGACCCTGTTTCAGAGGGGGGCAAACAGTCTGCGGCTGCCGCCGTTTGCGCAGGGCTGGGAGCAGTGGCTATAGGGCAGCTTTTCTTCAAGACGCCACTGCCAGACGGCTGCTGGCTGCTATAATACCCAGAGTTCCCTGCAAACAGAGCCGAGGAGTCTGTGGCGACCGAGGGGGCAGAGGAAAGGGAGGGTTCTGAGGAGCCGAGGGGCGGAAGGTGCCCTGCTCTCTGGGACTGAGACCTGTAGCTGTAGCCAGGGGATGGCATGGGGTGTCCTCGGTATGGGGAGGCATTCTGGAGGACGGTCTGTGACTCCGCCCGCGGGCTGTCCGACTGCAAGAGCTGCAAGGGAAAGAAGCAGGCATCACAAAACCGCCGTTTAGCACCCAGCTCTGCAGCTCAGCGACCCCGGCAAGAAAGGCTGGACTGGCAGAGAGAGCCAACCGCACGGGAACCATGAACGGCAAGAGGCAGGTATTGCCTCACGTACCTGGTAGCTGTAACGTGAAGGACTATAAACAGCTGGTCCCTTGAGGGAAGGGTTGAGGGGGTCAGTTGAATCTCCTTCCGCAGCATCTGGAAGGCAGAGCAGAGAGGGTCTAGCAGCAGAAATACAGGTTGCTGGATTAGGACGAACCAGCTACAGATGAGCCCCTGTAGCAGGGACAGGTGAGAAAGAGACCCCCTGAAGAGCCCCAGCTCTAGAAAAACTGAAATGTAGGCAAGGATTAGAATAAAGCTAATAAAACCTCAATAGCTAGAGGAGCAACACTGAAGGCGGGGGGACGGGGACGGGGACGACGGACGGACTCTCTTTCACAGAATCATGGCCTTATCTAGTCAATCCCCTTTCCTCTCCTCTGCCTTGGTCAGACCACACCTGGAGTACTGTGTCCAGGGGTGCCCCAATTTAAGAAGGATACTGACAAGCTGGAATGTGTGCAGAGGAAGGCAACCAAGATGATCCAAGGGTCTGGAAACCAAGCCTTATGAGGAACAGTTGAGATAAAGAGGAGACTGAGAGGAGATACGATAGCCACCTTCAACTATCTAAAAGGGCTTCCACATAGAGGATAGAGCAAGCTTGTTTTCTTCTGCTCTGGAGGCTAGGATGGGAACCAGGGGATTCAAATTACAAAGAAAGGAGATTCCAACTAAACATCGGGAAGAAATTTCTGATGCTAAGGGCTGTTTGACAGTGGATCAACAGACTCCCTCAGGAGGTGATGGACTCTCCTTCCTTGGAGGCTTTTAAGCAGAGGCTGGATGGCCATCTGTCATGGATGCTTCAGCTGAGATTCCTGCATTGCAGGAGGTTGGACTAGATAGAAGACCCTTGGGGTCTCTTTCAACCCTTCAATTCTATGCCTGCCTAGCTTCACTGTAAAATTGTAAACACTTGTGTAAGTCAATCAGTAGAGAGAGAGACTTATATCTGCACCCCCAAACAAAGCTAGCGAATGAATCTTAACTGCTTTGTTTGGAGTGATGTGAGCTTGCGCCACGTGGAGCAGAAATCCCGTAAGCCACAGACGGTCTTGGACTCCATCATTCCACAAGGACAGAGCCCTGCCTGTAGATTCAGCCCCACCTGCTCTAGCTCCAAAGGCAGCTCCCCGCTCCCCCCGGTGCATTCCCATTTACCTGCTTCTCTCTCCCCTAGGCTCTCCCGAGTGGGCGAGGGCTCTCCTCTCTGACACAGCTTAGCGCTGCTGCGCAAAACCTTCTCCAAAATCCCACGGCCTTCTCGCAGCCGCTCCACCGAGGTGGGAACCATCCTATAGCAGGGCACAAAAGAGCGAGAATGGGAATGACGCCTCTGGGCCCTTCAAGAGGTCTAAACAATCTCAAGCATCTTATGACAATATTTTGTTGGGTTTTTTAAACACAACAACAAACAACAACAACAACAACAACAGTAGTTTATTATGTTGAAAGGTTCCCCTGCGGTCTGGAGGGGTCTTGTTCATGTATATTTCTACATTATGCGCAATCTGCAGCTTAAGGCTTGTGCACCTTAGTTGTTGAGGCAAGTGCTGTTTACTTCTAGGGCAGAGTGGAGCTTGCCTCACAACGATGGCTAGAAGATATTCATTAGAGACAAATAACCATTTTAATCAAATGGTAACACTGCAGCCTATTTCTCTGGTTTCGTTGGGGGAAACAGAAGGCAGTTACCCTGAGAAGAGTCCGAGGCATACACAGGATATTGTACGAGCAACCCAACCACGGCTGGAATGCTGCCACGGCTGCAGTGTATATTAGGATGGTTTGCTCTGGGGCAGTAAAAATATAGCCCGAGATTTTTCTTTGTGCTTTAGGATCGTACAAAGAGAGGTCTCCAGTCAATACACAAATGAAGTTGTAAGGCAGAAAACAAATCTCTATTTCACAATGCTCTGCTCACCAAGGTAATTTGAAATGTTAAAATGCTCGTTTCTTACACAGCTGGTATGGATTTTCTCTGCTTAGGACCATTTTAGTGAGAACTGGACTTGCTGAAGTGGCTCTGGGTAGGTCATCCAACTCTCAACTTTTTACTGTAAGTAAAATCGGAACAATGGTGCCCAGCCTCCTTCACAAGGCAGTTGCAAGGAGTGAGAAAGAAGGCATGTAAAGCATGTTCCACGCTGAAGCACGGCAGCCAAAATTTCACCCTTTTGGAAAACCCTTTTGAGTTTCATAATGATGTTTGCAACCCAATTTTAAAAATCACCCCTCGCCCCCCCCCCCCCCAGTTCCTGGCTTAACCCCAACAGGTACTTCTGCTCCAACTTTTACAGTACAATCAATGCTGGTATTTCAAGTATTGAAATCGAAAAGCTTACATGCTAGATGCCTTCCTCCCATTGAATCTGCATATTTTATGTCTTTACAGTTAATTTGCAAAAATGAGCAAGACAGGTGGTCACATTTCAATGGGGTAAGTGGGGAGGGGAAAGAAGAGTCACGAGCTCACTGTGTGTGTATGTGTGTCTGTGTGTAGATGTGGAAGAGTCAGAGCTCACAGTGTGTGTGTGTGTGTGTGTGTGTGTGTGTAGATGTGGAAGGAAGGAATGTACATCTTTACTGCTGCTTTTGTTTGGCTAGCAAACAAAATAGGTTAATAGGAGGAGGAGCCCATCTGTTTAGAATGCAAAGGCAGTTCCTTGGCAACTGAGAGAGATGGAAACTTCATTTCTTTTAAAATGGAAACTGTGTGCCAATATTGCAAAGCACAGCAAATCTGTGGAGGCTCTTGTGTAAATATGGCTTGTGATTCGAAGTCACTGCCTGTCCTCGGTGTACGGCTGATGCGGCAGAAAAGGTCAGTTATCTGTACGCAAAGGTAGAGGAAGGCCCTCAGGAGGAAACTAACAAGCTTGAGTGTACAGGACTCTAACCCTGCCCCCCACTCCGAAACAGCTCTGCCCCACCACTTCCCACTAGTTGCGAAGGGCAGAAAAGTTGGAACTCCCGAGCACATGTGACGCTGCAGATCTAACAAAGACCCCAGTCTTTGGATCCACTGAACTCAGATACTACTAGTGCAGCAACTTGCTTATAGAAGCAGTATCAATATGTGGCAAGGTAAAAACAAAAATTTGGGAAGCCAAATTCTGCAAATTCACTGACAGCAGAATAATGACAATTAGCTATGATAACTTGACAGAACCTCTGCGTTCAGAGGCAACTGGGCTCTGAATACCAGATCCTTGGGAAGAGTAAGAGAAAAGGGCTGTTGTTTTCTGATCTCCTCATAAGTTTCCTGAAATTACCTGGCAGGCCATTGCTGAAAACAATGCTGGACAGGCCTTTGGTCGAATCCAGCAGCGTGGCTCTTTGCGGACTATAGTCCACAGTAAGGGAGAGCTGTGAAAAGTGCTCTCTCTGTGCTCAAAGTTCGCTATCGAGGTAATCATCCTGCCCTCTAAGACCAAAGTGAGGCAAGACACGGCACAGGGCATAAACGTTTTTATCTCTTCTCATCTTGTCAGGGAGGCCAACTCCTAGAAACAACACGTGTCTCTGCCATGGTTTGCTTCCTGAGACTCACCATCTACTGCTGATGCTGTCCTGGGATTTGCTGTGCGTGGTCCCCCTTGGTTCTGGTGGGCTTACTTCCTCCAGGTGAGACAGAGAAGAATGAGAGGGCGAGAAGCCATGCTGCGGAGAAGACAGGGTGTGGGCCCCTGAGCCCTGCACGAGGCCAGCAGCATCCACATCTGCCCCAGAGCAGCTGACACTCAGCCGGGTAGGTGTCCCTGTGCATCGAGAAGTATCCCCTCCCTCCTTGGCTTCTTGCTTTCGTTTGCGGTACTCCAGAAGGGATACCTAGGAGAGAAAAGGCTATCATCAGCTTCAGGCAGGTGACGGGACTCGACACTCTGTGTGTGTGTGTGTGTGTGTGTGTGCGCGCGCGCTTAAAAGACACCTGCTGCAATGCCCTGTGGGCTACATAGGTTTTGTGATGGTGCAAGGAAGCTGCTCTCCAGCCTATGGTCAGCAGGAAACCTAAAGCCAGAACTCTGGGTCACACAGACTCGAGCACAACACAAAGCAGAGATAAGAACAACCCTCTTAAGAACAGAGTCCGCACCCTGTTGCAATGTTGCATGGACTTCTATGAGCCTCCAGGGAACGTGATGTCTGCTTTCATCCTGTTCTCACCAATGAAAGATCCCTCAGCTGCTCACCCTACCAAGTAATGGAGAGTCTTCATGTCTCTCAGCAGGCTCCAGGCTGCCTCCTCTTGTATGATTTCCCAGCACACACCCACACCCACACACCCCGGGCAGGCCTTCCGTTTTTCCCTGGAGTGACTGTGCTCGTGCTACTCATGTCGGATACTTGCCTTTTTCTTCTGCGGAGGGTTCTGGGGTGTGGATTTGACGCCTTCGCAGGTTTTCTCGCCACAGGGGGGCAAGGGTCCGTGCACAGCTTCTTTCAGAAGCGCCTGCTCGTGCCTGCCAAAGTATCCCTCCGCAGGGGAACTGCAGCAGCCCCTGTCCGGATTCAGAAGCTTCCCGTCGGCCATCTGCGGAGACTCTCGTAGCAATCCGTCCGCCCGAGGCATAGCGTTCAAAGGGGAGAAGGCATACATCAAGTTAAACTCTGTCCGAAAAGCCTGGTCAGAACTTCGTAGCAGCGCCTGGGCTTCTCCACTCTTTCCTGGGAAGCTGGTCTCCGAGGGCTGGGATGCCAAGTCAGAATGCCCCGGAGTGAGCAAGGAGGGTTTCTCTGGACAGCTGTTAGTGCTGGCATCCAGGAATCCTGCCTTCTGTAGGTCAAGGTCCGTCCTGAGGCAGAGCTGGAATGACCAACAAAGGGGGTGTGGGGGGGGGCGGGTGAGGGAGAGGATATCCAACAGGGTAGAGAAGCAGGTGAAAGGTGCAGACAAGAGAAAAACACTTTTAATTCAGGAAAGACCCCCTTTCCCATGGACAGCACATATACGGCTTTCTCACTCTTTGTTCCCAGTCTTTTGCTCTCCGCTCTGCCTGGGTTTTTTTCTCCCCCCTAGCTGCATAGTCGCTCTCTTCCTCTGCAGAATTTCTGGAGGCAAATTAAATTTGCAGGGTCCCTCCCCCTCGTGGATGGAGATGTTGGTGGCTCAAATGAGCCTCGGTGTGTTTTCAAGGTCACTATTTAACATATAACGTCACAACCATTTCAATAAAAGGTGAAGAATCAAGGAAAACTTCAAGGCACCACACACCAGGTACTCTTATCCACCAACCTCTTTGTTGTAAAGCTAGTCACAAGCACACTTTGCAAGCACGCTTCACGGCATTCGGAAATCTCTTAAGAGAGCTGACAAGCACACAGGACACAATCTAAGCTTCGCAGGATGGCATGCAAGCCACGGGCAGAATCCTGGCTTAATAGGTTTCCAATTATTACAAAGCCCTTTTAAAAAAAGTGTGGGTGGCGGCTATATTAAAAAGCAATTGGGAGAGGAGCTGCCCATTCAATGGGGATGAATCTTTGGCCCCCTGCGCTGCTCCCAAACTTTCCTCTGCCCCAGTAACTCCCATCCCTGTCCAAGCTGTCAAGGATTTACAAAAGCATCGGTACTCTGATCAAAATAAGACCAACGAACATAAACCATACTGCATAGCTCGTTCCTGCTCTGCAACTCAGAAAACTGTTGACAGTGCACTGCCTACCTCAAGCTTTGCAGGTATGTCCATTATTATTAGCTTCTATCCCTTCTGCTGTTATCTTGAATTTTTGGCATGATGGTGTTTATATACAGCACCCCAACATCATGCTCGCAGGGTGACCACCTAAACTGAAGAGGGGTATGACCCCACTCCACAAAGTGCTGCTTCTCCGTTTGATAGGCTGGAGGTGGGAGGGTTACAAAACAAACAAGTTCTGCTGTTCCGCTGCCTTGGAGTGAAAGCAGACAAACCTAAGAGTTGTGTCGCACCCCTTTCCTTCACAAAGATCAATCTCTAGGCAAGGAAAGAGGTGCATGCTTGTGTGTACTGTAATGCACAAAATGCCGCGTGGGTGCAAATACATACATCAGACAAGATGTGCGTGGCAGATTTAGGGCACTGGGGGGCGGGGCGGGGAGAGTACAAATGCATGAAGGCATGAAGGCACCCACAAGCCTCTGCCGGAATCCCATGAGCTGCAGCCTTCAATCCATTTTACTCTTCACAATGGAGAAGGACAGACTGGAGGGATGCAACCAGACCGGTACCTTATTGGCCCAGTAAAACTTCACGTTATCAGTGTGCTAAATGGGAGTTTTCATCATGCTGTGTCTAATGCTTTATAAAGTCCAGGCACTTTTTGGCTATCCAGGAGGGAAGCAGTCAGTGAGCAACTCCCCAGTTTGGTGCTTGTTTGAGACATTCAGGTTGAAGGCCGTTGGCCTTTTGCAGTTCCAGACTGACTGTGGCACCCGGCACACTCTTTTAACTAGATTTCTGGGAAGCTAGACTTAAGTTTCTAGTCCTCTTTCAGAACCTGTCCCTCCCTTCTCCTCTTGGGCTCTATGTTCCACTACTCATGCATTTTGCATTAAAACAGTTTGTTATAAAACAATCATGGCCTAAGAACAAAAACAGAATAAATTCTGCCAGAAAATTATCTCTAGGTCTGTACAACCACATAGCCATCCTTGCCCTCTTAGGAGCCATATCGCTCCCTGGCCTCAGACTCCAAACTCCACCAGACAAAACAATTAACTTTGCATTATGCTTATCGAGTTGCACAATTAAATCTGACCGCAGAGTTTGTATCTTGAAGAATGTGGATTTTTGGCACAGAGTAGGAGCAGGACTGTCTATGCTGCAATGGATTAAGAAGACGGGTTCAATAAAACATACAGCACTGTGGTTGCAAGGCCCAGGGCCAGCCACCAAAAATTAAAAAGAGTTTGATTCATTTTCTCCTCTCCCTTCCCTTCTCTCTCTCTCTTTCCCCCACTCCCCAGGAAATGCTACTTCAGAAGAATTAACTGGCAAGTGGTAGGCATTTCCCCTTCGTTCACCACTCCATGCTCAACTCCAACAACAAAGGAATCTGACTTGACTAGCCCCTTCTCCCCCCCCCACTGCTTCCCCTATCCCTCCTCCCTCCAAGTGTGTACACACACACACAAACACACACACACCACGCAAACTACACACCCTCTCCGCCTCCAATTGAGATGGTGTGATAACTACCTCGGGCGACAGGGACTCGGGCCTATGCGCAGGGGAACTCTCAGGGGAGGATACGTTCTAGGAGGGAAAAGCATCTTGTTATTCATCTAATTTTACAAGTCAAGAAGCAAAATAAAATGAAGTAAAAAAAGAAAAGAAACAAGCATAGAGGTTAGCCACAACTATTTGCGGGGGATGGGGTGGGGTGGGGCAGGATAAGAGACTATCAAGGGGGTGGCCTCATCACTTAGGGGGGAAGTGATCACATTACATGGATTTTAGAGTAGGGGAAAAAACAGGATGGAGTTACTGTGTCTCATGCTACAACTTTAGTATCCGAATGAAAGGACAGCGCAGAAACCAGAGATCATTCCATTGCCTTGTGTTCCGAGGATGCCTGGCCAGCCAGTAACACCTCACGAACCCCATCACTCGGATGAGAGCGGGCGTATCACTCTCTACCCACAATGCCTTGCTTTCAGACTGGACTAAAAAATCCTCAGCTGGCTGCTCCTTGAGATAGCATCTGCTACAGTGGATATGAAATTATGGTGCTAGCTCCTTGAGGGAAGGTGGGCATGAAGCATGGGAGATGCCTCCATACCTGGACCAGCAACGTTGCATGAAAGCGTCTCTCTCCTTTTCCGTAAACCTAGGGTCCTTCCTGAGGTACGCAGTGCTGAGTTATGCTGGCCAGTGGTTCTACCCCAGGTGTAGCATGTATCTGTCAGGCAGCCATTTGAGAGCTGCTAGTGCCACATTTGGCTGGGGCAAAAAGAGCAGCGACACACGGCAGAAGCCCTTTATTGATTAAGCTGATGTTGCCATGCCATAAATCATTTTACAAAGAAAGTCACTTTGGGTCTCTCTCTCAAAAAAATGCTGAAACAAAATAAAAAAATTCCTTCCAGTAGCACCTTAGAGACCAACTAAGTTTGTTCTTGGTATGAGCTTTCAGATAAGAAGTGTGCATGCACACGAAAGCTCATACCAAGAACAAACTTAGTTGGTCTCTAAGGTGCTACTGGAAGGAATTTTTTTTTTTTTTCGACTACGGCAGACCAACACGGCTATCTACCTGTAACTAAAAAAATGCTGATTAAATATTGAGCTTCTGAACACTTCCAAGGTAAGACAGCTCCAGATCCCTAAGCGCAGAAGCCCATGAGACACAGACCCACAACAACTACTTTTATCTAAACTACCCTTCCTCACCCCGGGGCTCCTCAAATGCTTTGGACTGCAACTCCTAGGCTGATGGGATATATAGTTCAAACATTGAGAGCACATGGAATTGAGGAAGACTGGTTTAACTCTAAACCACATAAGCACAGTGAAATATGTTCTTGAGCAGGGGTTCCCAAACTTGGGTCACCAGCTGTTTTTGGACTACAGTTCCCATCATCCCCTGACCATTGGTCCTGCTAGCTAGGGATGTTGGGAGTTGCAGTCCAACAACAGCTGAATTCCCAAGTTTGGGAAATAATAATACCGTAATAACAATAATTTATTATTTTTACCCTGCCCATCTGCCTGGGTTTCCCCAGCCACTCTGGGCAGCTCCCAAGCGAATGTTAAAAACACAACACAGCATTAAACATCAAAAACTTCCCTAAACAGGGCTGCCTTCAGATGTCTTTTAAAAGTAAGATAGTTGCTTATTTCCTTGACATCTGCTGGGAGGGTGTTCCATAGGGCAGGCGCCACTACCGAGAAGGCCCTCTGCCTGCTTCCCTGTAACTTCTCGAAGTGAGGAAACCTCCAGAAGGCCCTCGGCGCTTTGGGCTATTTTTTTATTGTGTCTGTGTGGTTGAGGTTTTTTTGTAACTTTTTATAGCCTCACCGTTGATTTTCTAGGAGGTAGGCTCAACTTGATGGCTGCTCAAAGTGCTTTGAACTGTTTCTATCTGCTGTTTAACAATGCACTGATATTATTTAACTTGCTTCTTCCTTTTTAAAAAGACAATTATGGATTGGGCAGAAATGCAGCAGGAAACAATTTAAAGGAAACATAAATGACGTGTCATGAATGAGTGGAATGGTGTGAAAAGGGGAAGCCTCAACACAGGGGAACTGGGGAGAAGGGGTGGTAGAAACTTTAACACGTTGCAAGGCTCCTTTCCTACAACACACAGAAAGAGGGGCAGGTGGGCAGAAAACTCAGTCATACAGCAGCAGAAGCCGCTCACTTTCTTACACGGGGCAGAGACCTTTGAAGACTGACTGAAGTTTGCTATGACCAACACTCCTTAAGTGCCGCTTCAAATCAGGAGCGCAAACTGGGACCAACGTCCAGTCTCAAGATACAAAGTCCTAGTGACATCCCATGCATGCCACTGTCTCACTAAGACTGGCCACTCAAGTTTCTGTGGCTTCTGGCAACACCACAATTTTGCATTTTCCCCAGCCCAACGAGTCCTGTCTCCATTTCCGTGCAGAACTGGAAGTGGCCTAACCATGCAAGAGCCCACGAGACCTGAATCCAAAGGCACTGGGAAAGTGATTGGGGATCTTGCCATTTGGATAGTAAGCAAAATTAATAATCAGGCACTGTACAATGACCAACCCACTTGCGCTCAGGCAGCAGGGCCATAATCGCGGCGGTGGAAATGCTGCAATTATATGGAAGTATAGAAAAGCCACAGGACACCAGCCATAGAATTCAGCTTAAGAATCTTGTTTTTCTTTTCTTCTCTTTTAAAAGGAGCAACTATGGTTGCGAAGCTACACTTGAGAATATGTGGGCAATGCCTGATGGAATCTTAAGAGTCAGGGCTGCTGGGGAGCAGGATTTAAAGCGGCTTAAGTTGCCATCCCAGTCAGCAGAATAAATCCTCCTTGTAAACCACTGAGAGGTTATGTCACAATCAAGCGGTACATACATTTCGTTAAATAAAAAATAAACAGAAATAGAATTCTGCAAAGTATGAGAAATCATGCAAAGGCTTCCGATTCGCACCATTTTAGAAGCTGCAGAATCTGGAGTCCATTGATACAGTCTGGGTTGTCTCGGTGCAATATCGTTTTCCTATGTGTACAGAAATGTACAGCCCAGACTCAAAGCCCATACAATTATGCAGACAGTTGAGAGCAGCAGAAGATGGAGAGTCCAGAATCCCTAATTGTGGTCTTCTCAACTTTCATAAGAATAAACATTTCCAGGGGTGTTTTGCTAAGGGGGCAGCAGCAGACCTAAAGAGTTTAGTGGCCCAATATTGAAAAATGGGAAGCTCCAACTCCATCCCAAGCACAAATATGGGGCACAATAAAAAGTAAGAAAACAGGATGCTTCCGAATGAAAGCACTGGCACGTGCTTGCCTTGAGGGAAACTGCAAAACTGAGGCTACCTGTGCAACTCGCACCTGCACTGCACTACAAAGGTTTACAGAAGTTTTGAAAGGGGGAAGCAAACGGCTGTAAGAAGAACAGGAAACACATCATGCAGATGGGGAATTCTTGGGATGCAATACAGCTAATGTTTGCTAAGAGGTGAATGCAGGAGAGCAGAAGCCCAGAGGTTGACAGCATCTTTGGATGCTACTGGGGTGGGGAAGCTGAGATTAAGTGAATCAGGGGGCAGGGAGTGGCGTTTCTGGTAACCTGTAACCCTTTGCACACTCTAGTGTCCATCTACTGTGCATAACAATAAAGGAGAATAGGGACTTTACAATCTGCGGGTGCCAGATTCTCGGAATACACAGGATTCTTTTAAAAACCTATCTGCTCATTTCTTGGGTCTACCTGTGTCTTTCCAAGGAGTTTTGATGTATACATACTAGGTCTGCAGGGAAAGCTGCCATCCTGCCCCCCAACTTACCTCAAACTGTAGTGGAGTATTACAACGACTAGCAGCCAAGGAGGGAATTGGTGAAAAGATCACACCGCAGCTACTTCGACATTCCTCCTCTCCTGGCATAGATGAGGAAGACGTGGTGAGGTGTGGGCTCAGCGCATCTGGAACCGAGGGGTCAGGAAGTGGGGGAGTGACTGGAGAAAGCGGTCTCAATAACTTGGTAACACTCTGCTCCATTAGATAGCGAGATTTCCACTTCTTCAGGGGGCTCAGGAAATCTGAAATGCAACACAGAATCCAGGTAGTGACTCTACCATTACAAAGCCCCAATCTACGCTCATCATCTACTCCCCCTACACGAATCTTTAAATTTTTGACTGGTTCTTGCCATACTAACAACTCTTCAGCTCTCTCTCTATAAAAAAAGAACCCTTCTTTTCTCTAAAGAGGAGCACGACCAAAACAGGGGAAGGTAAGAAAGGGGAACAATTCCAGGGCTCAAGGGAACTTGCAGAGATGAAAAAAAGGGTCCAAACCAACAAGCAAATAAAAACACCTGTTAAGGTCTAGGTTGTCCAAAATCTAAGTCTCTCTACATCACCTCCATATAGCTCCACCAACCTTGTATGTACCTTGCCAAAAGACAGGGTCGTGGCCCAGTGATAACCCAAGCCTCTCCCCTCTGCCACTCAGTCACCTCACTTCCTTTCATTTACCTACAGTCTTCCTAAGCTAGGCCCTCATTAGGCTGATGGGAAATCTGGCAGCGATTCAAAACAAGGCGGAACAAGAACTAATCCTTGCAGGAAACGTCCAGCAGGTCCCTCTATTAAGTTTCCTGTTGACAACATCCAGGCCTCCCTCTCTGCACTCTTTACTGTCCCCAATGCTTTCAAATCAATCCTCAAAGTAAAAGGGTTATTCTCCTCTATTATCTCTATCCTCAGACACCAAGCAATCTTCACTGACGTGTCTTGTTAATTTTATTTTGTCAAATTCCACTACCCTTGCAGCAGCAAGTCTCCTGCTAGGGTAGAGACCAGTTACTGATGGCAAGACCAAAAGAGAACTTTGAAGCCCCCACTTTCCTTCAACTGGAGTGTTTTATATCTGCACACACAAGCTAGTCTCTCTTTCTCAATAGACCAATGCTTCTTTCCCCCACTCACGCAGTTGGATAACTCAAAACACTTTCCCCAGCTGCAAAGTAGCTGCTCATCAGTAAGCTATCCCTCACACTATCAGTAGAATGTCTAAAGCAGGGTGGGCAGCCTTTTTTTTCTGCTGGGGGGGTCACATGCCCCAGAGGGTAATCTGCTGGAGTCACATATTGGTGGCGGGTGGAGCCTGAGCCAAAAGTGAGAGTGGGGTCAGAGGTCAAGGTGTCCACTCTCCTCTTCGATACCTTCTCCTCTTTCCTTCCTCGCCACACAAATGGAATCAGGCCAAATGGAATCTGGCTCAGAGCTGCAGGCTGCCCACCTGTATCCCAAAGGGAACCTCTATTAGCCCATATTCCGTCGACAGGCATCAATCCTGTTGGCCAAAAAACACGGCTGCCTTCTAACCAGTGAGAGCCAATTATTCCAAGGGAAATAGGGCTGCTCCAGTGTTTCCATCCATCTACTGATAAGATTATGCTCTACCCTTCAACACACAATGCAAACCTTTGCCTAACAGCAGCCCGCGGATAGTGGGAGGTCATTTGCCAAGTTTTCGCTGGTAGATTAGATCCCCAACCAGATCCCCAACCCCACAACTATTGATTTCACTAGCTGCTGCAAGCACTCGAGTTGTTCCCCCAAGATTCTGACTTGCATATGTGAGCTGTCCCTTGCATAAGAATCTTGTACAAAGCCCCCCTCCCATTTCCCTTCCTTCTCAAGCCACGACAGCACCTCTTTTCTCTCCCGCCACCCTATTAACAAGGGAGTTGCATAGGCCTGCCCTTCCCAGCGCTTCATTACGTCCTGTGACAGAACTTAATCTGACTTGCAAGAAACCCTCCAAAGCCAAATGATTTCATGGTCCTAAGAAATGCCATTGGACAACTTTTAACTCAAAGAATCCAACCCATACAAGCCTCTTAGAAAGATCACCAGAGCACCTTTTATGCTTCCCCACCACCACCACCTCTCACTTAAAATTGCAATTTGCCCAGAACTAGTGCTTTTTTCTGCTTTAGATGCCTCTAACCTTTGTGTAACAAAGAGTTATCTGTACACTGCCTAGGGCCTCGTCTCGCGTCCTTGGAAAACTGATCCCTGACTTGGATAGATCGCCACCCTCTTCCTCTGCAAAGACAGATGCAAAGTTACTGTTTTTAAAACTTGTCTTTTTGCTTTGCTCACAGATGTATGCTCTGGTGCAGGAGAGTGGCTGTTGTGCAACCAGGTGCCTACTCTTTAACCAGTTATTTAACCAGGCGGCGGTACTGGGTTTGATGCAGTGCACTTCCTCCCTGGGAATAAGGTCTCTGTTTCTAGATGAAGCCCAAAGGGGAATGGGTTCTCTTGATCTTGGAAAAGGAGGGTCCCCTTCTTACTCTCCTCCCTGCCCCCTCCGCAAGGGAAATGTCAGAATGAGTAGTCACCCGGCAAAAGAAACACCATTCATGCAGCTTGTACGGTTTTTCTGCTTGCTCCCCCTTGCATTCCACTCAAGAGCAGGCTAACAGGTGGACTGATATCTGCAGAATGGCAATAGGCCTGTGCCATAGTCACAGAACTGTAGAAATGGAAGGGACCCCAAGGTTCATCTAGTCCAACCTCCTGCAATGCAGGAATATTCAGGTGGCCCATACGGGGTACGAGCCCACAACCTCAGTGTTAGCACCACGCTCTAACCACCTTAGCGACCTGAGGAGCTGTGAAGGACAGGATGTTACACAATGAGGAGGGTGGCAATTCTGAGCTCTAGTCCATCACAAACCCTGGGCCAAAGACTGTAGCTCCTGAGTTGCTGGGAAATAACAATAAGGAAGGAAGGAAGGAAGGAAGGAAGGAAGGAAGGAAGGAAGGAAGGAAGGAAGAAGAAGAAGAAGAAGAAGAAGAAGAAGAAGAAGCCTGTGTCAACAGGTAGCAACACACTACGCAACTCTATGTGCACTGTACCTATTATTGCTCATTAGCTCACTGAGTGACCTTGGACCAGTCACTTCTTCTCAGCCTAACCTACCTCACAGGGTTGTTCTGAAGACTAAATGAGGAGGGGAATAACTATGCACACCACCTCGAGTTCCTTGGAGAACGAGGTGAGATACAAATGCAGTAAACAAACGAATAAATAAACTGGTTAGTACACGGAGGCCAGAAGTTATGTAGAGTTATTTACTGCAATTATGCTTGCTTGCTTGCTTTCTAACTGGCCCTTCAAGGAGTGAAAAACTGAAACGACATCCACGGTGCACCACTGAAACATGGAGGCCTCTCAACCAACCTGCGTTTTCCTTGCAGATGCCAGAAGTGCTACCGCTCTCGTTGCTTTGGTATAGACACTGAGTTCTGTTCTCTTGGGAAGCAGCTGAGGTCTGAGTCATCCCTTCTTCCAGAGCCTGCTTCATCCAACGCTGCAAAAACAAACCTTGCTCAATAATGCACAGGCTCCCACTTAAAGTGGTTTTTTTCCACAGACTTGCAACAGACCACTTTCAACAATTTCCATCAATGGCAACCCCAGGAGGTGGGGAGGATCTGTTTTCACCTCAATCGCTTTATGGACAGGGGCGTTTACACCCTGTACCCCAACTCAAAGTTTTGGGGGTTTTTTTAACTGAAAATAAGTGAGGCTTCTATGCAAATAGTCTTTATTTTCCATGAGGTCACTCAATATACCTGTTTTAGGCTGAGCCCATATTTTTAATTGGCAAATGATGGTGCAGTAGGAGAAGGAAATGGCATAAGGCAGGGAGGGCAGCAGGGGCCCATTTTCAAATGCATCTCCACAGCCATGAGAACTAGAACAGTATCTTTGTATGAAAAGATTTGAATGCCAGCATCCAGCTTTTTTTTTTTTAAACTAGAGAGGTACCACTATTTTAGCATATGGAAACGTAAAAACAACAGCTTGCCACTCCTACCTAGTCCAAGACTCTCATATGTTGAACATGCACATGGTAAAACCAGATCTGGAAATTACCGATTCTAATTAACCACACAGGATTATGTTATTAATGCTCTAAACTGAAATTACCGGTAGGAAAGCAAAATTCTTTGCTTTTGCCCAAAAGCACGCTGGGGTTAGCTGGCCAGGACGTTCACATGGAGAAATGAGCCAGATTCAGGAACCAATTAGCAGAAGGCGCATTCTAAATATGGCTTATCCCGCTGTGTCAGAGCAAGATATGGCAGATATATGCTTACCAGTCTAAAAGGAAATGTCGGGAGCCCATTTCTGGCATGGTTGCAGCATAGAACATACATTCAACAAAAGCAGGAGAAGAAACAGAGACGAGCAGTAGTATGGCCATCCTATGCTGCTCTAGACTCACCACACAAATGTGCACATAGACCAGGGGTAGGCAACCTAAGGCCTGTAGGCTGGATGCGGCCCAATCGCCTTCTCAATCCGGCCGGCAGACGGTCCGGGAATCAGTGTGTTTTTACATGAGTAGAATGTGTCCTTTTATTTAAAATGCATCTCTGAGTTATTTGTGGGGTCTGCCTGGCCTGCCTTTACATGAGTAGAATGTGTGCTTTTATTTAAAATACATCTCTGGGTTATTTGTGGGGCATAGGAATTTGTTCATTTTTTTCCTTCAAAATATCGTCCGGCCCACCACATGGTCTGAGGACTGGCCCACGGCTGAAAAAGGTTGCTGACCCCTGACATAGACCATTCCACAATTTTGTTGGAAAGCAAGCTTCAAAGCTCTCGTGGATGTTCAAGATAGTTGTGAAAATGCATTAGCCCACTGAAGACTGAAAAGTCAAATTCCAGTAGACAGAAGCCACTTCCTCATAGCCCTGTTGCTGGCTATCCCCTTTCTTCCACCTTGCACTTGACAGGCAACTTGCCAAAATACAAGCAAGATACCCAAATATTAGCTTTATTAAAAAGCTGTCATGTATTATGAGAACTACTTTCATGACTTAAGCAGCCTAAACCAGAATAGACTCCCAATCTGCTTATCTGCCTGAGGGGTTATGTTGACACAATTTTGTGGGTGGGTAGGTGGGATTGTTTTGTTGTTTTATACCAGGTGGCTCGTGAGGCCCAGGAAACTGCATACAGGGCATTCCTGTGTCCATGGGCCATTCCTTTGCAGCTCAGAGCCCTCTGGAAACCCAGCTATTAATCCTGCCTTTGTAAGGCATGGAAAACAAGCTGCTTTAGGCAGACTCTGAGTAGGTATTGCCTCTCAAGGCAAAAAATACATTTAAAGAAAGCATTAGATACACAACGTAACTAGTAGCCTAGAAAAATAAAGCAAAAGATTAAAATGAAAACTTGACTTTGCTAAGGTCTACGGAAAATCTAGAGCTGGCATCACAATGTGTGCATCATGGTGAATGTCTCACACCCAGTCCTGGGCTATGCAAAGCCCTTCTTGAAACAGATACTCTTGACTTTCCTAGTCTCCCTAGTTTAGCTACGGCTTGGGGCGCAGAGAGAAAACAGGTGTGAAACATACTTTCCCTTCTGCTCACCTAACCAAGAATCAGCACAGGTTATCTCTATTCAAGAGATATCAATCAGCAATATCTTGGCAACCACAAAATTCAAGATTTATACAGTGCACCTAATTTAGAATCTTAGTGCCAGGAGGCAAGGTGCATCAATTACTACTTAGATGTTTCAGCGATTGCAGTTTTTTAAACCCATACAATAAAGCGTTTTAAGAAACCCTGCAAGAGCCTGTATTTAAATAGAGGAGTTCAAGCACACCACAGTCTTGTCTTTCTAACAATACATGCAGTGCATAGTCTATTCACATCTAGGAACACGTAGTGAGCCTATGCAAGAAGCCCATGCATTTTCTGTATTTTTTTAAGTGTCATGAGGCAGTGTTGCAAGCAGGGAGAAGCTGTCCCCTACATCCACTGAAAATACGAGAACCAACTAAAACAATTTTAGTTGTATGTTTCTTTTCCAGGAAGATTTTCAGTAAACCAAACCTGGGCAAGCATATTTTGGGGTGCTTTAAGGAAAGGCATGCACGTTCGTTAGACATTCAAATTTCTTTTTTCTTTTTTTTAAAGAAATATTGGGCCAACTGAATGGACCACAACCAAAAGCAGACATACCTTTTTGCATGAGCTATAGTTCCCATCCAGCTGAACCGGCCGCCTTCGCCTTTCTGGGGTGAAGGGAGAACCAAAACGGATGTAGTGTTTGGGCGCGGTGCAAATGAGTGGGGAGTGGACAAGGCCTGGCAACATATTGAGGGTGGTAGCCAGCACGGTTGGGTCAGTGGTGATACGTAAAGGACACTCAATGGGGCACTCCTGTTTCTCTGCCTTGTCATTCAGCCATTCTGTAACTAGATACTGAAAGCAGAAATAACAGAAACCTGTCTTACTATGCAAGGAACTTGTAAATATACAAGACAAAATAAAAGAGTCAATAGGGAGAGGTGGGAATAGGTGGGCCCAGAACTGTCTACTCTGCCTGGGCCCTGATTGTCCATGGTTTCAAGCAGGGAACTTCCCCAGCCCTACTACCAAACATCTCTTGGAAGTAGCAGAGATGAAACCTGGGGCAGAGCATATGCCCTACCATTGGGTTATGGCCCAACAACTTGATGACCCCGTCCCCAAATGAAAAGCCTCAAATGCACTCTTAAATCTGGTGCGTAAGATATATACCGTCTTTCCCCCTTTTTAAGACACCGTCTTATAATTTTTTCCCCTCAAAAAAACGCAGGGTGGCTTATTTTCGGGGGGATGTCTTATTTTTATTACGTCAGTATGGTACGGTACAGCCTCCCTCTGCGCGCTGAGCAGGCGGGGCAGAACTCCACAAGAGGTGCGTTTTCCCCCGTGCCTCTCACTAGTTCGCTGGCTCCCTGCGCACGCAGGAGGGGCTGAGGAGTCGACGGGAACAATGGCGTCACCACGGCTTACTTTTGGGGTACGTCTTACTTCTCACAAAGGTAAAAAAAAAACCTGCCATGGCTTACTTTATGACTACGTATTTAAAAAGGGGAAACAGGGTACAAGTGGTCTGGCAATGACATCTTTGGAAAGGTCTCATTGGTGTAATTAATAATGTCTTACAATGAGAACTGCAGTTCTCATCAATCACCTTTTCCCGGAAGAAATCCCTGTGATCTGGAAGGTGCCAAAACCTGCCCCATTGTTGGGCTGCAAGAGTGCCACTTGTATTATTTTAAAGGTCTAGAAATCATGTTCTGAACATATAATTAAAAACCGAGTTGAAGAAGTGTCCATTAAAAAACAGATCCTGGCTTAAGATGGGTTACACCACAGAAAATTAAGTTCAGCTTGATTGCTTTTCCTCAAATGGTTCTCTAAGTGAATGTTAAGCTTCTACTGCAGCAGTTTTCAATTTTTATTTTATTTATTTTCTTGGCGGACCACTTGTAAATTGCTGGAGGTCTTAGCAGTCCTTTTTGTTGGTTCTGGCACCTTTATCAAAATCAGTGCACTATTACGAAAATCACAGGCTCTAGGAAATGACTTGTTTGTCTGTTCGATAAATCTGCCCCTTGGTGAAAATGGCCTCCCATCTCCATTACTCAGGGGGGAAAAAAAGACAAGTGCAGGTCCAAGCACAGATATTCTCAAATGTTCTGCAACCTTTCTACAGTCAACCTGCCTGGAGCTCACACAGTTTGAGAATTTCTGTCTCACTGGAATCTCATAAAAAGCCATTTTCCTCCATTTCTTTTCAATTTTCATTAGGCTAAAATTATTTTGACCCTTTTGAAAATGGCTAGTAATTTACTGGAGAATGTTGATAGGGTTGGGAAACCAGTGGAGGAGGGTTTGGAAAATCAGGATTGTCAAAACTTGTCTTCTTGACTCAGATAGTAACACTGAAGTCTCTGTACAGCTCCTGTTGTAATTTATAAACCTGCCACACACTGTGTTTGTTACCCAAACATAAGCATATTGATACATCCTCCTGCCCATCCCTCAGTTGATTTACCTTTTTCGTTTTGTGATACTTGAGTGCAGCCCGGCTGGCCTGTGTTCCTGCAACTGCAGCCACAGCTGGGTCAGAACCCATCAACTGCTTCCCTTCTCCTGGACCCTCCACGCTGCTGACTTCCGCCGCCGTTACTGTGCTCACAGCGTTTCCCTCCTCTGGAGCTGCTTGAGAGAGCTCAGCCTGTTGGGAGCTGGCTTGCCTTTGCCTTCTCAGTCGCTGTGCGGAACTACTACGATAACGGGAAAACCGGCTTTTGGGTCGCGGCCTAGCTGGTTTTGACGGAGCCGTTTTTGAGACTGGTTTATCTGCTGCCGTTTCCTGCAATGCAAAGCCCAGTGTAAGCTATGGAATTATTGAGAACCTGCGCCTCTACACATTTGCTCTCAAACAGGAGCAGCCTGGTGAAATAAGTCTGTAAAGGTTTAACTCCTGGAGTGTAAAGGAAGAGTCAAGGGAGCATCTGGGACTCTAGTATTCTTTGGGGGGGGGGTGGAGGAGTTTTACTTGCATCTTAATGCAATACTCCCTCTAGAATACTGTTTTCACCCCTTGAAGCACTTGCCAAACAGGTGCCAACTGGCATATTTTGAGTCCAATAAGAAGTGTCCAAGGGTGCCAGTACAACATGGTCTGTGCTGATTTGTAGACAGCGATTCCATGCCAAAATATGGTCCCCATCTTCCCTTGTGCTCTCAGCACGCCCAATGAAACGTGATTTCTTTCAAATCCAGCACATGTCTGGTAACACTGAAAATGCTACCAGCCAGGGGCTCACAACCAACTGTCCCAGTTACAGGTAGGTAGCCGTGTTGGTCTGCCATAGTAAAAAATAAATAAAAAATCCTTCCAGTAGCACCTTAGAGACCAACTAAGTTTGTTCTTGGTATGAGCTTTCGGGTCTAATTATATAATATATAATTACATTCCAGTGGACGTTTTAATACAACAGGAAGGTTGAATTACACTTCCAGCATCTGGTAGTTAGAAGTATATCCTTTCTGAACATGGAGTTGCATACAGCAATTCCACTGTAATTCCCAAAGTTCCTGGGGCTGAACCCTTGGCACTTCTACCCTTCTTCTTACCCCGGCCTGTGAAGACCTCCGTGTGTTCACTCCAACGCTGCTGGCACTGGAAGGGACACTTGGCACAGACACACTTGAAGCCAAACTGCTATCCTCAGTTTCATTCGGCTCAGCTTTTACTTCCTCCGGTTCTGGAGTCTCTGCAGTGACCACCACTTCTGCGTCTGTGCTGCTCCGATCCGATGGGAGATCTCGCCTCCTCTTTCTTTTTTCCAGGTTCTCAAACACGTGCATGATGGCTTCTACCTTCCGATCTTCTCGGGTCTAGCCCAACCGAAGCACAAATCAAAGTCAGCAGAACAGGTACAAATGGGTAAAAAAACCCAAAAAAACGGCAGACCAGACAACAAGGGAAGAAGGGAAAACACAACAGGATTAACAGTGGCAAACTAGCAGACATCCCAATAATGCCCGCTTTCCATTCCTTGTGGATCAACTTGTCTGAGCACTGACCACACAGAACATGGGATGTTAGTTCTGCCAACTCAGAATACAATGATCTCAATGCACTTGCAATTCAGAACAGCATGGTCATGTGAAAATATTAGGTGCCTAGGATTAAAATGCATGTTACCCCTGCCTCCCCGCCCCCACATTTATACTTAAGCCATTAAACTGCTTGCTAAATCATCTTTCATTTGCTTCTTCCTAACCCCCCCCCCCGGCCCACTTTAGGACTTCCTCAACTGTACCTTCCTCTCAGGATATTCTGTGCTTTGGATTATACCTTTTGAATGAAAGTTTGGTTGTTGTTGTTTTTTAATTGATAATGAATATTCTACTTCTCTGTATAACTGTTTAAAGGACATTGTTTTCTTTTTAAACAAGGTGACAAGAAAGCACCTTGTTTCCAAGGCTATAGAAGCCCAACCGATGAAAGTGTGTGCTGCTCATATCAGTTTTAGCAGGAAATAAGAAAGAAGCAGTAGTAGTAGCCATTAGAATAAGATAAAAAGATGGCTGTTCAGACAATATTCGCTCCAGGGGATTCAAAACAGCGATACAAGCAACAAGCTAGTGTTGCTGCTAGGGAAAATGCCAGCTCTTCCTCATCTCCCACCCTAGTCAATCCTATCCCTCACATACAAACACTGGTAGGGCTAACTGGATCAAGTTATTATTATTTTGTTTGGCACTGATAGGCAGTGCTAAGATTCAAGGGGGGGGGGAACTATTGTCATTTACCTTCCATTTCCTATGTCTGTAGGCTTCCTTTGAAGCTTCCTCATGTTGACTAACCTCTCTTCCTTTCTTGTCTGTCTATTCTTAGGTTTAAGGATGAAAAGGAACTGCTGTTATCTGAGCTGCTGCCATTTTACTTCACTTTCAACAGCTATGGGGTAGTACTTGAAAATATCAGGGCGCCAGCCGCACTTCACAATAGGCAACTAGCCTTTTGTGAGGAAGTGGAGATACCTGGTTGCCAGGTTTGCTGAATAACATCTCTATCTGGCCGGCTGGCACTGCTGCCATGCTGTGCCAGTCAGCTGGCTGGTGGGGCAGCACGGCACCAAAAGAAATGCCTCTTTTGGTGCTGTGCTGCCCTGCAGATCAGCTGATTCGCAGAGGCACATCTTTTGGTGTTATGTTGCTGCATAGATCAGCTAATCTGCAGGGCGCTGAGGCATTCCATAGTGGAAACTGAAGCCTAGGTTAAAAGGTGCCATTTGGCTCCTAGATTTTATATCTAACACTGCCATGGGGAGGCCTAGATGGTTGGTAGATTTCTTAACAGGTTCCTAAATCAAGCCTGCTGAGCCCCTGACTCTGACTCCCTTCCACAAGTAATCTTGCTTTTGCATCTTTGTTTTGCAGGGCATCCTGCTGTTTCTCAGAAGCTTAACAAAGCTTTCCTTAGTAAGAAGATAGACACTGTAGTGGACAAGCGTCATTGA
The DNA here is from genome assembly GCA_034642065.1 of Darevskia nairensis. Lineage (NCBI taxonomy): Eukaryota > Metazoa > Chordata > Lepidosauria > Squamata > Lacertidae > Darevskia > Darevskia nairensis. Next base: position 3,244,239 of record JAWWNI010000434.1, read on the forward strand.
AGACAGCACGCCCACTACTCTTGATCTTCCCTACAAATGCAAAGCCACAGGCATAGACTTAGTTCAAACAAGGCACTGGTGAGGCCCAACAGATCTGGCAAGTTTCCTGCTTGAACCGAACATGGACACTATGTCCCAGAATCCTTTGCAGCGTGGAGAGTTCTGCTGCAGACAAGTCAACATGGAAAAGATTCCCTGAACACAGACACTTTGAAAACCACTATTTTAAACCACATAATCAGAATCCATAGCCAACACAGCACCTGGGCTAGTGAAAAAAGTAGCAACCCTGAAGAACAGGTGCAGGACAACAATGATGGCATGAGGGAAGCAGATCAGACCAGTTAACTAGACAACACTGTGTGAGAAGGCAGCATAAAAACTCACTACCTATGGGAGGGACTGTACCCATTACAAAAAAAGAGAGGAAAAGATACTTGCCCGTCTGTTCTGAGTGAGACCTCCCTGCTCATCTGCAGTGCCTTCTTTCTCCTCTTCTTGCTTCTCTTCTTTGTCTGCAACCTGAAATGTGAGAGAATGGACCTCAGCAGCAGTCACAACTGCAAAAAGATATGGGACAATTACCGTGAACGTCCAGCATTTCACTGGGGCTGGGGCTGCTCTATGTCCAGGGAAGTCACTCCCTCTGGGAACAAGTTCCCCCAGAGTTAGTGACCAGCACTCAATGCTATAGGATGGTGGAGACTTTACCTCATTATCACTGGCTGCAGCAAGTCCCTCAGGGACTTCCTCTGGCTGTGGATTGCTGTTCTCATCTGATGCAGCTTCCCGCTGCTCGAGCTCCTTCCGACGAGCTTTCCGACGCCTGGTCTCTGCTCCAATCAGAGTGTCTAGAACAGGTGGAGGCAGCTGTTCTACAGTGTTTGGGCTCCGTTTCTGCACAGGGCAACTCCGGTTTCCCTTGTGACAGGCACAATCCACTTTATAGTTGCTGCCCCATCACAAAAGACACAGAATATATTAGTATCGCTTCACAATGTCTCGAGAAACAATATGTAAGTATACCTTTGAGCTAAATGTCTAGGAAAGAGATGGGGGAACTGCTCCCATTATGACCTTTACCACCCAAGAGGCTGAGACTGTAATTTGACAACAAAAGCCAAAAAGCAGGGGCACAAATGAAAAGGTCAGTACTGAGGGAAGAAGGGCAAGTCCCCAATAAGCCAGTAACAAGAATGCTCACCAGTTATTGTACTCATAGTCAAAGGCAATGGTGACCTCTGCATCCTTGGCAATGGACGTAACAGCATATATGCACAGGTGAATCATCCCACCTGCTATCACATGGCGAACCTTCAACACACAAGCAGAAACGTTACAATCCCAAAAATCAAGCATGTGCCACATTGCAAAAGTTGAGTTTCAATGAAGTAGCAGCAAAGCAAGCCTCTTTAAGCAACTGTTGGTTTAGAACAACCAAGTTGTGAAACATGATGTATACATTTGAGACTGGAAGGATTTGCTTTGCTAGGTAGGGAATTCTGAATTCTGTCAAGGATTGGGATACTTGATGGAGAATGCAGGACAGATGGACCAAAATTCCATCTGCTGAAAACCACAACGTCCAAGTGTTTGTCCTTCTCCGGCTACTGGTAAAATATTCTACAGCATCAATATTGTATAAAGGGACTTGATCTGAGGATCCAGCACTTTTGGGCTGGTGGGGCAATCTTTGTTTGAAGTCATGGCCGACCACAAACTCAACCAATACGAGCCAAATGTTCACACCTTTCAAAATGCCAAACACCACAGCAACCACTTACCTCTGCATTTGGGGTACAGGAACGCCTGATGAATCTAGCGTCATTACCAAAAGTCCGAGCATCCACACACATCTCAACACTGTTAAACTTGGAGTAGAACAGCACAAAGGGATACGGCCTAAGGAAGAAAGAACAGCACTTGTAACCTTAACGGCAAACACAGCCAAGCCTACAAGGCATCCGTGGAGCAATGGACGCACCACCGCATAATGCATATTCATTTCTAAAACCAGTTGATTGTGGGGACCCTCCCACCCACGCCAGCCCCCAAAACGGTTCCACTTTTCAGACCGTTCAGCATTCTTACTTTTTGAAGAAGTGCCCATTGACCTCGAACTGTTGCCGCAGCATCACTTTCCCACGATACTCAATTATAAGAGTGTCCACAGCCAGATCTCTGGCCGCCCTCAGGATCTTCCGGTGCTTCTGAACCCGTGTCACTCTCCCTAGCTGCAGCTGCCAAGTTAAAAGAGAGAATTTAGGACCCACACCGCAGGGGGAAGGTCCACGTGTATGGCTGCATTTGTTAAAAGCAGCTGAGCAACCAGGGTCTGAGATCTCTGGCCATATTTAATTGTCTACCAGAATGCATGAACTGAAGTAGCAGACATGCTCAAGGTAGCATTGCTGGCCAGACCAGGAATATTTTATACCTGAAAAGAATTTTATCTAATGAGCCAGGAAAGGAGGACGGGGAGAGAAGGACTGTCGTTTCATACCTCCCCGAGCTTCACCTTATCTGCTCTCCCCTATGTATAAGCTTGCTTGCATCTAGAGGCAAAAGAGCATCTTTCAAACCCGGGCCTTATCAATGGCCCACCACCCTAGCATGCAACCAACTGGCCTACCGCCACTTTGGGGGTCTACTTGTTTACCTGCATCTGAGAGCCAATGACAGTGTTGTTACAGAACAGCTCTGTCTTATTGATTGTGTCCAGCACAGCCGCCTTGCCCACAAACTCTTTATTGGCATTTAGATGGTGCTCCAGGAGGTTCTGTACATCCGCGCTGTATTGGTTAGTGAAGGCTTCTTCATACTGATCGGTCCAGAGCCTTATGCGGTTTTCCCACCCCTCTGCCGTATTCTCATCCAGGGCATGGGCTTCTGAAGGAGAGTTCTGTACCAAAAGAGAGTCAGTTCAATGTCTATACGGCATAAGGGCACTGGGGCTGCTTGTGGTGACAGAGCAGCCTATAACTAGCAAAAATAACCATCTAACTCTGTGTGGTCCTTTGTCCTCAGCCAGCTGGTTGGTGGCATTTTCAAATTATATTTATTAAATTTCAAACACATAAAACATCACACAAACAGACAAAACATCCATACAACAAATAAAACACATCAATAAAAAAATTAAATTTCCTAATTCCCTATTCTAGGTTCTTTAACATTATGCTTGGACTTCCTCCAATCTCTCTCTCTGTGACATTTATTTTTAAACATTTTCTGAAGGCAATTTCTTATTACATATTACTTACATCATCTATATTCTCTTTACTATCAGTCTTAATTATTATCATTATTATCATTCTTAGATTACATCCTTATCGATCAATATTTCTAAAGGTTGGTGGCATTTTCAAAACTCTCCCCATCCTGGTCTCTACTCAAGCAGCCTCAGGTAACCAGCACAACAGTACATGAGCCCATTCCAACCACATCCCTTAGAAAACTAATGAGCCCTTCAACATCTCTGCTCTTCAACATCCCTGCCATGCACACCAAAGTCCTTTAAATGTGCACCTGTCTCAACAATAATGCCACAACCATCTTGGACCAGGTCAAAGGATAACCATGCAGTTTCATACATGCTGATAACCAGTAAGCTGGCCACAGTAGTCCTTGAGAACAAAACCTGGAGTCATTAATTGCGTTAGAGGCATGAAACTATATTCTGGGATCAGGTATGTAGCTTAACTCACCTTCATCCGCAAAGACTTCCGTGAACCTTCTCTAAAAGCCTGTTGAAAGAGTAAGACAAATGACCATCAGTATTTTTGCCCTATATATCTGTGCTCATTCATGCTAAATAAGGGGCACTGCTGCAAAACTGCAACAAGGACGAGAAGAAAAACTGATCCCAGTGTACTTTCAATGGTAGACTCCCACACCTCCCTAAAGGGTTGGCTGCCTTTTCCAGAACCTCCCTAGGCAACAAGCAGGGATTGTCGCAGCTTTGGCCAAATAGCACTTCCACAAAGGCTCTGAAAGAAGAGCAAAGGAACCACAGCAGAGTATGCAGAGTTATGCCACCCTAAAATCTTTCTGTGGGTATCAAACAGCAAAATGAAGTTCCCAAATAAAAACTCTTCCAAGTATCAAGAGTCCCTTCTAAGTAAGAAGAGAGCTGCTGCTTAAGAATTAATTTAATATGCATTATTTTAGCTTATGCAGCAGAGAATCATGTAAAATGTGTAGAATATTAAACAAAAAGTAACTTTTATAAACAAATTTGCTTTGTAGGAACAATTCTGCTGTATATGCAGAATATATATCAGCTAGATTTTGCTGAATCCAAACCCACAGTTTTCAACCCATTGGTCTCTATATCCAAAGTCTGAACATTGTGTGGTAAAGGAACCAAAGATCATCTATGCATTTTGGGGGGGGGGTTCAATTTGAAATGAAAAAAATTAAATGCAAGTCATTTCTTAATGTTGTATGATTAAAATACTATTGTTGCTGTTGATATTTAGTGGCAGATGCCTCAGCATTCATTTTTTTACTTGACGCTGATTGGCTAGAATGCTGGAAGTCAGTAGTCAGTTTAGTTCTTACTAATTCAATAATATTAGGTTTGTATCTCTGTAAGTAAGATGCATGTAGAGTCCTTTGGGGTTGTTGGTGTTTTTTTTGTTGTTGTTTGGTTTTTGTTTGTTTGTTTGTTTGTTTTTTGTTGTTGTTGTTGTTCAAACGACTGCTTAAGCCAGGCATCCCCAAACTTCGGCCCTCCAGATGTTTTGGACTACAATTACCATCATCCCTGACCACTGGTCCTGTTAGCTAGGGATCATGGGAGTTTTGGCCAAAACATCTGGAGGGCCGCAGTTTGGGGGTGCCTGGCTTAAGCAATCAGGAAAGCCCTCCCTTCCCCCACAGTTGCAGCCCTGCCTGAGCTGTGGGCAAGGTGGCACAATTCCACTTGAGGCATCAGCGGAACACATTGTCACTGTTCTTGTTCGTTTTGTCCACAGCATCTGTCCCCCGCCCCCCCCCCAAAAAAACCAGAAGGAAATCATCATCAGGATATGGAAGGCTGCATACCAATAAGGAGGAGATTAAAGGAAAATGACCAGACATTCTCCCAAACACATACTTAGTAACTGGCTGGAGTTGCCGACAGTCATATCTATTGACATACCTTGATTTTTTTGGCTTTTGGTGCCGTACGAGTTCTCTCTGTATTTCTTTTCCTCTTTTTGGGTTTGGTTCTGCAGACCCGATTGACGGTCAGAGTGATGCTCGTAGGGGTGTGTTGTGTAGCAGTGTACAACACTGTGGAGGGAGAGAGCTCCTCGTCCCAGCTCTCAGTTGCACTGCTGTCCCCGCCTGCTGTGAAAAATGTCATGTTGGCAACTTCCCCTTTGTTCTGAAAAAACTTGTACCTGCCCCACCCCACCCTGGTGAGTTAACATTGCACTCTTCTCCCCAAAAGGCTGCAAGGAACCATCATCTTCCACTCACAATGGCAACTTGCTTTGCGCTTGCCCCCTCAGCTCTTCCAATGTACCTACCCTATACTCTGAGATCTCAGGTAAACTGGGAAAGACGAAAAGAGAGGCAATGAGACACAGAGCACTCTCACTGCATCAGGGCACCCGCTCATTCAAATCCCGTGAGCCTGAGGGCACTAACTCACCTGAAACGTTGTCTTGCTTCCTTCGACGAAGTCTGATCACTTTCCCTCTGCTAAGCCCCCTACAAAAGGACAACAGAAACCCAAAGCTGGCATTATTAAGGGTTATATTGCTTAAAATAAATAAACTTCAGGTCTTCAGTGGAACACCAGATCACTTGACAACAAAGTGTTATATAAAGTTAAAATGAATTTAATGGCCACGTCTCGGCTTCACACATTCATGTCCAAGGCCATCACTTCAGCAAATAATGGGCTGTGCGCCCACTGCAATATCCGTGTTCTCAAGAGCCCCATCTTTCAAGTTTCAGAAAGACCACATTCTTAGCCCTCGTAAGTGTGGAAATAAGCCTACAGTGTGTGAAAGCAGAGCCACTGAAATGCTCTGGACCAGTGATGGCCTGGAAGGATAGGAAAGAGGAAAGACTCATCAGATCTCATGTTCCTTCTGCTGCTTGCCAATCTCTGAAGAAGTGCCATCTCTCCTTCGCTATTACTATTTCACCACTGCATTAGAAGTACTTAACTTCATGGAGAATTTCAGACACACTCCTCTGAGCATAAGGTATGATTATCTAACCAACTGCATTTGGTCAGCTCAAACAAATCACTTTTAGACCATCTTACACTGGTACTATTTATTTGATCTGATGAACTTGTAGGGTTTGGCTCCTGCATTGTGAAAATGTGCGTGTTGATTTTGTGTAAGTCAGCTCCTTTGCTGCAGCGAAGGCTGGACCAATCGAAGGTAAAGAAAATGGTCCACTGAGCAATCAGGAAGCCTCTTTAAACATTCTCCCCACCCCCCTCGTTTTTCCATGTATGAGGCTGCCTACAGGCAAGAACTTACCTGCACTTCTCACATTTGATGAGGAAACCATCTTGGGAGAGACTACAGTGACACCAGCTAGGAATAGACTCTGCTTCTGAAGAACTCTCTGTGTCCCCAGAATTCTCCTCATCGTGAGAGTGTAGGCCATTCAGTTCTGCACGAGGGATGATGGTCTGGACAGGGGGAGAAGCAGGAGGGGTCGGAGGAGGAGGGGCTCCGTAATTATGATCCTGAAAACAAACATTTGCATCAGTTCTATTTTGAATGCAGGAGAGAAGAGCAAGAGGCATGACTTTACACAACATGTGAGCCCTAACACACTTCCAAAACCTACCCACCACCACATGCACAGATTTGAGGAGCGACAAGAACTCTGGCTAACAAAGCAAGGACCTAAAACTTTGGACTCTCTCTAGAACTGGGCGGAGCGATTGTTTTCTCAGTCCAACCACAGATAAAGAAAGCCCTGATATCCAGGCGTCTTAGCAAAATATACTAACACTGATTTGAACTACCTACGCTTGTGCTATTGGAAACAAAACCACACTACCCACACACAAGAAAGAAGTACCAGCAGTCTCAGAGTAAAATCAGGGGCTTGCAACAAGTACCAAAAAAATCTGCAGGGAAAACGCCTCAAACAGCTCTATACTATCTCTTAAAGGCACAAAATGTGGAGACTAAGGGGAGAAAATGGCAACCAGGTGGGATGCAGGGGGGAAATGGAGTGTCTGGAACCAGAAGACAGAGAAACGTGTATGCATATGTATAGGGTAGAAATAAGCATCTCAATGTCTGGATACGTCATTTTCTGGTTCAAACTGGGAAGTTATTTTAAACTGTCCCCAAGTTTGGAATGAGAGCTGCTCACAGATACTGACAGAGAAATTCAACAATTTAATGCATTGGGGTTCAGCAGAAGTATACCCACTCCACCTCCCCAAACCCCCAAAATGGAGAAAATGCCCCCAAACCATCCAGTGAGGACTGAGCATGCTCAATGGGCACGAAATACTGGCTGGCTGACAGGTGTAGACAGGGTGGCAGTGATGGAGAATGAAAAACAATGGAATGGGATAGCTGAAAACCTGAGCCAACACACTCCACACCATAACATTTCCTTGCAGGTCCCTCTTGCTTTTCTTAAGGCAGAGAACTGCATGTGTATATGCAAGCATTCTGCACTGTTAAGCACAGAAAACCTGCAAGCTGTCTTTCAAACTGGCTTGATTCTGAAACCTATGCTTTCAACTTTCAAAATACTGGGGCTTATCAATACACTTTTGGGGGAGGGGCGAGGGGAGGGGGGAACTTCATTAGAAAAATATACCTGCAATGGGTAGGTCTACCCTAGGTAGCAGTTTCTATGAGCAGTCAGTGCTACAGACCAAAAAGGGAAAAAGAGATGCCCCCCCACCTTCTAGTCCAAGCTTGCATTTAACAACTCACTTGGCAGGCAAAGGAGGCCAGGTATTCAATGCAGGTGAACAAACAGGCCCATCACTCTGTCCTCCTCCTCCTCCACCAGCCAGTTTGCCTTCTGTGCTGGTCACAGTGGAAAGGCGGCCCTTCCTCTGTGACTGGCACACAGCAGAAGAGCGGTAGACCACTCCTCCTCTTGCCAGCTCCCTTGCCAGAAGGCTTTATTTTAACACTGTCTTGCTAAGAGGCGGGTAGCCTATGTTCTCATGCATTTTCTGGAAATGCAGTAACTTTGTGGGCTTATTTACTAGGCTGTTCTAGTCCCCTACTTCCCTTTCGCAATAAGTTGCCTGCAAGCACTAAACAAACACAAACGCGGGGCTAGAAATTCAGTACCCATTTCACCTGGCAATGCTGCCGGCCTCAAAGAAGATATACAGCTCAATCATGCACAAGCCAGGGAGAGGGGATGGGTAAAATAGATGAGTCTGCTGCAGATAAGAGAGACGGTACTCACTGCATAAGGCAGCCCTCGGTAGCTGTGCCTCTGGGAGGCCCCGTAGCCATGACTTGCATACACATTTTTCTCACCAACAGCTGGGCTAGCTTCCACAGACTCTGGGCTGCAGAAAGGGCCAAGAGCAGAACCAATCAGTAGAGGAAGTGGTTCTTTGAAGAAAAAAAATTAGCCAGGTCTTAGCATTTTCTCTCATGCCACACAGATATCCGGCCGAGAATGGACATACCTTTTCTGAGGGGCAAGTGAGGTATGGAATCCATGAAGGCCGGATTCTGCATAAAGCAGGGGCTAGGGAAGGGCAAGTGACTGGCAGCTGCCTCAAAATGAGGCATCCTGGATAAGCAATATGAGCAACCCTGCTTCAGCAAGAGGCAACAGGAAGGAAAAAGCTGCTGACAATGCTGCTCGCTGGATTATTTTGCTAGCTGTTCATTTCACTTTAAACCCCTCGTGGATTTGCTCCTCCTCCTGATCCCCACTCAACTCTATGCAATTTGAGATCACCCCGCCACAGCCTCAGACTTTAAATGAAAATACCTTTCAGGCCACAATGTCTACATACTGCTGCTTCAAATGCAATGAGTTACTCAATACAGATAGGAGCCGAGACACAATTTTCTAGTGATGGAAGCTCTTGAGAGTACTTGACAAAAATAGGCCAAGAGCTACAGGAATATATATGACCTGGATCGGAAGGAACTCCGGACAAACTAAAATATTCAGGATACCCTGCTTTCTTATAGGATGATGCGGTGAATTCCCATAACTAATTACTGATTGAAAATTGCAATTTTCCACCACAAGGTGGCAGAAAATAATCAACTCAGAATATGGTACTGTACAAAATGGGCAATTAGTGAAAGGCTGTGGGAGTCCTTGTTATAGAAAAGGAAACAGGAAAAGCGTAGGTGATGAAGCCAAAGCCTTGATGCCAGAAGGAGAAATTGCTCTCTTTGGAAGGAGGGGGGAGGACTAAGAGAAGGAGGAGCTGCCGCTGCAAGCACGCATTAGGAATATGGTTCAGGAAATGTCCTTTCTGCAACTGCAGTCAACTTTCAAAAGCTACAGCCAGGAAGAGGACGGATGGCCACACAGTACTTGCTTATTTGAACTCCTGTCTCTCCAAGATGACCGCAAACTCCTCATTCCTAACTACTGCTCTGTTGTGCTAAATTAAATTACAGGTATCTTCAAAACAGTTGGACTGGTAAAACCAGCAACTCCTCTACCCATAGAAGCTTAATCTTGAATCAATGTGTTCCTTTCTTGATACCCTACTAACAAAAGCAGCCTTTCCATGCCCATTTCCATATCCTGGTCTACTTTCGCATCCCAAATCCCTGGAACTTGCTCTTGAAAATTAATACAACTCAAGCAGAGACCCTCCTTCAAATTGTGGCTACTCTTTGGCCATGAAGGCTTGGTGGCACATGATAGCAGAGCAAATGTTGACCGGCAGACCCTTTACCTACTTGCATCTGAAGTCTAGTGCTATGAAACAATCTTAACATAGCTGTCACTGATAGCCACAGCTGCTTCTACCTCCACGCTCCCAAGGAGGGCAAGGACAGGACGGGTAACAGCTACAGCCTTTTCAGGGCTCTATATATAAGAAGACAGAACGCAAGGCCACTGCAACCTGACAGTATCATGGAATGTGATCCTAAACATTCCCAGTACAACAAAACACAAAAAACTGTCATCAAAACAAGAAGACCTGACAGAAATAGCTATGAAGTGAGACGTAGATTCAGAACAGATCTAACATTAGACAGGAAACAAAGTAAAGGACATTTATTTTGTAGTGAGCTTATTTGCTGAGAATACTCCAGATGCGGTATGATTGAAGCTGAGCTGGACAGGTGCTCAACAAAGCCTGATCAGGCCTGTGGTATGAAACAAAACCAGACACGTTATACTACACCGTGTATCCAAATACACAAAAAGATGCAGGAAAAAGGAGTGTTTCATGAATGCTAGCGCCTCACAAAAGCCCACCAAACAGAGGCCAGATACACAGAGCTTTCAGTGTCTCCTGAGTACAGTCTGTCAAGCAGGTGGTTCAAACAGTGTGTCTGGCCCTTCACAGTGCTCCATTCTTGGGAGAAATTGCTGAAGACAAGTGCAGGAGCACAGAACAGCATCAGCAAGGCATGACCCTCTTTCCGTGCCTGACTAAGCTCAACGATCAATTCAACTCCAGGCATCTTCCTTCCTGTAGACACTTCATTTGGGTTTTGGCGCAGAAAGTTTCCCACAAGCTACCTTACAAGCCTCCCTCGGGAAAAGAGCCACACTAAAGGGGTGAAAATCTACTTAACAGTTTGAGATAGGCAAGAGGCCCGATGCCTGAAAGATCCTCCTTACCCACATCACACAGCCATCTGTATCAGCAGCACCATGCAACTTAGGCTACAGGAGAGGAAAAGAAGAGTACCGTCAGGGCTCATGTCTTGCAAGATACCTATCAACCAAGGTATGATACAACAGATGTGAATTAAAGATCACTGGGAAAGCAGACAGTGTCTCTTCTTGGACGCAACTTGAGGGAAAGGGGAAGTGCTTCTGTTTGGTGTTCCGTCGCAATCAAATGTGTGCACCAGATACCATCTCAGATTTCTGGTTTATCTGTTGCAAAGCTAGCTCACTCCCTGCTATCCCAGGCTCAGCAGGACAGCTCAAGTCTGAACACCAAGGCCTGATTCCATGCCCTTCACACGCTAGCAGGCAAGGCAGAACTTACTCAGATCCAGCAGCCATATCTGAATAAGATGTATCTGGTGTGGTGACTCCCAGAGGGATTGCAATGCTCATGACGTTTGTCAGGGATCACGGAGTCCAAAGGGTAGCGACTGGCAGCTCCAAGGGCGGGGAGCAGCCGCAGAGCCTCGGCCAACACGTCACGGACATGGGGAAACCTGCCAAGGGGAAAAGAAACAATGCACTGCATTTTTGTGTATCATTGCCACAGACATATGGTTCACCCTGCCTGCAAAACCATCCTAAAGTTGAGGACAGTGCAGGCTGAAGGAAGGAATGAGTAACTTCAGAGGATGCGTGTTGTCTCTTGCCTCTACATTACTTTTACATAATCTCCTCTCAAATATGGCCACCTGGTTCACATGCAGATATTTCCTTGTGCCATAAAAGAGAATGCCAAGCACAGGCAAGAGGCCCACAGGCCTGTCTTGCAAAAGACGGTCACATGGGTAAAACTGCCAGTAGGGGAGGCAGAGCACAGTGTGTGTGTGTGTGTGTGTGTGTGTGTGTGTGTGTGTGTGTGTGTGGAGATAGAATCCCAGAGCAGCCAATGAGAAAAGAAAGCAGCACAGAAGGCATTTATTCATTTCTGTAATGATTTATTTCAGAATGATCCTCATGACAACCCTAGTGCCAAAATCCAGTTCCTGAGCTTCACAGATGTGCATGAGATGCAAAGTCATCTCCCAAATCCCTCATGCTCACTTGGGACAAGGTTTAATGCAAGAGGAACAGGGGGAAAGGGGAATATCTGAAATGGTGGTGAAGGGGGTAACAGTCTAATGCAGATGGCTGCACAATGAAGGAAGTAATGAGCCCAAAGGCCATGCCTCTCTCTGTTTTGTACTCCGGTACTAAAGTACAACATACATGTGCCTCTCTTCAGACCGGAACGCAACATGGAGATTTAAACCACTGTGTTACTTGGAAATATACAGAGAAGCAGCTACCAGGAAATGAACGTGGCCCTACTCTTTCATATATTTTGCAGAGACAAGTAACTAAACAGACACATCCACCATTCAGATTTGGTATGCTATGTAAACCGGCATCTACACTCAACTGCAACTAAGTACAGAATGAGAAGCAGCCCTAATACAAAGGCCAACTTGAGGGGGGGGGGAGAGGAGGACTTAAGTAAGGAAAGGAGCATGAAGTGAGAGCTGCAGTGGATGGTTTGGCCTGCATGCAACCTGTCTGTACCTGCCTCAACAGAGCTTGAGGCCTTCCAATAAGTGAGAGGATATCTAGTTTGTGCCTTGCAGGTGTATCCGGCGCTGTGCAGGGGGGCTCTATCCTTTGGGAATAGATTTGTACCTGCAGAACTAATCACTTGTGGGAGGTGTTTACTCCCAAGCTCTTGGAGGGTAGCAGGAACTTGTGGATTAAAGCAGGTGGGGAAAGCTCACCAGTAGGTGCTGCTGGCTCTAAAGGGTTCAATGGTTGACTATCCACCTTGCCCTGCCACAAACTGTTTTTGTGAGACCAATGGTTCTTTTTGCCCATGGTAGACATATTACTAATTAACAATCTGTTCGTTCCTACTACATAGAACTTGGAACAGCTGCTGCCCACTGTAGCCTTTCAAGAACTTTCCTACCTCCACAAATTACCCATATGCACGGATGAGGCCTGTGATGTGATCGTGGTGGAATGTGGGAGAAGCAAATAAATGTTGCACTTTCTTTCTGACCTAGTTCATTTGCACTTTCTTCCCATTCTTCAGGGCCAGCCATGCCATCAGGGCAGCTCTTTTGTGTGGGAAACAAGCATTCAAGCTTTGTAGTAATTACTAGTACAGGTTGGGCTAAATGTAGAAGGCACAGAACTTAACATCCATCGCTCCCTATGAGCAAGGCACCATCAGGTATCATCAAATCACTTCACCAATAGCTCAGCCTAGAAAAGGCTGTTAATTGTTCCCCTCTGAAAGAGGGTGTAGAAATATGGATCACATCTTGCTAGGAGGGGCTGGAAAATTTCTTCAGAATGTTTCTGCAGTTAATAGTGTTATCTGCAGCCATAAAAGGAGCTACCTCACAGGCACATTTCTACAAAGGAAGTATTTACCTGGCACATTAGAACCTGTGTGTGAACGCGTGCCTGAATACACACACACACACACACACACACACACACACACACACACACACACACACACGAGGTAAGAGAATATGCAATTGCAGATTGTCTTTGGAGTCTTCCATTCTGTCCAGGAATGCTCACTACTGTGTGAAGCAGCGAATGTGAGCTGCACTGGTACTCAAACAAGGTTTTGCCCCACTTATTCACAGGCAAGAGCATGGGAATCCATGGGGTTCCTTTAACAGTCCAAATATGGGTTTGCTTGCACTGAATGGCAGTTTAGAAATACTGCCACACAGAATGGCAAGCATCATTCTGGTTCCTTCTGAGAGCTGGCCATGCAATGAAAGAAAGGCCTGCTGTGTCTAGTCCCAACAGCCCTAAGCCAGATTCGCAAGGAATTAGGAAGAACATCCAGGCTCATCCTTAATTAAGGGGGGGCAGCTTAATTATGGACAGTATCTTGTAGGAGGGACTTCAGTAATGGAAAAGGACGGGATAATTTGGTTGCTTTCACCCACAACACTATTGCTACTTAATAGTGGAGCACCAACAATGTGCTAGACATGGAACCCAATACCAACGCAATATGACCCCTGAACAAAGAGCTCACAAAACTAAGTACAACAGAAATAACAAAGAAAATGGGAGCAAACAAAGCTTGATAAATGGAAGAGCAGGGGCGTGTTTTGGATCTTACAGGTGAGGATTATGCAGAGACTGGAAGCAGCCACTAGGCTGACTTATGCAGCCCTACAAACATTAAGGAGAAGGTCTCACCCATACTACACAACGGGGTTCTCTAGTAACAACACCACCACCACCATGAGGGCAGGTGTAAAACCAGGCTGTTGTTGTACAGGAATTGAAATGATGCCTTGATCTGGGGATCTGTCCAAGGGAGAGAGGGCAGCATCAATTTTCCCCCAGTAGTGTTATATGGAAATGGCCAGAATAGACTAAATATGCCATCTATAAATCAACTCCATGACTATCAAATCTGAAACTGCCTCAACATTCAGGATGCAAGGGCAACAGAATAGTGCAATCTTTGTTTCAACCATCTCCCTTTATCCTTCACTCCCATCTGACCGATGTGGCTGAGACTTTGGAGGCAAGATGAAGAGCCGGCTGGAACGTTTTGTCTATAAAAACAATAAGACAATGAAGCTCAGTGCCCCCTCCTCTGGACTAGGCTGGGTTCAAACCAAAGGGGCTGCTCTGTGGGGGCTTAATCCTTTTCTGCTGAATCTCATGAGCTGTGTCTCTGAATTCTGAAAAAGAAGGGGGCAGGGCTCCCAGCCTAGTTTGAGCCCCAGACAGGGCAGAAGGATGCCCAGTCATTAGAATTCTCTCTGGCCTACATAATGCAGCCAATACAAAGCACCAAACAATCTTAAACATTTCTAACACCCAATAATGGTGATAATGTCCACCTTTCTTCTAAAGACCAAAAAGGGCATGCATCTTTTGAAAACCGCATTGTAAATCAAGAGAGGGAGAGCTGGACAGGAATCAGAATTAGAACTCTCCTGAGCATCAAAACAATGTTGAAAAAGAAAGGTTTCATCAGTCTATACAAGTCTCCCATACTGATCTTACTTTCTACATGGCATAGGGTATATTCAGGTGACTTCAAGACTCATATGACAGTGAAGAAAAAGCTATGATACCAGTGAGATTGAGGAGAGAAACTTTGAGTGATCCATGTGCAACGTTTACTGTCATCCTCAACACACAGTTCTTACCAGAAGGCAATTACTAACTTTCTCTAACAGCAAAGAGAATGGAACTGTGAATCCATCCAAGATGTCCTGATAGAGAAAGCCACTCTGATTACCCCATGAGCTGCATGATCCCTTGACATACCATAAGACATCTAAGGGTATGTGCACATGTCATACCTGAATTAGATGTGTGGCACAGAGAACACTGCATTAAATCACAAAGACTCGCACCACTAAAATAAATAGCCCCTATACAGTGAATATGGTTACAAACAAACAAACAGATAGATTTGCAGCTGTAATCACGTGTTTGATGGTAACTTATGAAGCTACAGATAAGTCTTTATTTATTAAGGTATTCATATTCCACCCTATGATGAAATCAAATTCAAAGCAGCTTACAAATAAATAGTCATTTGATTAATTGCAAGCTTAAAATGCTGATCAACTAAATTTCAATGGCCAATGGCATCTGAAGATTTAAGACAAGTTATGATACAGCATCAACTTGTATCCTAGGCAGAGCCACATAACATCCAATATCAAAACTGGTGAATATCAAAACTTGGAGTTCTGTGTATCTATCCAAAACAGTGATGTGATGTGATGTGATCAGCAGTGATCTGCTGGTCACCGTTCAATCTGGGTATCACATTCTGAAAATTATCAAGGAAGCATAGTACTGTATTCAGGCCCTGTATATCTGGTTGGGTGTAAAAGTCAAGTGCAATAATGCATAAAATAGGGGTAGTGACAGAGTCTGTGTTAGATGTTGAACCTGAAACATTGCTTTAAGGCCTGTAGCAGTTTGCATTATGCAGAGGGGTGTGTGTGTGTGTGTGTGTGTGTGTGTGTGTGTGTTCCTAGCATATATAATAGCAAAGGTGAAGAAGAAAAAACCTGACTTAATTATATTTTTCAAGTTTCTTCACATTTGGATACAGTTATAAACTGCCACATATTCACAAAATATACTGTCATCTTAATAAAAAAAAAGTTGGGAGAATTATGCTAGCAAGAAAACTGCAGTCAGAGTTTTCACTGTTAACATACTAACACAGTGATCAAGATGGTTGACACGTAACATTAAACCAAACAGGTTGAGTGATAGCTCAGTTTGGTAGAACATGAGACTCTTAATCTCAGGGTTGTGGGTTTGAGCCCCAAGTTGGTTGAGAGATTTCTGCATTGCAGAGGGTCGAACTAGATGACCCTCGTGGTCCCTTCCAACTCTACAACTCTATGATTCTGTGAACTTGTGTTTTAACATGTGCAAATTCTTTGCTTCTCTCCAGCTCCTGGATGCACTGCATGTGGCGGAAACAACCCATAAACAAGGCATAATCTGGTGGGTCATGTCATGAGGAGCAGGCCCCTGGTTTTGTTTCTCTCCAAACAAATCACGAAGAGGGGCCAAGGTTTGTTGTTTGGAGAAAAACAAACCCCCGAGCCCACAAAAGCTTGGGTTTGCACATGAGGCCCAACGCTAGCTTGTTTCTTCCGACCACAAAGCACAGGAAAAAGCTGAGCAAGGAGCAAAACACCTGCATGTGTTAAAACTATGTCTTAATATTGTTTGCAAACTGGGCCACTGCCTCCTTGGCTTCTGGGTCACAGCCTCCATATTTCAAACCTTCCTTATCTGCCCAAGTCTCTAGGCCTTGTGTAACCATTTCTTCCAACACTTCTTCCTCAATTTCTTTCCCCCTCGGATCTGTGCATCCTCCACATATAATTTCCCTTCATATTCTTGTTTCCAGGTCCACTGGGTTCTTCAGCTATGCTGATAGCTCTGTAAAATCAGCAAAGTAGCAACTACACAGTTTTAGAGGGTTGCAATTCTTTGTCACGCCAGCCCTGAAAATGTCATTCTGAGATGGTCCTGAAAACTGGCTGAAAGCACACAAATATGAACAGAAACTAAGAAAGAGTCAAACAGTGAAAATCAGGAAGAACTAGCATTATTGAGTCAATGATCTAGAGGGGAAACACATGTGCAGCTGATACTAAAGTAGAATTAATGAGAATGAAAATCAGAGGAACAAGCAATTTCAGAAACACACCAAACAACAAAAATGCAAGCCAACACTTCTGGATTCATTTTCCCCAGACCACATTCAGAGGGAGGGGAAACAGCTAAGGAGGAGGCCAGCACAAGGCACATTAGATCTTAGTTTGATATCAACTATAGGAACGAAGCAGCTGGGGTGGTTTTGGAACAGCACAAAGACAGGCATTATGTCACAGAAGAGGCCCCTGCATTCACTTATAGCATATGGAATAGTGCATCTGACAAACCAAATGAGAGGAAGGGGCCTAGTATCAAATGCTGCAGTTGCATCACCTTATTTTTTGGTACCGGTAGCTTCCCTGAACAATTTGGTGGGATGAGTAAACTTGGACACACACCACTGCTCATTCCTAACACCACATCAAAAAGTTTTTTGAAAGTCCAAGTACACATCTAATGGATCAACTCTATCCATATTGATACTCTCAAAGAACTCTTAATAGGTTAGTTAGGCAGCACTTATATTTGCAGGAGTTCTTCAATATGCTTGATAATGAGAGCTGAGCTCTCAACTGTGGCTCCTAGAAGCTGCCAGCATGTGACAGTGGCCACACCCCAGATATGGCTTCGATTGGCCGGCTAAACCAGATGAGGGTAGCCAATGGGTCTCAAACTCTCAGTGAGTTAGGGACTTCACCTGAATGCGTAGACAGGCTTTGGCAGATTGAACAAATGAGACCAACAGTGGGTCCAATGGTCAAGAAAGCGTTTTCTGCATGTGCTGTAGAGGAAAGCGAGGGGCGGATGAGGCTCGTCAACCTGGGATGGTAGCCCATCTAGGAGAAGGAAACCTCTGTCCTAAGAGAAGGAAAACTCTGGTCCTAAACCTCCGCTGCCTTGTGAGATATCTTCAGGAGAAGAAAAAGCTAAGGAGTTAACCCAACACAAATCCAGAGTGGAGTCCCTAAGGCGGTTGGATGGCGCCCTGTACACCTCCTTCTGGCAACTCTTGCAGCCAAGCTGGTGCCAAATGTATTGCTCTGCTGTCCTTTAAGACCACACCAGTGAGGCTGAGAGCAGGGTCTTGTCTGGGCAGCCCAGGACCTCCAGACACACTGCCCAGGCTTGCGTCCTGGCGAGGTCACCAGTGTTGCTAACACAGCGGTTTGACTTAACCCCCGGAGGTTCACTCCATTGTCTCTTGAGAAAGACAGTTGCAAACAACAACAGTGCTTGATGATTTTATGTTTAATAATGCTTCTCATATTAGTTTTCCCGGAACAGCTAAGTGGTCTGTAATTTCCTGAATCTCTCCCTACTCCCCTGATTATTATTTTTAAATGGTATTGCACTGGCCACTTCACAACCCCCAGGTATGGAGACTGTTATTAGGGACAAGTTACATAATTTTATTACAAGAACAGCAATTTCACATTTGGGTGGGTGCCATCTGGATCTAGGGATTTGTTAAGCTTTTGACAAGGCCTAGAATTTGTCTCCAACCACTATTTAAATTGTAGGTTTATTAAATTTCTTAGAAAAGCTTTATTAAAAAAAACTTGGCATCTTAAAGCAATTAAAATATACATTTTAAATAAAAAAAACACTGTAACATAAATGTGTATAATAATATAAGACAACACTATCTCCCCACAAGAATGAAAATAATCAGGAATAGTTAATTAACATTATGCTGATATTTAAAAATCAGCCAATCTCATCCTATTAAATGTGTGGGAGTAGAGTAATAGCCTGGAACCACTGTAAAGCAGTACACCCCTCCCCAACTCAGGCAATCTCTCCATAAGGATGCTATAGTAAATGCTACTGAAAAGCACCAAGATCTCTCTCCTGGCACAGGTGACCTAGGAAAGTTTCTATACAGTACCTCATTTTTTTCCTAAGAAAGTTGGTACAGGCCCAGGAATCTGAACTACATCTTCTGCATTGAGGATAGATGCAAAGAATTCATTCAGCTTCTCTGCACTCACTCTTTTACTCCATTAGCACACATTTAACTCCTTTATCATCCAAAACTACAGCCATCTCCCCAGTTGGTTTGCTGTTCCTAATGTATTTTGAAGAGGGTTCTTTTAAAAAGTTGATCTTAAGTGTTTTTACTGATGCCCTGTCTAATTCTTCTTTTGCATCCCTTGTTATCCGCTTACATTTCTTTTGCTCAAATTACTGCTCATTTTTGTTCTCATTTGGGCATTCAGCCTGTTCTACACTTTTCTTATTAGACAGCCATTCCACTGAGTGTAGCCACTTTAATTTTGTTTTTATGCTAGTTGCCTCATTGGTGGATAAGGCGGGGTTCTGCTTAATAGCTTTCTATTTGTAAATCATCGGACACATGGTATAAGGCCTGAATAAAACAGAAACTGGTAGATGAAGCATATGAAAAAGCAGGAGGGGGGGTGAACCATTTCAGCACTGAAGGCTGAGCTGGAAATAGATTACAAGCTAGAGGGCTGCAGTTGATTTACATATTTTAGTTGCATGTTGCCAGGCATACTGCATTTACTCTACAGGATCCTCAGCACTGTGATAGATTGTCTCAGATGTGAAAAACCTGAGTTATCCCTTAAATTATAAATTCAACATCCAGATTGATATTTGTTAGTTGGGCAATCAATTTTTTGCTGCTTTGCTTCCTATTTCTATTATTCAAACGTTGTCACTGCACGATTTTTCAGCCACAGGACAAAAAGCTACATTTACAAAATGAAAACGAGGTTTCTCTAAATTGGGAAAGCCTTCCCCAGTCTTTCTCTGACACAAAAGGATGGTTCAGGGACCAATATGAAATACTTTCATAGTGAGTCAGACTAATGGATCATCTAGTCTAGCAGTCAACCCCAATTAGCATCCGGCCACAATTTATCACTCCAAACTGTCTGGAAGCCTTGATATTGGAATTCTAATTCAGGATACAACAGTGAAAAAACCTGGGATGACCACAAGGAAGGTCCACACTCTATCATAAGCACCA
The DNA here is from genome assembly GCA_034642065.1 of Darevskia nairensis. Classification (NCBI taxonomy): domain Eukaryota; kingdom Metazoa; phylum Chordata; class Lepidosauria; order Squamata; family Lacertidae; genus Darevskia; species Darevskia nairensis. Next base: position 3,264,232 of record JAWWNI010000434.1, read on the forward strand.
CATGAAAAGGCACCACATGTCTTCTGAGATTCACAGTTAAAGGGGCCAAAGCATAAAGATGAGCACTCATAAATACCTTGCTTTTCAATTCAAAGTGTGTGGGAGGTGGTGGCGGTGGATATGTGAAAGTACAGTAAAATACCTTATTGGAAATAGTTAAAGCAGGCCTTTGCTTTTAAATATATGAATCCTTACAAACCTGTCAGTATAGTATCACTCCCTAAATTATTTTACGTAGATGGCATTTGGGAGAAAAATAATGCAAACAGCTGACTCATAAGAAAATGGTGTAGTAAATAGCCTCAGCTGGACTGGAACTCAAATTCAGATCAATCCCTTCAGAATTCCCAGGACAATCACATAGGCCACAGCAAATTACCGATTACAATGCTAGCAATTGTAATGTGCACATGATATATATCTGCCACCAAGAGAAGGCAATGCCTGACAAAATTTGCCAGGAACCGGTTGCTAGATTGGAAAGGAGAGAGCTGTGCATCTGCAAATCTGGCGACAGGCTTCTTATATTCGAGGACGCCATGTGACAGGCCCACTCTGCCTGCTTGGCCACTCCCAGAAAAGGCAAACAAAACCACTCCAGAGTGAATTCCAGCAGGGATTTCAAAGGCAGACATTGCATCAGCCAGGTGTACAGGAAGCAGCTGGGATTCAGAGTCCAAAGGGCAGCTGACCTACTGAGAGGCTCTCAGAGCAAGCTCTCTTTCTGGAATCCTGTGGGAAGGATGAGCAGGAAGGAGGAGAAATGCTTCAGAGACAGAACAGGCCGCATCTGCTTCACAAAGTCTTTGTACTAGTGCTCCGGACCTGGCTGCTCTCCCAGAGATGATGCAATCCCAAGGAACAAGGTCTGCGCCAGAGAGAAGTATTCACAGCCTATGCAGATGGCAAGTCAGCCAAGGGATCTCTGATGAAAACACGCCCGAGCCAATCCAAAGGCAGCAGCCTCCCTTCCCCACAGCTACCCCACCCCACCATTTGGTAGAGGAAGGAATCCCACATTTCATGTCATTGCCCCCGTGACTGAGGACCGTTGGAGGGAGGAACTAAGCATTTATGCTACCTTATAATGTTTCCCACCTCGGTCTGTCTGAGGAAGGGAAGGAATAAAAACGCACGCAATATGGGGTGGGAAATACCCAGATCCTTTCCTAACACCCTAACTATAAGCATAGGGCTCTCTCCAATCACTTCCTTGTCAGTACAAGTCTAAACTCCCCAAACACGTACACAGCAGCTCTGCTGTGACTGGCTGCCTTGGCCCTACTCTCAGAAACCATGCAGAGACACAGCACTGGGAACCATGGCAACACGACACAGTGCAGCAATTATGGAGCCGTGGCAGCTACTCTATACTTAAGGCTCAGCCCCTACCTCCATTATAAACCTGATTTTATTCCTCCCTCCCCTTAAAAGTTACCAGCAAATGATCCTTCAGACCGATCAAACTGACCGTATATGTTTTGCAGGCTGCTGCCATGGGGGTGGGGAGAGGGCAGGGAGGGTGGAGCAGTAAAGAAACAGTTTGGAAAATTTCAGGAGAGAGAAGTGGGATCAGCTACTTAACACAAACTCCCTCTCCCTCCTGCACTCTCTCTCATCATCTTGCAGGGTCTGACATGTTGTTAGAAGCACTCATAATGAAATTTAAGCTTGATGGTGCTGGTATGATTCAGGAGCCACAGAATCAGTCCATAGGCTGCCAAATGGACATTTAACCCTTTTCTGGGCACTCCTAAACAGGTTTACATAGTCACTCACATGATTTTTGGGGTCAACGTTCTAAGAACCATCAATGCAGTAAGTGCCATGTAACAGCACAACTGGGAGGTGAATGGGTAGCCATATTCACTACAGACAAGTTAGGACTGCATGTTGGTAAGTTATTCTGCTGTAAAGCTATGTTAATGGCTTGTGCACATCTGTTTATAGGCCTTGCACCCACCTTGCTGCAGTATCTTTGGGAGAAATTAACTGTTTCTGGGATCAAATTAAGCCTAAACGAGGCTCCATTTTAAAGTTGCTTAGCCCATCCCACACATGAACGCTAAGAGGCACTGAAGTCCAAGTATTCCAAATCCTCCTTAATTGGAACCCAGGTTTCTCACACAATCTACATACAATGTGAGTGGGCAGAAGATAGATCAGAATCTACCAGCGGATCATAGATTTAAATGACTCCCAATTTTTGTTCTTAAAGAACAAAACAACTGTTCCCACATAAATTAGGCTCCTAAAATGAAGAAAGCTAAGCAGGGCTTTTGTGTGAAAGGACTGTGAACTCAGTTCAGCTCTGGTACTGAAAATCAATTCCTAGACTCAAAATATGCTCACAGGCAGTCTGTTTTCTACTTCTAATTCTATGTCTTTTGCACCTGGCTCTGGCTGGTAGATCTTGGGGTTCCTGTAAAATAACAAGGATAAAATCCACCCACCACTGATCAACAAGGCCATGCATATACAGGTAAGAAACTCCAGGGAGTGGTACAAGCCATGTGTGGGAATGCAAAAGGCTGGGTCCTTAAACTGGTTTAATGTAAAGCAGTAACAAGCAGAGACCTGCCCAAAAATTATGTCTCTGGAGTCAGACATAGACCTCCACTGTAGCAGCACTATGCAGACTACTGAACGTTTCCAAGGCCAAAGAAGCACTGAAGTCTTTTTTGGCCATTTAGTAGGCTCAAAATCATGCCAACAAAAACTTTACAAGCCAAAGCTGCAATGGGCACCAAAAGGAGATGATGTGAAAGCTTCCTTGAAAGCGCAGTGTGTGTTCCACGAGTAACAAACACTCCTATGAGCTGCTGGCCACAAAAGCGATTCCTATGGTGCCAGGTGCCATTCTCGTTCATGGTTCTGCCTCTCTCCCAAGGCTCATTTTCAGCCGATGTGCATTCCCTCTCCCTCACCCAGTGGGCTCTTCAGGTGTTTATTAGTGTCAGTTTTTCACAGAGCTAGAGGCTATATGGTCAAGAAGAGTCGCTGCCTACAGGCTTCACTAAAATCAGATTTGGTGTTTTCATTGAGATGTGCCCTGGAAAAGCCAGAACCAGCTTCCCTAAGCTGAACCAGAGAAGCTGAAATAGGCATACAGTGGAACCTCTGGTTACGTACCGTCCTCCTTACGAACGCTTCGGGTAACAAGCTCCGCTAACCCGGAAGTAGATGCTCCTGGTAGCGAACTTTGCCCTGGGATGCGAGTGGAAGTCACGCGCCGGCAGCGGGAGGCCCCATTAGCGAAAGCGCGCCTCAAGTTAAGAACGGTTTTGGGTTAAGAATGGACCTCTGGGACGAATTAAGTTTGTAACCGGAGGTACCACTGTATACATTATAAGGGTGGTGCAACTGTTGCAAGTACAGATTGTATAGTGCAGGCATGTCCAACAGGTAGATCGTGATCTACTGGTAGATCACTGGTCGTCTGTGGTAGATCACTGGTAGATCACATCTTTGCCCTGAAGCCCCCCAAACAGGGCTTTCCTTCCTAAAAAAAATCTCAACTTTGACCCGAACCCCCCAAAACATGGATGGCTTTCCTTCCTAAAAAAAGCTCAACAACCTCGACCTGAACACCCCAAAAGGGGGTAGATCACTGCCAGTTTTAACTCTGTGAGTAGATCGCAGTCTCATGGAAGTTGGCCACCCCTGGTATAGTGTAAAAAACCATCCCCACACAACACCACTGCCATGGCTAGAACAATTCAGGAACCTTTTTAAAAAAGCTTTCGAGATCATGAAAGGATAAACACCCAGCCAGATAGTCACATGAGGAAAAAAAAAGTGTCTTAAAAATGCAAAGCTTCCTGCTCCTCTCAGCACAGCCCCGTCACCCAAGAAGATACCCTTCCGCCCTGGAATGAAAGTGACTAGGCCAAAAGCTGTATTAAGGGAGTAGCAGTTTGGGGGGGGGCAGATATTGCTACACAAAAATAATCAGCTCTGCCCAGCCTTAGGTTAAAGGACAACATTCTACACCACTCCCTCCAGTTCACACACCCACTTTATATATTTTTCTCCTTGTCAATCATATTTCTGTATATGTATACAACTAAAGATAGGCAAATACAAGAGTTAGTAAACAGTATTATCTACATCCCATGACCCTGGAAATTTCCACTAACACTAGCATCACCAACATCACTTTTGTTATTTCTCCTAATTTCTAAAAATGTTCCGAGGCTCAGAATTCTATGATCAGAGCAAAGGCTCTACGTTTAGCTATTATATACTTGCAATTGCAAGGCTGAAACTGTAAGCATTTTTTAAAATAGCTATGCCTTCAAAAGAATGTCTGAATTACCTCTTTATTCTGCTTACTAGTACAAGAGCTGCACAAAACATATCAGTACAGAACAGGAAAAAACACTCAGTGGTTAAAACAGAGAAAAGCAAGGCCCACGAACATGAGATCTGATTACTGTTTTTTAGCATTTGCTGACTTCTGAGGAAGCATAGAGAAGCTAACCAAAGCAGAATGCCAACTGAGCAGAGACCAATGTCTGAACTACAATGTAAAAAAAGAGGGAAGAGGGATAGGCCTGGTTGCATGTGATACTTAATTTGTGAAGTTCTTTAATTGCAACATAGCTTGCTTGAGAATTCTGTGACGACTTTGGGGACATGGCGACAACCATTCAAGGGAGGTTAAAGGAACAATGAACAAAAGGACTTTTGACTTCCATCTATCAAACAAGTGAAGCCAGGTCTATTCTTATATGTCAGGAACTACATTCTTAAGGTCACAGCACACAGAATAAACTGGCACGTTTCAAGAAAGGGGATATGTGATCTGGATAGCAAGAGAGAGGCAGGTGATTTGTCTGAAGAGATTTGCCAGCAATGACAGATCACATGCAAGTGTGACCGGTCAATCCTGTGAACAAGGAGAAGGAATACAGAGCAGAGTTGCAGGTCTATCAGAACTATCACTCGATGATGAAAGTAGAAAGCAAAGAAAATGTGTGAGTTGGGAGTTTGTGGGTACCCCAAAAAAGGCTGGTTCTAGCAGACATTGTGGCATGACAAGAAGTGCCTTTCTGCCCATTCTGTGGTGATCTTAGTATGGCTACCTGTTTGTTCACCAGTGGCCTGAGAGAAGTGCAGCAGATTCACATCTACTAGGGATTAAGCTCTACTGACGACCCTGGGACTTGCTTCTGAGTAAACATGCACAGGACTGTCATGAACATGTGGCATCAGCCTTAATCCAAACAAATAAGGGAACGCAAAGCAATCATTTTGAATTCAGTACTGCATAGATATGGCAGTTTACTATTTCTCTGTCTCAGTTTGCACTCTGGAATAAGGGAACATCTATGACTATTAACTTGCAGTGCAGGAGAAGTGCACAGACAACAACTACTAAAGGGACTGTTCTTGACTGGTATACTACAACCTCTCACCTCAACAATGGTCTGAGCAGAGAGCTTAACTTAAAAGCTCTAAATTTATAGCACACAAATATAATGTTGATACTTTCTGCTCTTCAAACTTTTTTAGGAAGCATAATTTTGGGCTGTACCCCTTATTCAACACTGAAGATCAAGGCTTTCAGACATCCCGAATCTACATTTTATGCAGCTGCTGTTTTCAGCATAATTATCCTATCTCAGAGAGGCTTTCCGAAAATCACAGCAACATTAACAACACTCCCTCCTTAAAGTAGCATGTGCTTCACAGGTCATGCGCATGACAGACTGCAGTCAGCATTTGAAAATCGCCAGGCATATTTTGCACCTGGCTATCAGCCACGTGCAACAAAGTGAATGGCACCAGGATGGCAACTGACATCTCCACCATCTGAGGTACATGCCTGGGGATCCTTGGATCTTGACTGTTTTCACATACTAATATAATAAATATAATAATAATAATAATAATAATTATTATTTATACACCGCCCATCTGGCTGGATTTCCCCAGCCACTCTGGGCAGCTTACAGCATATATAATTTTTTTAAAACATCAGACATTAAAAATTTCCTGATACAGGGCTGCCTTCAGATGTCAACAATGAATTCTATCCACTGTATTTTATCTGCACAATCAGAATGAATTTCAGGAACTGAAAGTTGTATTGAAAAATACAACTTTTGAGTTGTCTGGCCCCAAAATGGCAACTAGGTTTTCTGTTTTTGTTACTGTAACCCTGGTTTAAGGAGCCATTTGGTGCCTAGCTTATATATCTAAGGTTCTGTATACCTGAACGAGCGTCTCCACCCCCATCGTTCAGCCCGGACACTGAGGCCCAGCGCCAAGAGCCTTCTGGTGGTTCCCTCACTGCGAGTAGTGAAGTTACAGGGAACCAGGCAGAGGGCCTTCTTAGTAGTGGCGCCCACCCTGTGGAACGCCCTCCCATCAGATGTCAAGGAAATAAGCGACTATCTTACTTTTAAAAGACATCTGAAGGCAGCCCGGTTTAGGGGTGTTTTTAATGTTTAATGCTGTATTGTGTTTTTAACATTCAGTTGGGAGCCGCCCAGAGTGGCTGGGGAAACCCAGACAGATGGGCGGGGTATAAACAATAAAATTATTATTATTATTATTATTATTATTATAATTATTATACTGACTGTAGTACTTGTTCTGCATGCTAACCTTTGCTCTCTGTGTTAATCATAGTAATGACCCACCATGGTGGCCATATCATAATGAAGGGCTAGGGCAGTGCTGCCCCTTCCTGGAGACTCCCACCAAAAAGGACAGATTCTTCATTTACACTCCTGACGTATTGATTTCTGAAGATCTTGACCAAAGGCTTATTCTTCACGACTCTTCATCCTTATGCAAATCATTCCAAAGCAACTCCCAAGTCTGGGAGTTTTCACATACTGCATCTCTGAATTTCACTAGTTTAGTGTCAACATATTCATATATATGGTTCAAGGGAATATATATGGAAACAAATGCACTGAGGAAAAGCTAAGTCAGAGAAAAGGTTTCTGAACTTGCTTCTAATGAAGACCTGCCTGGCTATCCAACATTCATTCTTAACTATATTTGGTATTAGGAAGCTGCTTCCATCGCATCAGGAACTGCTTCCATTCTGCAACTCCTGCAACTGGGGCCCCAAACACACTGCCTCCACTGACATATTCCATACCTATCACACACATCCCCAACGCAGCAAAATCCCTACATTAAAACAAGAGTCATCTGCTCTGTCAGTTTTTAAAGCTCTGACTCATTTGCTTCCCTCTTTCTCTTTAATGCTAATGCAAGTGAGTAAAGACCAAAGACCTAAGACCTAAGAAGAAAACCTAACTTCTAGAGTCTCAGGTAAGCAGATTTTGCCACAGTTCTTTGCTGTATTCTAAAGGGAGACATTTTGCTGCCTAGAATCAGTGCTTTCTTCCAGGGGAGAAAGGGAGCTGCAACACTGCTTATTAGAGTTCAGCTGCTGCAACGCAGCTGCTACTTGTAGAAAAGGCTACGGATTTCCTCTCATGCCTCCAAAACCAGCAGATCCTACTACTAATCTACTTCCCTACATTCTCAGACATAGTCTCATTAACTGTTTCCTCATCCAGTCACAATATGCAAGAGGATCTCCAATCTGCAATAATCAACATATTTAGCTTACATAAAAGTCGTATGTCCCACTTCAGCTTAGCCATTGCAGAAAACTGAAGGATTCTTAACACCTAAGCTCACACAATTTTTCCTGGAGCAAGGGTTTACACAATGTCGGGAGAGTCAGACAGGTTTACAATGATCATGCCGTGGGAAATTATGAAGCTCTTACAGATATTCCAGTAGTTTTGTGCTACTAACTACCTGCCCTGTCTGGAACTCCAACTGTTCATTCTAGTGGTCTGCAACATCAACACAATTAGCAAGCTGGTTCACTTACAACCATATCGGTGCAGAGGCCCTTTCAAAATGCTCATTCAAAATGCTCATAAAACTTTAAGAGTGATTTTTGACCAAGAGCAGGATTCCAGCATTTATGGGGTGAAAGGAAACAAACCCAAGAGATATAAACCAAGCAAGTAAATGCAACACTTCAAAATCCCATTCCTGAAAGTAAATGGACAATAGATGTAGATCAGATTCACCCTAACAAGTTTGTACTGAATGTGCAATACAAGTCCTCAGGCCTGGTCCTTATGGTTTCTTGCTGCTGACATGCTTCAGTGAACCAAGAAAACTAACTTTAAGAAATCAGGAGTTAAGCAGAACAGACACTAATTACGTATAATGGTAATAGGACTGCAAAATAGGGTTTTCCTCCCTGTGAATGTGTGTAGATAGATATAACTATCCTTCAAAAGCCAATGTTCCCAGTGAAATAGACCCCTGTGCCCAAATTCTCATGTTGCAATAAATTAAGGTGCCAGAGAACTATCTTCTTTTCTGTTATGAGCTACTATTCTGAAAGATGCAGTCTGGTTAACCATTCAGCTAGCATTTAAAAGGAGGGGAAGCACTTTTAAGATATTACAGGTTATAACTGAAGACGAGGAATGGATTGAATATGGTACAGAGCTGTTAAATGCCTGACTTTACTGGAGAAACCTTCATGCCCCAGCATGCTATAAGCGTTAAGGTGGAGTGCAGCATGTTGGGATTTGTAGTGCATACTAGCCAGCAATGCATACTTAAAACAAGCTACTACAGATCCGCCTCTGACAAGTTTTTGATGCAACCACCCCTCTGACTGGACTTTGCTAAAATTTACCAGGCTATAGATATATTACATTAACTTTCTAATGTCTACGTGGGAAACCCATGGCCCTCCAGCTGTTTTGGGGACTACAGGTCTCATAATTCCTGACCATTAGCCATTCTGGCTCATGTCCAACATGTGGAAGGTCACAGGTTCCCCATTCTTGATAAAGGACAGAGGTTCAAGCCTCAAGTTCTCTCCAGTTTCATAGATTTCCCCCCACATATAGAGATGTACAGTCAGATCACCAATAGTACCGTGTTTCTCATAATATAAGACATGCCTAAAATATAAGGCATAGCAGGATTTTCAAGGGGTCGCAAAATATAAGGCATACCCCGAAAATAAGACGTACCGGGTACTGGTAATAATATCGGGTACCTGGTGAAGCCCTGAGTGGCTGGGACCCAGCCGCAGCCACAGCTCGCGCCAGTGGATCCCCGACCCACTGGGAGCCAGCAGCAGCGCAGCGCATTCAAGGCGAACAGCCGGGACCCGCCTCGCTTGCTTCCCTCAGCGGACTCTCGAGAGTTCACTTGACGAGGCGAGCCCGGCGGCACCCCTTCCCGCCTCAAGAGTCGTCCCGAGAGGAGCTGCTGAGGTGCTTGCACTGCCCGAGCCCACGCCTGCCTTCGGGGCGTCTTCGCTTGCCCTCCTGTCGGTCCCTTCTCTCCTCCACAAGTTACCTCAGCACAGCACGGAGAGGGCGGCAGCACGCCTGGCGCTGAGCGCGCTGTTGCTCTGCCTGGCCGCTCGGGGCAGCCCGACGAGGAGAAGGCGCTGGTGGTGCCCTTGAGGTTGGATTCCGCCGGGCGGCAGCAGCAGCGCTTCTACCGCCTGGACCCCTTTGGTGAGCGCCTCAGCTTGGAGCTGCAGCCCGACAGCAGCTTTTTGGCGCCGGACCTGACGCTGCAGTTCGTGGGCAGCCGGCCCTGGAGCGAAGAGGAAGAGGCTTCCGAGCAGCCTGGCGCCTTGGCCGGCTGCTTCTACTCCGGCACGGTCAATGGCGACGCGCACTCCGCCGCCGCCCTCAGCCTGTGCGGAGGGCTCGCGGGGCTTTCTACCTGCGCGGCGTCGAATACCTCATTCAACCGGCCAACGCCTCCCTCCCACAAGGAAGAGACGAGCCCCTTCGGCTGCATGTCCTACGGTGCCGGCTGCGGAGGAGCCCCCGGCAAGACGGCGGAGCGAAGTGCGGAGTGACAGACTCCGATTTCCCCTCGGCTGCGGAAGGGCGGCCGCAGCGGCATGAGGAGAAGGAGGCGGCGGCAGCGGCTGCAGCAGGAGCAGCAGTAACGGAGCACGCGGCTCACGCAGGACATAGAAGTACAAGGAAGAAAAGATTTGTGTCAAGCCATCGCTATGTGGAAACCTTGCTTGTAGCTGACCAATCTATGGCAGAGTTCCATGGCAATGGGCTGAAACATTATCTTCTAACACTCCTGTCTGTGGCTGCCAAATTGTATAAACATCCCAGCATCCGGAACTCTGTCAGTCTGGTGGTAGCGAAAATAATGGTCATCTACCGGTATGATGAGCAGAAGGGGCCTGATGTGTCCTCAAATGCTGCGCTTACCTTAAAAAATTTCTGCAACTGGCAAAAGCAACACAATCCTCCTAGTGACCGGCATCCTGAGCATTATGACATTGCAATTCTTTTCACTAGACAGGATCTCTGTGGTGCCAAGACATGTGATACACTTGGGATGGCTGATGTGGGAAATAAGACATCCCCCGAAAATAAGCCATACTGTGTTTTTTGGAGGATAAAAAGATTATAAGACGGTGTCTTATTTTAGGAAACACGGTAAGTCACTGAAGAGTGACAGAATTTGTCAGCAAGCCACTGAAAGAATACACCACAAAAATACTATTCATAGTACACATTTAATTAGAATAAGGGGCAGTTTTGTGGTAAACAAATTCCAAACTGCATTTTACTTTCACTTTAGCAGTACAGTGGAACCCCGGGTTACGCACGCGATCCGTTCCGGGTCGCGGTGCGCAACACGGGTGTGCGTAACACGAACGCACCCAAAAAAAGAAAAGAAAAAAACCCGGAAGTTCACGGGTTTTTGCACTTCTGCGCATGCGCGAACTACGCAGAATGCTTTTGCGCACCCGCGCATCGCGCACGCTCCGGGGAGGACTTCCAGGTCGCCGCGGTGCGTATCCCGAACATACGCATCCTGCAGCATACGTAACACGGGCTTCCACTGCATTGGACACACATAGCATGAGACACTGAGCCCACCCAAAGTAAAGTATGACATCACAAAATCGCAAAAGGAGTTAAATACTATCCCCATTTCACAGAAATAAGACTTTTCCAGAAAGGCGAAGCTAACAAAGCTGGGAAGTGACCCAAATTTACTAAAAGATCAACAGAAAAACCTACCTAAAAAAACCCAACAGAAGTTTTCAGCACACAAGATAATTCTAGTTTTTAAAACTACTATCAACTGATGTAGTTCAACTAGTACAAATCTGTGTACAAAAGATTATTTCTATTTTATCAAACCTATTTCAGTCATAGCTTAAGTCAATTAAGAACAGATTGGAGCTAATCCGAAATAAGCTATTCTTAACACCAAAGTAAGTGTCCAGTCAAGGTTGACATCACTTAAAACCAGTACAAGTAATATTATGAATTTTAGGTTTCAATTCCAACCCAACTTACCTGGGTGGGAATAAGCTCCTTGAACTCAATAGGATTTACTTCTGAGTAGATATGGTTAGCATTGTGCTGTAAGATCCTAAGTACAGTATCAAGAAATGAGCCACATCACTGCTGCCCCATCTCCAACTGTCCTCTTAACAATCATAACTGCCCCTGAAACACATCTGATGCGAAACTATCAGGAAGGTATATGGAAACTCCCATGACAACACAGTTTATATAGACTTTCAACATGCATTCAAACAGACTTGGGAACACAACTCAAGTTTATCTCCAGATGCAAGCCTGACCTAGGTTGTAACACACAACGACAGACAGGTCAGAGCACCCAAGGAGTCTCCAAAAATATATATTTAAAAAAACAGAAGATACATTCAAACTACTGGAGGGTTCCCACAACTCTCCACTTGAACTCTCCACAATGAAAATGTTTCAAAACAAACTAGGTAATTTAGCCCACAAGCAATCAGGGGGAGCAGCATTTATTAAAAGCAAGTGCCTACAGCAATATACACTGCAGTTCAACTGATGCAACAAAGAACTTAGACCCCAGTAACCTTCAATAAGCCACAACCTCTCTACTTTATATCCCAAACAACGTGAGATTTATGAACTATGCCATAGGGTTGAAGGGCTATGTCAGTGATGGCTAACCTTGACACTCCAGATGTTTTGGGACTACAACTCCCATCATCCCTGACCACTGGTCCTGTTAGCTAGGGATGATGGGAGTTGTAGTTCCAAAACATCTGGAGTGTCAAGGTTAGCCATCACTGGGCTATGTAAAATAAAGCAATGATGATAGGGATCATTCAAGTACATCAGGCATCTAGGGGAAGAGCAGAAGTAACACAGATGTGACAATTTGTGACAAGGAACAAAGTGAAACTGACTGAAATGTGATACCACTCGTCCACTTGTGTCTCAAAAACAATAATTTAATACCTGGTGCTGGTACGTATATTCTCTTGACTCCGCCCCCTCTCCACAACACATCCCACTTGATTTATGCATACTAAAGGAAGTTATACACTGGTCTATAGCATTAGTATTACTAGTACTAAGCAGCAACAGTACTAATAGTATTAATAAATTAGTCCTGGACTATAGTTCGCAGGTGAAGGGACCCAGGTGGTGCTGTGGGTTAAACCACAAAGCCTAGGGCTTGCTGATCAGAAGGTCGGCGGTTCGAATCCCTGAGACGGCGTGAGCTCCCGTTGCTCGGTCCCAGCTCGTGCCCACCTAGCAGTTCGAAAGCACGTCAAAGTGCAAGTAGATAAATAGGAACCGCTCTGGCGGGAAGGTAAACGGCGTTTCCGTGCGCTGCTCTGGTTCGCGGCTTTGTCATGCTGGCCACATGACCTGGAAGCTGTACGCCGGCTCTCGGCCAATAAAGCGAGATGAGCGCCGCAACCCCAGAGTCAGACACGACTGGACCTAATGGTCAGGGGTCCCTTTACTTTTATAGTTCGCAGGAGGTATAAACAAGAATAAAACTGACAATGGAGGTTAAAGGTGTAGTTTCCTCCTTCTGCCCCTCTAAAAACAACCTACTAGTACTTTCTGGACAATCTCATAGCCTGCCATAGGTCTACAGCATAGGACACAAATCTAGATAACATATGACTTTCCAAATGTTATCAGATCAGGTAACCTAGAAATGAATTTTGTTTCCCAGTAATGAGGAACTCATGTCATGAAATTTAGAAACGTTCTTGTGGCCTGCATCTAAGGAGTGGTCTACATGGCTAGGAGCACTCTTCATGCCACACTTTCTGTGTTATATGGCTCGAAACATCCATTTTTCCAGCCCAGGTTTAGCTGACAATTTTGTCACGGCATAGGATGCAATAGAATCTAACTGACACACCTTGAGGTCCATGGGCCCTGAAGGACTAACAAGAGTAAACTTGTCTGCATCAAACAACAACAGCAGCTACAGCTTTAAACATGAGGTGTTGCTTTTAGTCACTCTTGCATAATTTCCTAAAGTTGCATTCAACTAGCAACTTGTCAGTACTTCGTTTCACTCTTTCAATCCAGAGTGAGAAAGGCATTAAGATTTTTAAAACATTTCAGAATAAGAAATGCTTGAGCAGCTTTCACATGGCTTTCCATGCTCTTCAGCAAATTTAATATCTGGGGCTATAGTATGAATGCACAAAAGCCTCCACTATATCATACGTGCCAAAAGAAACTCTTTTAGTGGTAAACAAGTTAATCTGAGCATTATAAACTGATTGAGAATACTATAAAAAGCACTGACTAAGATTCCTAGCAATGTACTCAAGTCCTATCACCTAAGCAGAGTCCAGTAGGACAAAAGTAACTGTTGAATACTGTCCGTGTGGAAAAGGGAAGGAATCCTCCATAGTTAGAATAGTGTCAAACTTCCACCCCTGGTTTTGTTTAGCCAGAAGGTAAAAAAAAAGAACTGTGGTTTTCAATCCATCTTTATGTACAGAAGTACACTTTTCTCAGTTCTTCCAGATAAAAAGGATCAGGCCTAGTGAAATGTCATTAAAGTTTTTTTCCAAATTTTCCTCTGCTATGATGGCTTGTAAGCACTCACTAACCGTTTGCAATCCATATGCTAGAAGCAACTGCCAGAGACTGCCATTCCTTTGGGATACTGAAATACCTCAGAAACAGACAGAGAAATCCCTACTCTACTATGATTCTAATGAACAAGCAGTAAAGCAGAAGGAGATATAGATGGATAGATAGATGAAAAATATTATTCTTTGAGAATACACTACCACCACATAAGTCCCATTTTGTTCTCTGAAAGAGATTTGTGAAACCAGCTGTTAGAATAACTGAAAAGTCTGATATTTGCTAATTAAAGTATTCAAGACTGGGTTCTTAATTTTAAAAGATTCAAGCACAACATTTAGGCTACCCCTTTATCTGGGATAAGACATCAATGCAGCAAGAACCCTGATAATCCAGGCTCACAAAGAAGAGTGAAGAACATAGCAAGACTGTAAAAACTGACATTGCCTAACTTTCTATTTTTAAAAGTCACACAAATTAGATGTACAGGAAGTGAGACTATAAGCAACTGTCTTTGTCTTCAGCAGGGGTGCCCCCAAAATACGGTAAATTATTTCCAGAACTTCTGCTCAAGGAATCCATTCAAGTGCCTCTCCTGCACTAGTGTAGTCCCACTGTCCATCAGAGAAAATCGCTCCAGAATTGTCCCTAATATGAATAAAATTTGCCAGGGCAATGACTAACTTTTCAATTTCTCAAACCCTATGTATTTATTTTCAGTTGTCAATACTTGAAAGCCAGTTCCTTATCCGTTATCCATTATTCAAACTGAGTAGCCAACCTTTATCAATTTCATTCAGTTCCTCCACCTTATAAGATAAGCTCAAGCTCTTTGCTAACACCGTTCCAATTAAAGCCATTTGTTCAATACTGGTTTCTATTGCCCTTATGTTTTCTACAAGTCAACATCCCCACAAAACTGCATTGTTGTAGTGTTATTGCAGTCTGGCTTAAGGGACCAAAATGTGTGCTACATAACATACAAAGGGCATCAAGCATCTTAATGCAGGCAACCACACCAGTGTGACCTACAGACTGAAATTCCATTTGATAAAAGGTGTGAAATTGGGGACAAAAGTGCAATTCCATGGGAAAAAATAATTGGTAACAGTGACATAACTTAACCAAGACAGTGTAGTCTTCATTTTGATTCACCCAAAAGCTTAAAAACGTATTTTTAAAAAGGTGTCGCATTCAGTGTTTGAAATTAGCCAGGCACCAGGCTATTGGCCACTTGTGACCAAGTAAAGATGCCTGGACACCAAGATGATACCTGACATCTCCACCATCTGGAGGTGCACGCCTGGATATCATTAGATCTTGACTGTTTTCATACTCTAATACCACATCCTGTAGAATTCTATCAGTTATATTTTATCTGCACAATCATAATGAATTTCAGGAACCAAAATGCTTTTTCTGTGCAGCCTGAACAGGAACAGTGAACAACGTTAAAGTTAATTGTTGTAGCTTGTCTTCCCTTACCCCACCCCACTGCCCTGCTCACAGTTGTGAAGACTACAGTATTCTTACATCATGAATGGTCCATGTCACCACTAAGAAAAAGAAGTAGAAATAGGTCAATATATATGTGGACTGTTCCTGGATAAAGTTCTCAAAGTTCTTAACCTAGCTTAAGGTTGTCATCTGTACAAGCCAGATATTTAACTAATAATCAATCACAGTCAGTCCACCATTTGAAAAACAAGACTTTAGAGCCATCTTGCCCCAAAATAGCAACTAGACATTCCATTTTGGCGACTGCAACATTGGTTTAATGAGCCATTTGCCCCCTAGCTTATATATCTGAGTTTCTAACAACAATTCTGATGTGACAAAATAATGTTCTGAATGAGAAAAGGAATGACCCCTACGAAAGGGGCATCAAACACAAGTAGGTTGAAAGGCCCAGCGGATACTCAGAAGCCACATGCTCCCTGGCATGTTCCTTAATATACTTAAGCTTCTAATTTAGAGGGAAGGGAGTACAGAGTTGACTGATAACAGGGTATCCTAGCCTTGAAAACAGTTTAATATTTTCTGTGGAATACAGAAGAGGAGCTCCAGGCCATGTTGAAGACCAATGAAGGATCTCAGTACAATTAATTCTGTTTGTGTCCTGAATGGAACATGCAGCCATTAGCTCCATTTCAGTGGTATTCAGAAATGAAATTCAAGTGAATACTAAAGCAGCGTTTCTCAACCGGTGTGCCGCGGCACACTAGTGTGCCGCGAGACACCGGTTGCTGTGCCGCGGGAAAACCATGGTTCGGGACCCCATGCCGCAGCCGCAAACGTGTAGCAGCGGCTGCAGTGGGGGAAAGGGAGCGCAGAAACCCACCGCCGACCTACCGCGCATGCGCCAGCTTGGAGCTCCCCGCCGATTCTGATTGGTTGCCAGGGACCAATAGGAAGGAGACGCGAGGGCTGCCGGTAGCCACCCGGTCAAAATGGCCGCCACCCTAAGGAGGAGCGCTCTGCGAGCGCTCCAACCGCCAGCCAGCCAGCTGAGAAGCCTCCCCGGCTCCACTCGCCGTCCTCACTCGCTGCCTGGGATCAGCTAAGTCTTTCCTTTCGGGTTTTCTTTCACAGTCCCAGGGGCGGGCTTTTCATACCAGTGGGGCTGCTTTGGGCGCATAACTCCGTGATTTCCGTTACCATAGCAACGTTGCCGCCGCCATTTTGTGGGTGGTGTGCCGCGAGATTTTTTCCATACAACAAGTGTGCCGTTGCCCAGAAAAGGTTGAGAAACACTGTACTAAAGATCTTTGGGCACTGCTCACTGACAAGCTCAAGGGTCTACTGCAGTTGCTTTGGAGCAGGGAACAGGTGGCACACATTTTTGCCTTTATCCGCTGCCCTTTGTATTGCTTTACTGCTGTTTTTACAACCAGTTAGGAAGCTATCATCAAACTGCTTACTCTGAAGTATTATTTCCAAATGAGCTCAACAGAATCACTCTAAAAGCCACTTCAAGGGTTACAGTGGTCTTCAGTATCATAGCTAAAATTAATAGAAAAGCACTGTAAAGTTTGTTTTTTTTAAATTGTAGCATCTGAGTCAAGCATTTTCTAGAAAAAAACATTCATTTTCCTAGAACCAGCTAATACCCTTGACACTCAAGGTGCAGAAACATCAAGAATTTTATCAGGATTCCTGCAACTGTGTGAGGGGAGGAGAAAACCAGCATGTATGGTTATTAGGGCTCCTAACATTTTGGGTCTCAGGAATATGAGTTATTTTTTCAGTTTTACAAATAATATTTCTAATTTCAAATATACCATACTGATCAGGATCATTTTCAATATGAGAATCATTTGTACCCACAGTCACTGTAGGATAACACTACCTAGCACAGCAATACAAATATCTTCCTTCATAACAGAAATTGCCAAAATGAGTTGCAGCCTAGACTTATGTGTTAAAGCAGCTCTGCAGTTTAAAAAAAACACACACTTTTTTAATATGAAAGACCCTGCAGCTTGTTTTTGCATTAATGTCATATTATGAAACCAGGATGCAATTTAAGTGTGTCATAGTTTTCAGTATAAACCATCACAAATGCCACCCCTTAATGTAGGCAAATCATGCCAGATTCTTCTGGTGTTTAAAGCACATTTTCAAGGGTGTTTAACATCTATTCCAGGGGTTCTCAAAACTACAATCTTAACAGCCTCCACCAAAACCAACCAAATCAAAGATTTAGCAAGCATAACCACGTAAGTCCTAGACAAATGGATCAAATCATGGTTGAGGAGCACACATGATGTGTAAACATATAATGGCACTTGCAAGGAAAGCTCCCCTCCCCCCTCCATATTGTCAGTTATGGATATTAGGCAACTGCCCATGTTTTACCAACCAGAGGAGGGCACCTCAGCACTCTGCTCCCTGACAGATCCAGCACACAAGACAATGTCAAGGAGAAGCTCTGTCTTCCCCTTACAACTGCCAGTGTCTCCTTAAGAAAGCCTGCATCACAGTGTTTAACCATGGGATTAGACTATGGTGACTGTAAGATTTCAAGAAGCAAGTATATTAAAGCACCACAATACTTGAGCAAGAGCAGATATTTATAAGCATCAGAAATAGACCACTGTTGTATTGTATTTATACGGGGGAACAGTGTACTTGTTATAAACCTGCCTCAAGCAGTTCCGTGTATGCTTTGCCCAGGTACCTAGCTGGAAGGGGCCATTCTTTCAAATGGGCTCTGCTGCCACTTGCAAAATGTGTCATATTTTGACTGCACTCTCTGAATGGAAAATCCTCTCAGCGCTAGGAAGCTAGTGTCTGCTGTACACACCCATTGCACAAAGCAGAAATTCCTGTCAATAAGGCAAATGGGGCCCAGGCAATGTAAGGGGAGGAAAGAGACCTTACAAACAATAAGCAAAGAATCTGGCTCTCTGATTTACTGGAAGGGAAGCTGAAGTCAGACAAACTGTAATCACAGTGCTGCATCTCCCACTTCAGAAAGATCAGATCAATTCTTGCAATTGCAAAGGCTATAAAGGAGACAAGACATCCCTGGATATTCAGGCCAAATCCTAAAAGCAGTCCCAAAGACTGTGACAGGGATGGGTGAAAACTAAATTTGCATCATCCTAGTTGAAAGCTTGAATGCCCCAGAAAGAAGAGTCCCCTCTCAGTGCATGAACCAGCCATCTCTTAAGCGCAGCACTAATGGAGGTTGTGCTGCTGTCCTTCCCTGGAGACAGCAGCCAACACTACTGAAGCTTCTCACGTAGCAACCAGAGCTCCAGAGCCAACATTAGCTGCTTGTCAACGCTCTGAACGTTCACCCACAGGATCCAAAGCAAAGCAACAACCTCGGTCACCTCTGCGCAAGACATAGCTAACAAAACCGACTTCCTGGGCCAGCTGGAGGGGGGGAGGGGGCAGACTGCCTGATGTCACCTTCATAGGTGAAAAGGGAGAGTCCTGAACGCCATTAAGGAAGTAGTACGTCTTTGTCTAGTCTGTAACCCATATCCTCAAGTGTGGACAGCTTCATTTGGAAAACATTTTTGCAATCAGGCCTATGTCTTTACTGCCAAAAATCATGGGTTTTGAGGCCATGGCCCCATCTCCCTACAATACAAAACCAATTCATTGTGCTGCCCACAGCCTCAGCCTGAGTGAGCCTTAAATACTCCAATTACATAATGGGCCAGGGAGAGAAACTGCAGGAGGCCACACTGCAAGGGCCATTATCTCCTTAAAGTAACACCAACCTCAGCAAAAGGAATCCCAGTAGCATATTTTGTTCCATTCTGCAAAAATCTCCCTGAACATAGGGGCTGCTGCCTGAAGTACAGGAGACCCCACTGGTTAACTGCACAGACCAAAACCTCTCTCAGCTAGGTACTTCACAAGGAAGAAGCTCCTGGCATTCTCTAACCCCACCAACCACTTCCCAGATTACTAAACAAACCATTCCCCAAAACTGTAAAAAGGATTTTTTTCTCAGTACAAGAGAGCTCTGTTTCAAGTAGCAGGCCACTGGCACCCCAAGGACAAGCTGCTAAAGACAAGAGTGGGGGGAGACTATGACGACCTTGCCCACAGCACTATTACTGTGTTTACAAGGGGCTGTGTTACCAATTAAGATGCAGAGATCAATGCAAGAAAACCGAAAAAAGTACCCTGATAGAGCACACACATCAGACAATGAAAAAGTTGGGGGAGGGGGTCCATACTGCAGCCTCCAGCAGCAGGCAAGGGAAAAGGAGAAGAGGATTATTAAAGTGCACCACCATCGCCACACAAGCACCATGAGAAAGCAGAAAATGCAGGTCAAACACCTCCTCCCCCGTTGCCTGAAGGAGCCAGCAAGTCAGAAGCAGACAGCCGAGGAAAGGGAGGGGGCGGGAAGGGAAGGAGCAGAAGCTCAGGGGAAGCTGCTTCAGCACATGGAGGAGGAGGGGTGGAAGCAGAGGGGAGGCAATGGTGAACTCACAGAGGAGCACAGACGGGCGGTCGCACGCACACACACACACACATGCACACACACCCTTTCCTGGCAAACAGCTGCTTTGAAGTGGAAGCCATCGTCCCAGAAAGGGATTTTCCCACATTCTCACAGTAGGCTTTCCACAGGAGATTTGGCCGGCTACTTCCCCACCTCCAGCACGACCCCTGCTCCACACACGCACACGCACTGCACCGAGAGAATCCTGCCTGGGAACCCGAAACAGGAATGAATTCAGAGGTTCCTTCAAACCACCACCACCCCTCCCCCACCCATTCTCTCCCTCCCACCACACACACACACACACACACACACACACACACACACACACACACAGAGGCCACTCTCCCTCCCACCCTCCAGGACCAGACACGCAGGTTCGCCATGACGCCCCCGCTCTCCTCCAGCGCCAGGCACCAGGCAAGCTCACCCGCACCCCCCACGGCGAGGAAGGTGGGGGATGGGTGGGAGCGAAATGAAAAACAGTCCCACCGCCTTCCCCGCCCCCACCCTCCCCGGCTTCCTTCCCTGCGGGGAGACCTCGGCGGGGATTCCCACTCATGGACGCACCCCCAATCACACACACACAAAACACACTCACAGACACACAAAAACTGGAGGTATATAGAAATATATGCACACACACACCTATGCACCTTTGGAGGTATCTGGATGTAAAGAGAGGAGTGCGTGTGAATGTATGGATAGATAGATAGATAGATAGATAGATAGATAGATAGATAGATATGCACACACATATATGTATACACATTCACACGCACTCCCCTCTTCACATCCAGATGCCTCCGAAGGTGCAGAGAAACCGGGGTGTCCCAACGCAGGCCAGGGAGTGTGACCTCTTTCTTTCCCCTCAGCCACCAGCACCCCTACGACATGCGGGAGAGGCTCCACTTCCCCTGGAAGAGCCAGGCTGAGGTACTTCTCTCTCTCTCTCGCCCTCCCCACCCCCCACATCCCACATCAGGGCAGATAATGCATGGAGAGAGTTCCGGGGCAGCTGGAAAGATGCGGGAGCTTGAAAGGAGGCGATGAGAGAAGGGGCTGGAGCAGAGGAAGGACCCCTCACCACCACCACCTCCATAAGTTTCCCGCCCCTCCCCCTCCGTGGGTCTCTTTCCCACCCGCCTCCCGCCTTTTGAACGGGTGTCCCCTCTTCACCCCACACGCCCCCTTTTCCCTGCTCCTCATTTGCCTTAGCTGACCTGTCCGGCCCGTTGCCCGGGCCCCCGGCACTAGGCCCTGCTGGGCGCCACGGTGTTTCCTAGGCGGCAGGCGGGACCGAGAGCTCAAGCTCCACAGAGCAGCGGCCGCGGCCCCTCCCCCTCCGCGGCACCAGCGAACAGCCAACAGCTCCTCCTCAGCAGGCCGGGCGGAAACGGCACTGAGCGCACGGGGATTCCCAGCGCTGGCGCCAGGGGCGCCCCAGCCACGCCCACCGGCCCCACTCATTGGCCGGCTTTTCCGCGCGATCTCCACCCCCCTCCGCTCTTCCTCCCGCCCCCGCCTCCTCTCCGCCTCTTATTGGGCCCCTTCTCTTAGGGCTGGCGGTCGCTCCCATCCCGTCCCCCTGTAAGCCCGAGCGGCCTCAGCCGCCGTCAACTTCGCAGAGGCGCTGCTCTATTGGTTGTTGGAAACGCCACTCCGCTTCGCGTCAGCCTGAGCAAGGGCTATAAAAGCAAGCGCGGCAGCTTTCCCCAGCTCAGAGCTGTGCGGGTGCGGTGGGTGGCTGGGTTCCATAATAGAGCTTTATAGGTAGAGGAAAGAGAGAGAGAGAGAGAGACGCTGTTCAGAGCAGTTCGGCTTCTGCCCGCGCCTCTGCGCACGTGGGTCTGCTGCTCTACGTGCTCAAGGGCGAGGCAATCTTCCGATTGGCTCGCTTTTAGCCAGTCCCACGTGGGGTTAAGTGCTGCTTGGGGACACGTGGCATGGGAGCGGGGGGGGGAGGGGCCGGGCTCAGCGCTGGATCCGGAGGGCGCTTCTGTGCATGCGCGCCGAATAACCGGTCTGGGAGGAAGAGCTGGCTGCAACACCCTCCTCCTGGGTGGCTGGGCTGCAGGCGGGCGGGGGGGGTGACTGCAGGGGAGATTCGCGCCAGGAAAGGGGGTGTGTGCTAGGCTGGAAGCGCTCTCGTTACTTAGGGCATGTTAGGGCTCGCACTGCTGCAGGATGTAATGCGGGCTTTGCCAATAAGCCCTATTGTGGCGGCGGGGGCCCTCTCGTCTTTCCAACGTCCGCCTGCTGCCCTCCCCACGCCAGGATCGACTCTTTGCCTGCTCTGCATCGCCTCAAGCTCCCCCCCCCCCGCGATCTTGTAGCCCAATCCTATAATGCACGTATTTACTCGGAGCCGGGGCCCTGCCGAATTGGCCGGGATTTTCTCCCAAGTAAGCGTTCACAAGATCCGGCAGCCCTAATAATTTGTAGCTTACCCTGTCCACCACCCCCCCCCAAAAAAAAACCCCGCTTTGCACAGGTTGCCTTCCCTGGAGTAGGAAATCCTCTGAGGGAAGGGCCGGTTTTCTTCTACTCTATAAACATTGGCGGTGCTGTGCACACAGCAATTTCGTCTGCCGCTCTCCTTGCGCATCCTGAATTTGGGCGTACATCCTTTTCTAACGCCCGTCCGCCCTTTCTCACAAAGCTTCATGTTAAAATGAGGAGCAGCACTTTTTAAAGAAGGGAGGAAACGCGTGTGGGGAGAGATCGAGACCAGTTCTGTACCAACAATGGAGTAAAAAGTGATGGTCGGAGGAGCACCCTTCCTGTTGTGTCGCGATGGCCCTAGGTGCTCATTGCAAGTGCTCAGTCACAAAAAGTCCCTTTTGCCTGTTGACAATATGTTATCGCAGAACTCAGAGAAAGCCCAGTATCAACTTTTGCAGTGCATTAAAGCATATGCTGCAGTAAATGTGTTAATCATTAAGGTGCCACACAAGTCTCCATTGTTTTCGCTGCAATAGGCTAAAAGGGCTACACCTCTGGAAAGTCAATATAGTGGCTGGCAAGTCCTCCTGAGCTGCCAAAGCTAAGAAACAACATCGATTAGAGTGATATAGAGGTACAAGGTTTAGAGGCTGGGGTACAAGACCACGACTCCTCATGGGGAGAGATGGAGAACTGTGGACTTCCAGGTGCTGTGGGACAACAGCTCACCTTGTCTCTGACCTTTGGCTGTGCTGGGTGAGGCTGATGAGAATCCTGCCTACAACACCTGCAAGGCCACAGGTGTGTTAAAATGAGCAGCACCCATCTCTGCCCATGAGGAGTCCTGGTCTCGTACCCCAGACTCTCTGTACCTTATGTGGGTCATACTCTGATACCTATTCTTGATCTGGATGGGCTGTTAGCCTGCTTGCATTTAAAGAGAAGCCAAGTGTGGCCCTCTGGTCATCTGAAGTGTCTTCCTTAGATACATTTGCAGAATGCAGTTCCAGGAAGCCTTTTCCCAGCCACCATCTCTCCTGTGTCTGCGTAGATTTGTTTGCCGCCCCCCCTCCCACCTTCCCCCCACTTTGGGAGCCAGCTAAGCACAGACCTGCGTCTGCTGCAGAGCAGGAAGCTGCGCAGCCTGATTCTACGCCGAGCTGCGTGCACCTAAGCCTGGCGAAATTAATGAGCATGCCCCTGGCTGCATAGTTAACATTTTCGTCCCTCTTTTCAGACCGGGATTGCTTCCCCGAAATGGGTCAGAGCAATTAAAACTCAGTACACAAAGCCAGCGATGGGTGCCAAACAGAAATGGCAGAGGCTCGCAAATTAAAAGGCACGTATGGGGAAGGTGCTGGTGGCAGGGGAGGAGAGAGATCTGTTTGGCAATGCCAGGAAAAGGCGTGTGGCTCCAGCCGAGGCAGATTCCCTTTTTGCTGTAGATTGTGCTGGGACAGAGGTGGCGTAGCTATCCGGCAGCATCTGGGTTTGGTGGGCACTGAGAGAGGGCCTTAACCTTCCCTCTGCAGTTGCTGCCACTAAGGAAAGGAGATCCTGTAGCAATGCCAACAAGGCCAGGGAGAAAAAAAAGTGGGAACTGCAGGGATATGTTGCAATGTGGAGAACTCCAGTTTGCCAGTAGGGTGTGTAGATGCACATATATGGTGCTCCATATTTCATACACGATAGAGCAACCCACCTTTTTGATTTCTAGCAGGGCTGCTGTGTTTTTTGGAGCTACGTGACTCACAGAAAACCAATCTGTGATGCAGCTGTGATGTATCTGGGGAGTGGTCTGGGGTTACACCCCTTCTGTGAGGTATGTGGGAGGTATCTGGGGGTGGACGCTGGGGGGGGGGAATTTTTGAAATGTCTTTATAAGAGCATGTGCTCCCTATGTTGGGGGTCCTTTCCCCCCTACTCTTTGGTGTGTGGGGCAAAAACGCCATGTTTGCAACAGAAATAAATTATTTGCTTCTCAAATTTTCTCTGGTTGGCCTCTGTAATTTTCTCCTTCCGATGGAGAACCTCAAAAGGCTCTTGTGTACCCCATAAGGGAATAAGAGCAGATTTCTGATTATTTCATCTGCATGTTTGTGTATGTGTGTGTGTGTGTAACATTACCTACTAAATATCTGCTTTGTCACTCAGCGGCAAGTCCTGGCTGCGCATTACCTCTAAACTCAAGACCCCACAAATCTACAGTCTTGTATTTTTATTTCTTAGGCCCTCCAAAACTCCCTTCCCATCTCGGTATTCCCTGTCTGCATTTGCAGGATGTAGTAACACTTAATATCGGCGCAAGGGACACAAGGCTGCCTTCCGGTAGGCTGAGATTTTTGGAAGTCCCATCCCCCACTTTAAGAAGAAAAAAAAAGAAGCAGCCACCACAACCCTGTTTCTATATCAGGCCCCATAATGCAACAGTCCAGACTCCCTCCTCTGCCAGGATGTGGAGAACAGGAAACTGGCACAGCTGCTCCCGGTGTCTGTGGCAAAGCAGGGGGCAGACAGCGTCACCTGGTGGCCGAAACAGCATTGTACACGCTGGACGATTAGGTCATTTTGAGAGCGCCGGGCTGGCCACTGTGAAAAATACCCTTGCTCACTTTCGTCAGGCATGTTGCGTCTTCCATCAAGACCTTAAATTCATATTGGGGTGGGGTGGGGAGGTGATAGACAGCAGTTTTCAATGCCTGGTCATATGAACCCAGAAAACTGCCTCTCGAAGTATTTGTCTGTCTAGTCCGCTATTGCCAAAGTCTGGGATGCGGGCGGACGGACCTGAGGCCTGCCAAATGTTTCTGACTACAACTGCACTCATCCTAGACTGCTGGGTGGGTCTGAAGAGGGCTGGGGCCCCACCATCCAGGTTCCCGCCAAATCAGACTAAAACCCATCTTCTCCACCATCCTGTATCCCCGCAGCGGCAAACCCAATGCCACTGGGAAGTCCCAAGTAGGATCCCAATGCTGTAGCCCTCGGCTGTTATTTCACAAAACGATAAGAGTTGGAAGGGGACCCCAAGGGTCATCTAGTCCAACCCCCTGCAATGCAGGAATCTCAACTAAAGTATGCAAGTCAAGTCATAGTCTGCCCTGACTGCCAGTGGTCCTTGAGGGTCTCAGGCTGAGGTCTTCCCTATCCAATGCTTCCAGAGACTGGAACTGGAACCTTCTGCAAAGGATGTGCTGTAGCGGAAAGGAAAATATTATAAATGTATTCAATAGAATTTTAACCTCCCACACGACAGAGGAACAATCCTTCTCCCTGGACATCTGTTGTTAAGAGTCTATTGGTTCTCATTCCTGCTAATGAACCAGCCTTGTGTACCTTTTTGGCCTTGCTTATCACAAGGATTTCTCTTCTCACAAACAGCTTCATGCTTAAAACATGGAACCTCGTGGCAGATTTGTATGCTTAGGATCCCAGGTTGGTGTTGGAGCTTGCTGGAAGCTATGCCTCAACTCAGCTGGCTTTTAAGTTTCTAGCCCTCATGCCTATCAAAAGAACATCTCCCAATTATGTTGTAAATGAAACAGAAGTATAACGTGCATTTTTATAATGCTACTAAGGCAGAATTGGGACGCGGGTGGCGCTGTGGGTTAAACCACAGAGCCTAGGTCTTGTTGATCATAAGGTTGGCGGTTTGAATCCCCGCGACTGGGTGAGCTCCCCTTGCTTGGTCCCTGCTCCTGCCAACCTAGCAGTTCGAAAGCACGTCAAAGTGCAAGTAGATAAATAGGTACCGCTCCGGCGGGAAGGTAAACGGCGTTTCCGTGCGCTGCTCTGGTTCGCCAGAAGCGGCTTAGTCATGCTGGCCACATGACCCGGAAGCTGTACGCCGGCTCCCTCAGCCAATAATGCGAGATGAGCGCCGCAATCCCAGAGTCGGTCACGACTAGACCTAATAGTCAGGGGTCCCTTTACCTTTACCTAAGGCAGAATTTCCTTTTTTCATGTTTATTGATACACAGTACTTGTAAATACTGATATTGGGTGGTATTCAAACAAACTTTAGTCAGAGTAGACCTACTGACATTAATGGACCTAACCTAGTCATGTTCATTACCGGTAATTTCAGTGGGTCTATCATGAGTAAAACTGAGCTGAGTAACATCTGCAATCTGATGATACAAAATAAGATTTACCCGGACTAGTATATTACTACAATGCAAGTTATTTAAATGCGATGTAGGGTGTCAGGTATATGCAAATTTATCGTTTAATTAAAAACACGATACACTTGGAAGCTTGCATACATTTTTAATCATTTATACAGCACTATCATTGTACATGGAACCCTTACGGCGCTGATTTAAAATGAAAAAAGGAGGCAGGTCCCTGCCCCCATGAAGCAGCAATCTAAATTTTGACAGTATTAGATAGAAAGGGGGAGAGGAGAGGAATGTGAGCAAATGCTGTTAAATATACTTAGAGGAGTCTTTTAGTCTTCATCCACGTGGGTAATAACAACAGGACTTGGCCAAAGGCTTCAACGAGGAAAAACCCAGCAAATGTCGAGAGAAAACATGGTCGTTTCACACGGTATTCACACTGATGTATAAACCAGACCAATGAACTGCAGTGCCACCCACCTGCCACCTGCATTGCAGAGAGCTGCGACCACAGGGTGGTGTCTGCACTGCCACACAAAGCCCTGCTTACCACAACACCGTCTCCCTTCGTCGTCATGAAGGTGAGACCAAGGGGCCAAATCTGCTCCCCAAATTGCCAAATCCGGAGCCAAGAGGGGCAACGGAGGAACCGACGGCGGTGGCAGCAGTGGCAGGAATGCCACAATTTTTTACTTACCATACAGGTGTTTAAAAAAGGCACAGGAGCTACCCTAGAAGGTGGGCGAGGCAAAACTAGCAAGCTGAATGCCTCCTGTAGAAACGAGACAAGTGCAAAAGCAGCCGGGGAAGCACACAGCCACACACAACGGGTTAAAGCGTCCGACAAACGCACATGTATATGGGAACGAGTTATCTTGCAATAAGCAGGATGGGCCTTCGAGCCTTGAGAACAGGGATCAGGCTGTGCACTGCTTTAACCCAGCTCCTAAGTGGAACCTGTAGCACAGGTGGGGATACCAAGCGGCTCCCAACACGACTCTTTCCCACCCCCTTTTTGCATGCCTGCTTTCACTTTTCTAAATCCTCTGTGCTCGCCACTACAGAGAAGCAAGGGGATGGGAGGCAGCTGGCTCTGCCACTGTTCCAACCCTCGAGCCTTGCCAGAGCGAAATACGCGAGGCAATTTGTTTCTTTACTTTGCCGGTACATAAACTTAGCAAATTGCACACCTACCAGCAGGACCCTGTATTACGAGTCACTCCAAACCATCAGGGGGTTTATGACTCCGGCTGTAAACATCACGTTGTCTTTCTTCCAAGAGGCTCTTAACCTAGTTGCAAGCATTTTTTGTCTCCCTCCACGTCCGCCTGCAACATGGGCTTCTGCCAGCAATTTGTCTCATTGTGTGGCAAAATACTTGACCTAAATGGCAGGGTGAGAGAGGCAGGCTAACAAAATGCTTTTATTGGATGACCAAAAAAAAAGGGACCCCCCACTCAACCGTCCTTACCCAGAAACACTCCTTGTGACCTGTTAAAATGGGGCTAGGCTATTAAACCTGCTGAACTCTTCCTTTTAAGCACGTAAGATGAGCCTGCCGGATCAGGCCCAATGGCCCATCTAGTCCAGCATCCTGTTCTCACAGTGGCCAACTGGATGCCCGTGGGAAACCCTCAAGTGAGACCCGAGCACAAGAGCCCTTTCCCTCTCGGGTGGCATCCAGCAACTGGGATTCAGAAGCCTCCAAGTGTACACAAGCATTGCCACCATGGCTGGTACCACCGGATAGACCAGGCATAGGCAAACTCAGCCCTCCAGATGTTTTGAGACTACAATTCCCATCATCCCTGACCACTGGTCCTGTTAGCTAGGGATGATGGGAGTTGTAGTCCCAGAACACCTGGAGTTTGCCTACGGCTGGACTAGGCTTATCCTTCATGACTTTGCCTAATCCTCTTTTACATGTTCTTGATCTGTCCTGAATCTTCCAACATTCAGCTTCATGGGAGGACCACGGGTTCTAGTGTAGCGAGGGGGAGAAACAACTTCTCTACCCACCTCCTCTGTGCCATGCCGTAATCCTCTATCAGGTCACCTCTCCTCCAAACTAAAAAGTCCCCAGTGCTGTAACCTTTCCTCCATCCCCTTGGCCATTTTGGTTGTCCTTCTCTGAACCTTCTCAAACTCTTCAATATCATTTTTGAGGAGAGGCGACCAGAACTGGACATTCCAGTATTCCAAATGCAGTCGCACCATAGGTTCGTATAACGGTATGATGAGATTATTTTCAGCTCCTTTAATAGCAACTCCTAGCAGGGTGTTTGCCTTTTTCA
This sequence comes from Darevskia nairensis, assembly GCA_034642065.1. Lineage (NCBI taxonomy): Eukaryota > Metazoa > Chordata > Lepidosauria > Squamata > Lacertidae > Darevskia > Darevskia nairensis. Next base: position 3,292,988 of record JAWWNI010000434.1, read on the forward strand.
CAGCTGATGCTGCCGCCAACATCTTCATGGAGCTATGGACTATGACCTCAAGGTCTCGTTCCTGGTCAGTCACCGCCACTTCATATCCCATGGGGTTATATGCGAAACTAAGATTTTTCTTGCCCCAACACTTGTTTACATTGAATTGCATTTGCCATTTTACCACCCACTGGAGGGATCCTTTCGGAGCTCTTTTTGTTTTAACAACACTGAACAATTTAGTGTCGTCAGCAAACCTTGGGCCACCTTGTTGCCTACTTCTAACTAGATCCTGAATATAACAAGTTAAAAAGTGCAGGTCCCAATACCAATCCTTGGCAGCACTCCACCTTTTACATCTCTCTATTCTGAGAACTGCCCATTTATTCCTACTCTGGGGCCTCCAACCTAAGCAATTCCTGATCTTTATTCCAGGACTGCTAAGCTTACTCAGGAGTCTTTAGTGGGCTACCTTGTCAAAAGCTTTTTGAAAGTCACAAGTCCACTATGTCAACTGGATCACCTCTATCTATATGCTTGTTAACACTCTCAAATACCCCAATAGGTCCGTGAGACAAGACTTGCCCTTACAGAAGCCATGCTTGCCTCTGCTCCAGCAAGACTTGTTCTTCTATATGCTTGGTTATTTCATCTTTAACAATACTTTCCACCAGTTTTCCCAGGACAGGCATTAAGCTAATTGGCCAGTAATTTCCAGGATCCCTTTTTGATGTTACATAGGTTTACTTTCCAGTCCTTGGCTATAGAGGCTGATCTGAGTAACTTATTTTTGTGAAAAGTTCTGCAGTTCCACATTTTGAGTTCTTTGGGAGCTTTTCAGGTGGACGCCATCCAGACCTGGCATGTTGTCAGTTTTCATTTTGTCTGTTAGCACCTAGACTTTCGTCTCTAAACACCACTAACTGCCTCAGTTCCTCAGGCTCCCTTCCTGCAAAAAAAAATCTGCCACTGTGAAGACAGATGCAAATAATTCGTTCAGCTTCTCCATCTCCTTATCCTTCTTTGACTTGTCATAAGGGTCCAACCACATCCCTAGATGGTCTCCTGCTACTAATGTATCCAAATTCCTTTACGCATCCCTTCCTGTGTGCATGCACTTGTTTTGTCAAAGCTTTTGCTTCCTTCTTGTTCTTTTCATTTAGATAAGGGCTTCCGTATTTTGAAAATGGCCTCCTTAACAACTTCCTTGACTCTGCTCTTTAATCATGCTGGCATCCTCCTGGCCCTCATGACATCGGCCCTGGTCTGCCGCAAACATTCCTGCTTAGCTTCCAATATTGCAGGCATGTCCAACAGGTAGGTCTACCGGTAGATCACTGGACGTCTGCGCTAGATCACTGGTAGATCACTGGCTCCCCCCCCCCAAAGAAGCTGGATAACTGTAAGCCCCCCCCTAAAAAAGCTCAACATTTTACCTCCTCCCTGAAAAAACTCAACAACTTTGACCTGAACCCCTAAAAAGGGGGTAGATCACTGCCAGTTTTTAACTCTGTGAGTAGATCGCGGTCTCTTGGGAGTTGGCCACCCCTGCAATATTGTATTTTTTAACAACTCCTAAGCATTTTGGATTGACTCGATCCTCTGGGCTTCACCTTTCAACTTCCTTTTTTATCAATCTCCTCACCTGGGGAAAGTCAAATATTGGGCCACATCACAATACTGTGCTGCGTTTTAAAGGAAGGGAGTTTGATGGCAAATCTTATCTGGACTGCAATATCCTGGGCCTCTGGGTGAATGACCTATTTGCAACACTCGTAAGCTTCTCTTTTTTTTGCAAATTTACTCTAACAGAACCACCGTAACTCCCATGGACACAGAGCTATGCAACCAACCCGCAGGGAGTATTTTTATATCAATTGAAGCTACAGCTAGAAAAAGACCTTCAACTAGAGTTCCACCTTAAAACAAAATTAGGGGGTGGGGGTGATATTACATCTCCTGTTCCAAATTTTGACATAGAATTGGCACCCATTTCCACAGCTGTCAATGTGTACTGAAAACTGAACTGGACAAGCGGCAATACAGGTGTTACAGGTGGCATCTAGAGTTACCTATGTATTTTAAAAAAAACAACGCTTAAAAAATTAAAGCAGACAGCTTTTCTCATCATGTCACCTGCATGCTGGGAAAAACGACACCTAGGGAATATCTGTTTCAACAGGCACGAGAGCCCTGTCGGAAAACAGCTGGTAACTTTGGTCGAGCAAACCACACACCAGGTTTACCTTCTTTTATCTAGACAAGCTAACAGTTTTGGCCTTCAACTGGCAGGGCCACTGACATGGGTGTAGCCAGGGGGGGCAAGTCCCCCCCCAAAAAAAAATCAATAAAAACACATAGCTAACTGAGGTCCTTCCCCAGCCCAACAAAAGGCCTGCCCCCCCCCAACAAAAATCCTGGCTAGGCCCACAGCCACTGACCCCAATTTTATGACCCAAGACTTGAGTGAATACAATCCTATATAAAAGCTAAGCCGAGCCGTGCAATCCCAGGCTCCCCTGTTGACTTTACCCCCCACGTTTCTGCTATCAGAAAAATTCAAAATGGCCGCCATTCAATCCTTTCACAGCAGAGGACACCGGTGGGGAAGGACAAAAAGTTCAAAAATGGAAAAATGGATTGCAGGTAGGGGAGAGTCCTGGAAACATCAATGTCTAGCAGGTAGAAAAACCGCTGCAAGAAGAAACTCACGTTCACACCAAGCCTCCGTCACAGACCTGGTGCGTGGGCCTCTTGTTCTGAATGTTTGAGGATCTGGAACAAACACTAAAACATGCCTTAGGGCAGTGATGGCTAACCTTGACGCTCCAGATGTTTTGGGACTACAACTCCCATCATCCCTGACCACTGGTCCTGTTAGCTAGGGATGATGGGAGTTGTAGTTCCAAAACATCTGGAGTGTCAAGGTTAGCCATCACTGCCTTAGGGGGATGTTCTGGGAACGACACCAAGACTACTGGACATCTGTTTTGCCACTTGGGAAAAGGCCCTGCCACTCGACAAGTACCTGCGCAGCAGAGCTCTCAAGTCCACCCCACCCCGCTTCCCTTCTCATGAATCCCTTCTCAAGAGGCGCGTTTTTCATTTATTTGTTGAATACTGTTGTTCTACTGAAACAGGAACACTCACATTGGGTTTTTAATCGGACGGCAGGGGAAGGAAAGGAACGCACACTGCCAAACACCAGCAAAGCTGCAGTCTCTTCTACAATGGTCCTTAGTTCTAGGCTGGGTAGCAAACATTGGGCCTTCCAGGTTTTCTCTGAACGGCCAACTCCCAACACACCCCAGATTATTGGTCATGCTGGCTGAGGCCAATGAGAGTTGGGAGTCCGGCAACGTCCGGAGGGCACCATGTTGGCTACCCCTGCTTTGGCCGCCTCTCTCTGCTGCTTTAAACCAATGGTGGGCAGGCAAACGTCACCGCCTAATTTCATGTGGGTGGGTGGGAAAGGAGCGAAATGGGGGTGGGGGGGATGAGACGGTAGGGGAGAAAAGGACGGTATCCCACCCACTTTGGACTCGGATCCTACCCACTGCTAGCATGCAGCCCTAATGATTACCCCCACCCACCCAGGAATACAGTCCCCCAGCAGGGGAAAAAAGTTATCCATGCCTGTTTTAAGCCTCCTGTGTCAGCTATGGCCTATTCCTGGCCGTGCCCAGCACAGCCATTCCTTATCCCATCTGTTGGCTGGAGACGTGATAATATGGTGCGAGCTCTACTTTCAAAATCCTCCCCCCTCCCCCGCCTTGAAGTCATCTGAAAAGGGTAACAGGAAGGATGCCGCAAGGATGGGAAAACAGTCCACGAGCAGGAATACAAAGACAAGGGATTCCAACTACTTTGGGCTAAAACAGAGATAACGACGGCTTCCTAAGAGCAGTTCAGCGACAGAACAAGCGGTCCAGAGGGGCTGCGGCATCTTCATTCCTCCAATAATAATGATGATGATGACGACCCAAACGAGACTGACAAAAAGGCGGCGATGCGTTAGGTACAAGGGTCAGCCTTCCCGTTGCCAGGTCACCCCGGCATTCCTTCCATGGTTTCCCCCCACGCGGTGCAGAAAGAAAGCTCGGGCAACACCTGTACAGGTACATCATCTCACCTGGTTCGAAGGTGGTATGGGAAACGCAGACCTATCCATGACAAGAGCCGTTGGGGAGAGAACCCTAACAATCCAACTGGGGGGGTGAACTTTAAAGCCTCCGCCTTACCGGGAAGAAAAAGAAAAGGGTGGGGGGTGGGGGGAAAGGAGCACTCCTCTTATCATAAAGGAGAGCCACCCCTCCATTCGGCATGCTGCCCTGACGGGCCTCGAGAGCTGCTGTCGGCAGGAGCTTCCTCTTCCCACGAGAAAAGCGTGCGCGCGCACACACAGGGGCGGCGGCCCTGCGGACTCCGCGTGGGGCAGACAGAGCCACACTCTGAAGCACTTCTCAGTTCAGCAGTTTCAGCTGCCCGGTCACCTGGTTCACCATCTCTTCCTCCCCCATGATGGCGAGGACCGTGTGGGAGCCCGTCGGAACCTGAAACACAGAGAGGACACCCCACAGCTGGGGCAAGCAAAGCACTGAGGAGAGAGCTGCCAGAGAGCTGGGGCCGCACCTCAATAATAATAATAATAATAATAATAATAATAATAATTTATAATTTGTACCCCACCCATCTGGCTGGGTCCCCCCAGCCACTCTGGGCGGCCTCCAACAGATATTAAAATACATTAAAATATCACAGGTTAAAAACTTTCCTAAATAGGGCTGCCTTCAGGTATTTTCTGAATGTCAGATAGTTGTTTATCTCTTTGACCTCTGCTGGGAGGGCGTTCCACAGGGTGGGCGCCACTACCGAGAAGGCCCTCTGCCTGGTTCCCTGTAGCTTTGCTTCTCGCAGTGAGGGAACCGCCAGAAGGCCCTCGGCGCTGGATCTCAGTGTCCGGGCTGAACGGTGGGGGTGGAGACGCTCCTTCAGGTATACAGGACCGAGGCCATTTAGGGCTTTAAAGGTCAGCACCAACACTTTGAATTGTGCTCGGAAACGTACTGGGAGCCAATGTAGTTCTCTCAGGACTGGTGTTATGTGGTCCCAGTGGCCACTCCCAGTCACCAGTCTAGCCGCCGTATTCTGGATTAATTGCAGTTTCCGGGTCACCTTCAAAGGTAGCCCCACGTAGAGCGCATTGCAGCAGTCCAAGCGGGAGATAACCAGAGCATGCACCACTCTGGCGAGACGGTCTGCGGGCAGGTAGGGTCTCAGCCTGCGTACCAGATGGAGCTGGTAGACAGCCGCCCTGGACACAGTATTAACCTGCGCCTCCATGGACAGCTGTGAGTCCAAAATAACTCCCAGGCTGTGCACCTGGTCCTTCAGGGGCACAGTTACCCCATTCAGGACCAGGGAGTCCCCCACACCCGCTCGCACCCTGTCCCCCAAAAACAGTACTTCTGTCTTGTCAGGATTCAACCTCAATCTGTTAGCTGCCATCTGATCTACCGTGCTCTCAGCCTTGTGGACCCCCCCTGCTGAATACCTTTCGAGTGCTCCCAGTGTGGGATGTGACATCACTGGAGCAGTCAAGTACAACATTTCCTGTTTGCCCAGAGTGGACACACAGGGGAATGTTGCTCCGGCCAGGAGGACTTCCTGTCACACCTGGTCTGGAGCATCAACCCCCTGCCCTGTGACCAGGTAGATGGGCGTGACCCTGGAAGACCCTATAAAGGGGCTAGCCACGCAGCCATCTTCCTCTCTTGATCCCTTCTCTCCATTATGCCTTTTGCTGTCTGCTGGCTCTCAGCTAGCAGCACATGGATTCATCCCTCACAGAGAATGAACCCACACATTTCTCTGTAACTGTAACCAGGGCTGGATTTAGGTTTGATGAGGCCCTAAGCTAATGAAGGTAATGGGGCCCTTTATATGTCCAGCTGTCCTTTGTCGACAACAAATTGTAGCTTTTTGTGTTGAATATATGCTGTATAATAATAATAATACCTTTATTGTCAATGTACAACCTGTGTACAATGAAATTAACCGAGCCTCCCACCCCCACAAACACTCAATCTCATTGCACTCTGTGTGCTTGTCACACAACACACCAACCCCGAAAGTCAGTTGCACTATATTATTTTCCGTTCAGCCCACGAATAGAAACTGTTTTTTAGCCTGTTGGTACGACTGATTATACTTCTATATCTCCTGCCCGAGGGTAGAAGATTAAAGAGGTGCTGGCCAGGGTGTGAATCGTTCCTGAGAATTTTTCTCGCTCTCCTAAGGCATCCCACAGTATACCAAATTGCATAGCGAGATCTCCAGGTTCTCCATGGATATGGTAATTTATGGACCTAATAGGTATCTAAAGCCATTTGCTGTATGTAGGTTTTATTTTGTTTTTTATCTTATATTTTGGAAATGTACATCCAGGTTTTTTTCCTTTAAATTTTTTTTGGGCCCCCAAGAGAGTGGGGCCCTAAGCTATACCTTGTTTAGCTTATACGTAAATCTTGCCTTCAGGACCGTACTGTGAATTGAATGTAAGTAAACCTTATCATTATTTTTAAAAGAAGACTGTTGAGTCATTATTGTTTTTAAGAGGTAACTAAAGGGGATTAAGGGACCCAGGTGGCGCTGTGGGTTAAACCACAGAGCCTAGGGCTTGCTGATCAGAAGGTCGGCAGTTCGAATCCCCGTGATGGGGTGAGCTCCCGTTGCTCGGTCCCTGCTCCTGCCAACCTAGCAGTATGAAAGCACGTCAAAGTGCAAGTAGATAAATAGGTACTGCTCCGGCGGGAAGGTAAACGGCATTTCCGTGCGCTGCTCTGGTTCGCCAGAAGTGGCTTTGTCATGCTGGCCACATGACCCAGAAGCTGTACGCCGGCTCCCTCGGCCAGTAACGCGAGATGAGCGCCGCAACCCCAGAGTCGGTCACGACTGGACCTAATGGTCAGGGGTCCCTTTGCCTTTTTTAAAGGGGATTTACCAGGAACAAGCCAATCTGGACAAGCCAATCTGGATTGCTTAACTCAAATGATTCTCACGAATCCATCAACTAGCTTCCTGCAATGTACAAGGGAATGTGCTCTGCTACTAGCTCATTAGCGTGAGTGAGGAAGGATATTATTTAATCAATATAGCCTCTCCTACTATCCTCAACATTCCCACACTCAAGGTATCGGGAGATTATTTTGCTGGGCTACTAGTTTAAACCAGATCTTTGTAAATAAATGACATTATTGCTATATATGCTGTTGAACGTAGGTGGGTTTTTTTTGGGGGGTAGGGGGGATTTGAAAGAGTCAACTGTTGAGATCAGCAAGATAGCCTCATCTAAATTGGAAATGGTTTGGTTTTTTAAGTGGATGTGAATTTTTAATGTCAGGCTGATTTTTTTAGGTTTGCAGCCTGCCCCTTGGCCGCAAGGGATCTTTCAAAGTGGCAACTGTACAGCTAGCCGCAGAACACAGCTTTTGTTATCACCTGGAAGGAACCTTTCAAAAACAAAAGTTGCGTAAGTTTGCAACTCTGCTCAATATTGTAGGGGGAAAACCTTAATAGACACCAGTTTCAACTACAGGCTTAGAAACAGCATTCTGGTGCTCAAAAGGCAGCAGCTTCATTTATTTTATTTCTAAGTCCTCCCATAACCAGCGTCCTCCAGCATTCGGTGGAAACCTTCATCGTTTCGAAACCTACTGCCCTTAATGAATCCTGCCCTATAAAAAGAGAGCCTGACTAGAAAACAAAAACCTCCTTTTGCTCTCCTTCAAGTTCTGAAACCAGAAGTCATTAGGGTATTTGCAAACATACCCAATCTGCCCAAGAAGTTAAAAAAAACAACAACCCATGTGCAGAAATGAAAGCCCTCTTCCCTTACATACCTACCAGCTTGTATCCCTGCAGAACACAAGAACCAGGTACATTCGCTTTGTTCAAGGCAACCTACCTAGGAACCGCGAACCGACTTTCAGAGTCTTTGGCCAATTACCTGGGTCCTCCCTGCATCTTGCACTAGGTATGTTGGCAGTTCCAGGCTCAGGGCCAAGGCATGCAGCTCCAGCAACTGGTCCGTGTTGGAACCCTGCAGTACGACTTTCTTTGCTCTGAGAGAAAGGCAAGGCAATCTTGAGTGTAACACCAGCTCCCACTCCACCCAGACGCAGAATCTTGCCCCTCCAGCCCAAGAGTCTGCCCTAAGGCAGCTACAGAGACCAGGAATTAGGACCTACAAGCCTATTTCAGAGACTGCAAACAGAGCAGCATTATGTGCTGGGGATCAGGCGCATGCTAACCTGCGTACCTGGAAAGCTCTCAGACGTCCGTGCAGGACTGGCACAAAGATCAGATGTATTTTGTTTAACTTTAAAGGACTTAAAAACCTTTTTCCAACTGTTGTGGAGGGATCCACACCCCTGCCCCCAGCACTGCCTGTGTGACCACTTCACACACACACACACACACCCATAAAAAAAATCAGCACACAGGACACTCAAATATGCTCTGCAGGGGACCAAGCTAGACGTGCTGGATTCATAAGGTGCTCAGCGAGCCAATTAAAACATCATGTCATTGGCCATGTCATCTGCTGGATCCAAGAGGAAGCCAGAAAGTACTACGATCAAGGCTTCTGGCCTGGATCAACAGAAGAAGAGGAGTTTGGATTTGATATCCCGCTTTATCACTACCTGAAGGAGTCTCCAAGCGGCTCACATTCTCCTTTCCCTTCCTCCCCCACAACAAACACTCTGTGAGATGAGTGGGGCTGAGAGACTTCAAAGAAGTGTGACTAGCCCAAGGTCACCCAGCAGCTGCATGTGGAGGAGCGGAGACGCGAACCCGGTTCACCAGATTACGAGTCTACCGCTCTTAACCACTACACCACACTGGCTCTCCTATAAACAAGACTATGAACAACTGCCTTTAAGCTCCTCAAGAGTAGCGCTCCTCCAACATGCTAAGTTGGGAACCGACTTTGAACCCAAGCCAGCGTCTTTGATGCACCTTCTCAGTTCGTCTGGGAGATCACAGCGAGACTCGGGTTGCTCTGGCTCAGCCAGAAGCTCAATAAGCTTCGACACAGACCCATGGTGTCCCTTCTGCAAGGTCTTAGGAGAATGGTGCCCTCCGCAGGCCTGATTCCCCTTTTGCTTCCTTACCCTTGTTCATCCCATTGGTTGATGATGTCCCTGTGAGACGACTTCTCCTGCAACAACTGGAACAGGCCGACTGCAGCATGCCCCACTTGAGCAGCGATCTGCAACAACAAGCACCAAGAATCAATAAACAGGAAGAAGGCAAGGTCTCTACCAGAGAGGAATGGCAAACCAAGCTGATGGACTATGACGAAATGGCAAAACTCAGAAACCAAGAGGACAAAAACTTTATAAAAGAATGGGGAAAATTTGTAAAGTTATTTAGGAGACCACTGTAAGCAGATGGAAACATTGGCAGGATTTTGATTTCACTTGTAGTTTAACAAATACCATGGACAATATGGACCAATATAAAAGTCAGGAGTATGGAAGAATATGCAGTTGTAAATGTTCAAAATGGGACCCCATGGAGGGGGTGGGGGGGAAGTCATGAGATTCGGAGTAACCTCTGTACATGGATTTATATTTGGAATTTTATAACTTTGTATTTGTAAAATCAAATAAAAATGAATTCAAAATTTTGGGGTGGGGAAGGAAACAAGAAACCCACTTCCCTCGCACGGCTTGTGCCAAAGCATCGTTACAAATCTGCTGTGCCTCTGCTGCAGCGACAGAAGAAGACAGCCTGCTACAGAGATACCTTGCCACCACCTGCAAGGCGCAGGCTGGCAACAAGTTAGGAACCATAACCCAAATCATCTTCTAGACAGGGCTCAACAATAGCAGGTTGACTTATTTCAGTAGCAGCTGCATCAGTATTGTTACTGGGCCTCCATCCACAAATTTATTGCAAAACCAGGAGCCCCTCATTACTCAAGCACTCTCACTCGCTTTCACTTTTCAGCCTTGGATAAATCCCCTTGATTGTGTAAGCCAAGGATGGAGAACCTGAGGGCCATCTAGTCCAGCCCTCTGCAATGCAGGCATCCTGCCCACATGTAAGCAAATCAGCAAGCAAAGCCAAAGGCCACTTAAAAGGGCCGAAACGCCAGAACAACCCATGAGTAGCTTTACCTTTCCAGTCCCCATGGAGAGCTCCATGTTCACCACAAAGACCATCTTATAGTAACCGCTGCCTTGTGCATCCTCTTCTTCCTGGAAAGAGATGGTGATGATTAAGTCCCTTTTGTCACAGCGTAGTCACCTGCCTCTCCTGTTCACAGCTCAGGATCAGAGATAGTTGTGTTACATCTCCGTATTGTCTACACTTGGCCAGCAATGGTCCTCCAGAGTTTCAGCCAGAGGTCTCTCCTAGGCCTGTCTCTGGAGATTGAACCTGGGACCTTGTACATGCAAAGCCACTGTGCTACAGCCCTTCGCCGTTTCCCACAAGCCTGGTCTGACACCCAGGTTCTGCCCACATTCAAATATAGCTGTTTAGTACCTGTGGAATTAGGTTCGTTCTACTGCACCATGGAAAGAGGTGCTAAGGAAGCCTTTGAGAGGGTCTCATGTATTGCAATCGCTTCACCAGAATAACAGGGTGAAACAGTTGCAGGACCACAAATCTCAGCTATGTTATTTACACATGACAGCCCTTCCGCAGGCCCGCTGCAACCTTCCTCCTGCGGCAGAGCTGAATGAACTATATGATTATTCTGAATGTGTAGACTAGGACTCCGAAGGGCCAAGGACAAAGGTTATGTTTTATGTTGTGAACTGCCCTGTGATCTTCGGATAAAAGGCGATATATTACTACTATTACTAATAATAATTTCCTGCCACAAAGATAAAGCGCAGATTTTTTCCTTTTTCCAATATTTTTTATTAAAAGGACAGATTCTTCCCCAAGGAGTTTTAATCAGCACAAGGCTGGGGAAAGAGGAAAGGTTATTTTCCTGATCTAACATTGCTTTCAGAGCAGGGCATCTATAAGCTTTATGCTTCCCCTTGCCAAGAGAAGATCATTGTCTCAGTTGGGGCAACAATTGGCTTAGTTTCTTAAAACCAGTCGTGCTTCTGGCCCATAAAAGGTAAAGGGACCCCTTACCATTAGGTCCAGTCGTGTCTGACTCTGGGGTTACGGTGCTCATCTCGCATTATTGGCCGAGGGAGCCGGCGTACAGCTTCCGGGTCATGTGGCCAGCATGACAAAGCCGCTTCTGGCGAACCAGAGCAGCGCACGGAAACGCCGTTTACCTTCCCGCCGCAGCAGTTCCTATTTATCTACTTGCACTTTGATGTGCTTTCGAACTGCTAGGTTGGCAGGAGCAGGGACCGAGCAACGGGAGCTCACCCCGTCGCAGGGATTCGAACCGCCGACCTTCTGATCGGCAAGTCCTAGGCTCTGTGGTTTAACCAACAGCGCCACCTGGGTCCCACTTCTGGCCCATAGGGAACCGCTAACTGTGTTCCCCCAGGATTGCCTGAGTTATTGATTTGGGTTGTACAGAGAAAGGCAATCCTCAAGCAGTCCTGGGCCTAAGTTATTCAGGGCGTTGTACATAGAAGGATAGAAATGTAGAGTTAGAAGGGAAACCCAGGGTCATCTAGTCCAACCCGCTGCAATGCAGGAATCTCAACTAGATGATACATGACAGATGGCCATCCAAACTCTGCTGAAAAACCTCATGGAAGTTGTCTCCCACACAGTGTGGAAAAAGGAGGTGCTGAAGGCATTTCTTAGAGGGGGGCACACAAACACAGTCAAAGTCCGCACCGACTGTAGAAACCCGGAGTATGGGCAGGCAGCTGGAGGTTGAAGCCATGGCAGATTGGGTGGGCTCAGTCCTTTGCCCGGGTCTGGTACAAAAACCTTGAACTTGGCCCAGTAGCAAATGGGAAGTCAATGCAGGTCTAGGCAACAACGCCATGTGTTGCTGGTAGTCTCTTTCCTGCCTAGCCATGGCATTCTGCACTAACCAAACCTTCCAGACCCAAGGGCTTTGCACTAATCAGATCTTGAGGTTTCCAACACATAGATTATGCACATTGTAAATCACAAGTGGACTTGCTTTTTGCATAAAGCAGGGCTTCTCATTTTGCAGGAGGCAGGAGGGATGTATTCCTGCATGTGCCGGTACCCCCCAAAGATCAGTAGGCTTTCTGTAAACACTCTCCCCCTTATATTGATTCAATGTAAATCCAGCATTAGGCCTTTAGTGCATATCACAAAAATCTAGGCGCTAAATACTCTCGTTGCTGGTCATCCATGACCATTCAGTATGAACCAGTTAGAGGGCACTGTACCAAGCTGCATCCTAAAAACCAGATAGGTGTGGTGGATGGGATCTTTCATTAAGTAGGTTAACAGAGCAAAATGGAGAATGAGGAGCATCAGTTTAACATGCTTATACGTAGGTGTTTCAGACACAGTTACTCTCAGAGACAGGCTAAAGAATAATGGCAGCAGCGATTAGTTTCTATTGTCACAGGTCACCAATGTGGCACCCAAAGACATACATATATACACGCAAGAGGCCTTTCCTGGCACTCACAGGTTCCTATTATTTCCACTAAAAATTAGGCTTGGGGAGGTTAATCCTCATCTGCCCTTTCCAGGAAAACCACACGCCCGCAAACAGACTAGCGGGTGAGTGCGGGGAGGAAGCAAAAGCCCGTCTTCCAAGGGATGGGGAGTAAGAATGCGTGCACGCGGTTGCTGGGCACGCGTGTACCGTCGCAGCACGGGGTCAAAAAATCTCGGCGAGCTGCTCAGTCGCCTCTTGAGGATCACCTGGGGCGCCACACCCTCCGACGCGGGAGTCCCCGGTACCCAATTCCAGAGCGTGCCGGGCCGCAAGAAAGAGGCGCTCTTCACATGCTCAGAAACCGCGTCAGCCGAAAGGAAGGTTTGCGGGTCAAGGATTTTAAAAAGCGTAGCAGCAGCAGCAGGGCAGGGTCGATGAAACAAAGAAGAGAGGAGTGCGTTGGGTTAGGCCGGAAAATGATCCCCGGCGGGATCACGAGGCAGGAAAACGGGGGAGATCGGGACGGATTACCTGGGAATCGAGGCCGCTGCTGAAGTAGAGCTGCGCCGCCGCCTCGGCCGAGCGGCCCCCGGTGAGCGCTAGAGCCTGCGGGAAGGGAAAGGGAGACGGCCGTGAGGATCGGCTTCAGGGGGTGGATCCCGGCCCACACCCGGCGCAGCCAGCGCCACAGCGCGCAAGCGGCCCTCATCCCCTCCCCCCACCCCGCAAGAAAAAGAGATCCGCCGGCCGGCCGGGCGACCCACCCGCCGCGCCGCCACCTCGGGGATCCCAAGCTCCAGCAGCGGCGCGACGAGAGACTCGTCCACGCCCGAGTCCGAGTCCAGCGCTTGCGACTCCATTCTTTTACAGCTGCTGCTGCCGGCGCTCTGCCCTCCTATTGGCCTCCCTTGCCGCCTCCCGGCCAATGGGAGCCGCCCACCGCCGCCGTCGCCGCCTCTCGGCCAATCGCCGCGCCGGCTCCCCGAGGCTGCGGCCAGTGGCCGGCGCCCGCCGAGCGGCGCTTTCCCCCTCGTGACCGCCGCGGCCCGTCCAGGTTCGTGAACTTGCGCGCGCCTTTGGCCGCTTCTTCCGCGCGTGACGCGGCCGCGTTCCAGCCTCCCTGCTAGGTGGGCAGGCGGGGGAGGAGGAGGCGGGCTTTTCCTTGGCAGGAGCAGTCGCAAAAGATGGCCTTGCTTGCATATATTTTATATATATATTTATACATACATACATATATACATATATACATATATATACATATATATATATATATATATATATATATATATATATATATATATATATATATATATATATATAAAATTTTATTTATAATCATGCATACCGTAAATAAGAATGAAAATCTGCGCCCCACCACCAAGTATGATTTCAATGCGCGGAATGTGTGTTTGAATGAACAAGGCCACGCAAAAAAACAAACAGACCGACAATGGGAATGGGGGGGGGGCAAAGGCAATACTGTATAAACCTTGCCTACGAATGTTGGCATTGCAGGGTGAAGAGAGAGCGATTTTGTGGAGTGGAGGGTCCCCTTGGCCTTGCACACATTCAGGCCACAATCCTATACACACACGTAGGGCCGGATTCAACTCAGTGGGACTTACTTCTGGGTGGACAAGTATAGGATTGCCTGAAAAGCCTGAATTAAATTGTGACAGACTGTGCTTTTTGCATTACTGTTTAAGCCCCACTCTTTACATTACTTGCTTCTTTTACATCCACGTGTATAAAAGACGCCTGGGTGGTTAAGTCCAGTCAAAGGCAGCTGAGGTGCAGCACTCATCTCGCTTTTCAGGCCGAGGGAGCCGCCGTTTGTCCACAGACAGCTTTCCAGGTCATGTGGCCAGCATGACTAAACTGCTTCTGGCGCAACAGGACACCGTGACGGAAACCACAGTGCACGGAAACGCGGTTTACCTTTCACCACGGCGGTACCTGTTTATCTCCTTGCACTGGTGTGCTTTCGAACAGCTAGGTTGGCAGGAGCTGGGACAGAGGAACGGGAGCTTACTCCGTCATGGGGATTTGAACCGCTGACCTTCCGATTGGCAAACCCAAGAGACTCAGTGGTTTAGACCACAGCGCCACCCGCGTCCCCCATGTGTATACCGGTATGTCCCTGTGGCAACTGTCCAGGGCTCTGCTCAGCATTATGAGGCAGTAGTGCAGAGCTTTCCAAACTGTGTCCAGACACGTTCGTGTGTTGGCTGCAGTGTAGGTGTGTTGCATTAACGCTCCCTGTGCTCCTCCCGGGGTTGGAAAGGGGTTCGTTTAACCTCGTTTGCTAGTAAAGCTGAATTCCTGTGTCACAAAATGATGTATGTCTAAAAACATAGCTGTCAACCCTCCCTTTTTTGGCGGGAAACTCCCTTATTCCAATGCCGTTTCCTGCTGCTATCCCGGATTGTTGATATCCCTTAAATTTCCCGGATTTCAAAGGAAGCAGCTCCTCTCCCTCCCTGCCGGCCAGGGAGGCTCCTCAGCTGCGTTGCTCGGCTGCCAATAAGGAGTCTGAGACCGACTGGGGGCGGAGCTTGCATGCCTTGTGCAGCCAGACCCTCATGCCCAACCAGACAGACAGCCTGCCTGCCGTCTACGCGCTCGCTCTTTCGCTCACCCATTCGCGCGCAGCCTCTGGAGCGCAGGGTGGCGAGGCTACTTGGTGGCATTGCACCGCCCTCGCGGCATCCCTTATTTTCAAATCCAAAAGTTTGAAAAAATCCCTTATTTTCAAATCCGAAAGTTGACAGCTATGCTAAAAAGCGTGCCACCAACGTGAAAAGTTTGGAAAGCTCTGCATTCGTGGCTGCTGCCCAATGAAAATGAGAGGGTAGAAGGCAGGGAGGTCAACAGCAGGGGGAGCCAGAGCCAACGACAGGCAGAGCCAATCAATCCTCATTTTGTCCCCTGAGATATCTGATTTTCAACATTGTGATATATGAGCAGCTAAACATGATATACCACAATGTCTGAAGCTGGAGATCAGAGTGGGGATGAGGGAAGGAGCAGTCATGGAGATCGGGCGAGGTGGGTGCATGCAGCTCAAGAGTGGGGATGTGGGAAGGAGCACTCATAGAGATTGGATGCATGGAGGAGAGGAAGCAGAGTCTCCTCCATTGCATGGCTTGAGGAGAAGAAGAAGAGGAGGAGTTTGGATTTGATATCCCGCTTTATCACTACCCTAAGGAGTCTCAAAGCGGCTAACATTCTCCTTTCCCTTCCTCCCCCACAACAAACACTCTGTGAGGTGAGTGGGGCTGAGAGACTTCAGAGAAGTGTGACTAGCCCAAGGTCACCCAGCAGCTGCATGTGGAGGAGCGGAGACGCGAACCCAGTTCACCAGATTACGAGCCTACCGCTCTTAACCACTACACCACACTGGATTGGAGGGGATGGGGATGGGGGTGCATTGAGCTGCCTCAGTGAGACAGCCAGGGAAGATGCATGTCCACTGTGGCGGCGGCTGCTTTTCTGCTGACTGAGAAAAGCTGCTCCACCTCAGAGCCAGGGGAAGGTATTGCCCTGGTGCCTTGAAGTGAGGGGGATCAGCTTACTTGTTCTCCCTCAGCGCGAGGGGAAGGCAGCTCAGATCAGCAGCGTTATCGGCTGGGATCATTGTTGCAATATCGGTGGTGTCTTGAAACTGACTGCCCTGCTCTCCCTTGTGCAAGGAGTGATATATTCCTGCCTATTGCCGGGTCAAAAAATGTCCTGTGGGCGTGAATAGTTAGGGCTACACTGAGACCACAGAGGAGGAAGTCTAGGAAGCCACCTCCTAGACTAGTTGTAAGAAAGAAGGCAGGAAGGAGTTGGGCCGGTAAGGGCAGACTTGAGGTCAGTGGGGCAATGTCCATTCGCCCTAATGGGCCAACCTTCCATGGCTGGGGGGCTCCCAGAGATAGCCAGCTTACTACATTTTGAAGTAAGTGAAACCATAAACATTGTCATCCGAAGAGCCCACCACCACTACCATAAGGCCAACAAGTCCACATTCTGGATAGAACAGCCTTTCTCAATGTTGGGTCCCCAGATATTGTTGGACTACAGCCCCCATCATCCCTGACCACCTTTGGCCCTGCTAGCTAGGGATCAAGGGAGTTATAGTCCAATGCCTGGGGACCCAAGGTTGAGAAGGGCTGGTCTAGAATTTCCACCGTGTTGCCACTAGCGTTCAAGGGGTGATTGGGGGGTGGAGAAGGAAGAAGGCAATGCCATTGAAGGATAGGGAGACACCGTTATGGAGGTTGTGGGAAGGGGAGAGAGAAGTGCTTATGCTTGGAGCTATGGAGAATTGTTGAGGTGGGAAGGGAGGGGGCTGTGGTAGCTCAATGGCAGAGCGTCTGCCTTTCATGTAGAAGATCCCAGGTTCAATCTCTGGCTTTTCAAGGAAGGTACTAAGAGATACTCATGTCTCAGATCCTGGAGAGAGTCTAGTAGTGTAGACCAGTGTTCTTCAACCTCATGTCTCCAGATGTTGTAGGACTACAACTCCCATCATTCCCAAACTAGCCAGGAATGATGGGAGTTGGAGTCCAACCACATCTGGAGACATGAGGTTGAAGAACACTGGTGTCAACAGTTCTGAGCTGGATAGCAAGGTGGGTCTGACTCAGTAGAAAGCAGCTTCCTAGCCTAGGCTCATTTCCACATGCTGCTGCAGCAAGGAGGACTCTTGACTTTCCACCATGAGGAGTTTTGCGCATGCAACTGTTCAGTTTAAGAATTTTGGCCAATTTTGCAAAAAATGAAAGTGTGGAACCAGAGTTACCTCTATTTACACCAATGCATTCCTTTGCTACAACTCATTACATTTTATTTTGCTAAACCAGTCGTGATCTTTTCTGTATATTTGCATTCTGTTCTTTGCTCGTTTCCTGCACGAATGCACACAGTTCCGTCTTCTTCAGATTAGCAGGCCATTCATTGCGGTTGCAGTATTATTATTTTTTAATTGTATTTTAATGAAAAATCAAGTTATACATGGGCCCCTACGAACACAGGCAAAAAATAAGTTTGCCGATGAGGTGTGTTAACATCAAAGGTGGCGTAGGGGACCTTAAGACATCTCTGTGAGCTCATGCAGTACAGATCCCTCAAAAGTAAAAAACCAACAAAGGTGTCGTCTAGTGGAGTGGGTAGGGTGATGAATGGGTGTTCACATGCTCACAAAATTCTTAAAAGTGGGTGAGGGGGAAACAGCTTTGAATTTTGTAACATGGGGGAAAGGATGGGCTGAAACATTCATCTAGATAAAAAGATGGAACATCATGAAAAGGTTACTACCGCTTGTTCTTATTAGACACTCAATTTCACATTAAGAGGGTGGAACCAACTCAGGATGAGGTATGAAGTGTGCAAGACTCTCGAGATTTCTGCTTAAAATCCTGCAAAATCATCAGGCGCAGAAAGGACTGGGTGAACCCAGACGATGTTTCTAGAGCAGAGAAACCACCGTTTCCAAAGCACTCTGGTGGCAACTGTGTCTCCTACTTTACAGGGGACAATCCTCTATTTGAAGGCGTCTTCTATATGAAGGTCTGTCTAGTCCAGATCTGGCTCAGTGATAAAGAACCATAAGAAAAGGGAGCATAGGCCCTGACGTTTCTCCACCAACTAGATAACAGACTGAGCAGGTACACAGGTAACCTGGTCACAGTCTTTTCCTCTGCCGGGGAGGTGTATTGCAGTTCTATTTAAATGATAGTAATTGTTTTCTAAATGTGCATCTATACATGCAAATTGGCACATGCCAATCTAATGCAAATCTCTGCTGTCTCTTTTTGGGTGACGTACCGGTATATGCGGTCACCCTAGGAAACATCCTCACAAGCATCTCCTTCCTCTCTGTGCTGCAGCTCTGCAATTTTATATATATCTATATTCTGCAAGTTTGAAGCAGAAGGTCTCCTAACCTGTACCTGATGCTGATTGGCTTGCCCATCCATGATGTCACTCCGAAGCCGGATCCCAATCCCCAGAGCAAATCTGCTCTTCTAAAACCACGGCAGCAAAAAGTCACGGGTGCATAAATGCAAACGGGGAAGAAATTTAAGGTGAACAGCTTGCCTGAAATGCGTGTGGCCAATATCCAGGCATACACACCTGTCATTTCCAATTGTGAAGCCAAGACGAAGTCAGGCTCACCCCATGGCAGAGGAGGGACGGTCTTTACCCTGTGGAGCTGGTTTGCCAAGGTGGATTAAGAGGAGACGTATCCAGAGTTAAACCATGACTGTTTGCTCTTGTGAGGCGGGCTTCAAGAGCCTCATCCATCCAAGACTAAGGGCAGTCAGACTAGGCATAATGTTGACTTCATCAATACAAAATAAAAAAATTCCTTCCAGTAGCACCTTAGAGACCAACTAAGTTTGTTCTTGGTACGAGCTTTCGTGTGCATGCACACTTCTTCAGATACCAAGAACAAACTTAGTTGGTCTCTAAGGTGCTACTGGAAGGAATTTTTTTACTTTGTTTCGACTACGGCAGACCAGCAAGGCTACCTACCTGCATCAACACAATTAATGTGCATGTGTTTTGTTACATAAGCAGATCTGGGACTCGTGAGGGTGGGAAGAATCAAATTCTCTCTCCCAGCTAAATTTGCCCCTCCAAAGGATCCACTTGCATTCCAAGGGATGCAAATAGCAGCTTTGGAGAGTTGTTTTGTGTTCGATTTGGCAGGGAGTGAAATAGCTGAACTACCCCTCTGCACCCTGTATGGTCCCGGGCTGCTTAGGCTTCTTTGAGGCCGGGGCTGTTGAAGTTCAGTAGCTCATTGTGACAGCCCCTAGATAGCCACACCCCCCAAGGAGGAGTTGTTTTTTTTTAAGCAGGTGTCAATCTATTATATAAGCTGCTCTCAACTTCTGACTTCCTCTGTGCTATAGTGAAACTTGAAAGCCTCGTTATCACTTCATTCACTTTCCAGAGCAAGGAGAGTGTGTCAATGACCTCGCCTCTCCTGTAGATGAGGTCATCGCTCCCACTCCGAGAAAAATCCCAGAGCTGTACTCCCCTGTGTTCCCTTGTCCACGACACCCCCGCTTGCTTACATAACAAAAAAAACACCCATGCACTTTAATTTAATCCATGCCTAGCCTGCCCCTAAGATTCCTTTGTGAGCATATCCTACTTCTAAACCATCCCGGCAGAGAGAGCAGCAGGATCAGACCAAGCCTGCACTAGGTATTCAGCCAAGGATGCTGAAGGCATTTGTCTGCTGCTGCCCTCCTTTCTGGGGCATATTCCAGCATAGGCAGGAGAAAACTGGCAAGCGGAGATGCCTGATGCTTGGGCCAGCTGTATTTATCCATGAGGATATGGTAGAGGTCATAGGGAGAGAGCCAGGACATCCTCAGGAGAGCACCTGCCGAAGGAGAGAGGAAAAAAGTAGCCGCAGTCATGTTCTGGAAACCTGTTAGATTCCTCCTGAGGACAAGGGCAGGGACGCTGACCATAGCTGTCAACCCTCCCTTTTTTTGTGGGAAACTCCCTTATTCCAATGCTGTTTCCCGCTGCTATCCCTGATTGTTGATATCCCTTAGATTTCCCGGATTTCAAAGGAAGCAGCTCCTCTCCCTCCCTGCCGGCCAGGGAGGCTCCTCAGCTGCGTTGCTCGGCTGCCAATAAGGAGTCTGAGACCGACTGGGGGCGGAGCTTGCATGCCTTGTGCAGTCAGACCCTCATGCCCAACCAGACAGACAGCCTGCCTGCCGTCTACGCGCTCGCTCTTTTGCTCACCCATTCGCGCGCAGCCTCTGGAGCGCAGGGTGACGAGGCTACTTGGTGCCATTGCACCGCCCTCGCGGCATCCCTTATTTCCAAATCCAAAAGCTTGGAAAAAATCCCTTATTTTCAAATCCGAAAGTTGACAGCTATGACGCTGACTTGGGCCAAAGTTATGGGTGCCCATGACGTCATGTTGCGTCAGCGGTGCAGCGCCGCTTCCGAGGCCTCGCGAGAAACCGGAAGTTGCATGGGAATCCCGCATTGTGGGTGCTAAGCCCAGGGCCCCCTGGAGCTGTCACCTATAGACGAGGGTGTTGCATTTTCCCTTTACAAATTTGTCTTTTGCAATTGCACTAGACAAGTGCAGAATTTCATACGAGACTTGGGCCTGACTACGCAAAGGCAATCCTATTGCAATCCTAAGCAATCGTGTAGTGCCAAATTCAGAAGCAAAAGGTGCCTTTCATGACAGCCACAGCCAATCCCCCTTCACAGCCACAGCCCCTTCTAAAATGATACAACCTTCAAGGATAATACAATCATCTTAAAATTAAGCATGCATTGCAAACATCACTGCAGATTGCCATGTGTTGCCTTTCAGCTAGATCTATTTTCTGTGCATAAATAATAATAATAATAATAATAATATGTTGTTGTTGTTGTTGTTGTTGTTGTTTATACCCTGCCCATATGACTGGGTTTCCCCAGCCACTCTGGGCAGCTCCCAACAGAATATTAAAAACACAATGAAATATCAAACATTAAAAACTTCCCTAAACTGGGCTGCCTTCAGATGTCTTCTGAAAGTCAGACAGTTGTTTATTTCCTTGTCATCTGATGGGAGGGCGTTCCACAGGGTGGACGCCACCACCGAGAAGGCCCTGCCTGGTTCCCTGTAACCTCACTTCTCGCAGTAAGGGAACCGCCAGAAGGCCCTCGGAGCTGGACCTCAGTGTCCGGGCTGAACGATGGGGGTGGAGACGCTTCTTCAGGTATACTGGGCCAAGGCCGTTTAGGGCTTTAGAGGTCGGCACCAACACTTTGTCCATCTGTTTATTTATATAAGACCTTGATATTCTTACAACACGTCCATGGGCAAATGATATGGAGTGCTGCAGTATCTTCTTTCGGAGTTACTTAGGTTGTTTTTTTCCTTGGAAGTTCCACTGTACTTAACATAACTTCCACACGTTTCCACTTGAAAATTGAAGCACCTTGTGTTTTGAGTGGTTCTAAATTCCTAACTTTGGAGGATAAATAACTGCTCCTTCGCATTTTGACTCCCTGCCAACCCATCCCACTGGACCTCTGCTCTTAACTCCCGCAGTCTCACCTTGCCTGTTGAAGAATGTTGTCGCCCGCTTCCAGAACAAAGCAACTTTAGGTGGGATTCTGCCCAGGAGTTCGATGATCCGAACCACGTGATCTGAAATGGGGGGGGGGGGAGCAAAGTTAGATGCTTTGCTGTACGGTTTCTCCTATCAAATGGAGTTTAAGAAGACAAGCTGGATCTGACCTACCATCATCTCTGGAAAAATACTGCCCAGCCTGCGGGTCAAAGAGACGGTCTCCAGTGGCCAGTTCAAAAGCCTGCAGGATGACACACACACCCCGAGTAAGTCCACTGCGAGCCAATTCGTATAGCCAATAAATATTTTCGTTTTTACAATGCACTTAGCAGTTTGATCCGAATGACTATAAATATTGAAATATCCATCTTATGTTTCTGAACCATTTTCACAACAAGTAGAGACGAAAGAGTGAGAGACGCAGGAGTCTCCCGGCAGGAATGTGTGTGAAATCTCAGCTATGGTCAATCCCAAAGGTGCCTCCAGACTATTTTACAGGAGGGATTCCAGCGCATGCCATAAATTTAGGGTTGCACATTTAAAGTGGATTGAAGCGCTCTGTCGCCTCGGCACACCAAATTCACAGATTAAGCACAGCTTTTTTGCAGCTTGCAGAGTGATGAAAAAAATGAATGAACAATGAATGGGAAGACATGTAAAACACCCCACAAGCAATTCAGGGTGAAGGCAGGATGATGAAGAAGAAGAGTTTGGATTTGATATCCCACTTTATCACTACCCGAAGGAGTCTCAAAGCGGCTCACAATCTCCTTTCCCTTCCTCCCTCACAACAAACACTCTGTGAGGTGAGTGGGGCTGAGAGATTTCAGAGAAGTGTGACTAGCCCAAGGTCACCCAGCAGCTGCATGTGGAGGAGCGGAGACGCGAACCCGGTTCCCCAGATTACGAGTCTACTGCTCTTAACCACTACACCACACTGGTATAGTGCTCTGCACTGACTGCTCATTGTCATATAACCACTCCAGAAGCAAACCAGAACAAATGCTCAATAAAGGCTGGACGTAATCTAAGCACTGCATAAGATTTGTGCAAAAAAATCGGGATGAACGCTGAGCGAAAAGGCCATTGGGAGGAACCCCAAGGCTATCAGTTCATATCTCTGGATGCTCAGTTCTTATCTTCCATGTTCTCCTTTATGAATACAGTAGATGGTTGGGATTCTAAAGGCAAGAAGCAGAAGCAGCATCAGTGCCATTGCCGGAGGAACATTCCTTACCAGGCACGCTGTGCTCCAGATATCCGCTGGGGTGCCGTAATCTAATCCGAGGAGGACCTCCAAGGCTCTGTAGGGCTGGGTCTGGATCTTCTTGGAGAAGGGCTTGTACTGGAACAGAAGGGACAATGGGCTGAGTGAGAGTGCATGGCCCAAATGCACCTTTGGGTAGGCAGGCGGCCTAAAACAGCCGCAGATCCTCTTAAGGGAATAGCACTGGGCAGGATTATTTTATTCGTTTATTCATTTCATGAGATTTAAAGAAGAAGAGTTTGGATTTGATACCCCACTTTATCACTACCCGAAGGAGTCTCAAAGCGGCTCACATTCTCCTTTCCCTTCCTCCCTCACAACAAACACTCTGTGAGGTGAGTGGGGCTGAGAGGCTTCAAAGAAGTGTGACTAGCCCAAGGTCACCCAGCAGCTGCATGTGGAGGAGCGGAGACGCGAACCTGGTTCCCCTGATTACGAGTCTGCCGCTCTTAACCACTACACCACACTGGCTTGATAGCAAAAAACTAAACAAAAACAAAAAACCCCTCAAAAGTGATTTACAAACAGATAAAACCATAAGAGCAGGAAAGGTTTGCAATGCGTTAAAACACACAAGAGGTCAAAATACTAAAGCAGATTAAAATTCACGCCAGCTTTTCTAAGCACCAGAGCAAGAATGTTTTTAGCAGGTGCCAGAAATAACCCAGTGAAGGTGCCTGCTTGATTATCAACAGGCAGGGAGTTCCAAAGGGCCACACTAAACAAATGGCTTCTTACAAATGTGGAATGGGTATTCTGCGGCAGCTGTAGCAGTGCCATTTCTGCCAATCGAAGCAGTCAAGCGGGCGCATAAGGAAGGCCTGCAACGATGGCCAAGGGAGATTCAAAGGGAGAAACTGCAATTATCAGGGGCTCAAAGAATCTTCCCTGAGAGGCTTTGAAAAGCTGAAGTGTCCGGGGCTTTTTGGTTTAAGAGAATTTATTATTATTACTAGTTGAATTCAGCCCATTAATAATGAGCGCTAGCGGCGGCGGCCGGGACCCGAGGCGCAATATGCAGTTGTCCCCCTCCCTTCTTTCTCCCCGCCTCAGCCGGCAAAGCCACCACCATGGCGGACCCGCCTGTTGCCGCTGCCCCGCCGGCAGCCCCGGCGACAGCCGCCCTCCCCGCCGCCGCCACGGGCGGCTGAGGCGGGGATAAATAAGGGAGGGGAGGAAGCAGCAGCACGCGGGGAGCGCCCGCCATTGCGGCTTCTGGCCTCGGAGCAGGAGGAGGCGGCGGTAGGAGCGGTGGCGGCGGCGATTGAAATGGAGAGCTTCAGAGGCTCGCGAAGCGCAAGCGCTTCGCTCGCGCTGCGCTCCAACCAATCAGCCTCCTCCTCCTCTCTGCGCTCCAATCTCTGTGTCAGTGGAGTGCATGCGCAGTTGGCCAATTCCACTGACACACGGACGGTGGACGCAGGGACACAGGGAGATTATTATATAGGATTATTATTATTACTATTATTATTAAGGATGCAGACCTGGGAGTAAGCCCCACTGCATTCAATAGCAGGTTAGGATTGTACTTTTCAGAGGAGGTATACCTCCATATATAGCAGTTTGGGGGGCGACAACAGGTGGAGAGGGCTTTTGCCTTCGAATCAGTGCTTTTTTTAAATAAAAAAATATTTAGGGGCACTCTCATTTTCCTACTCATATTGAAATACTGCCCCCTCAATGAGGCCAAACTTAGATTCACAAAATGTTTAGGGGGTATGCGTATCACCCCCCGCGTCCCCCCAGAAAAAAAGCACTGCTTAGAATCATAGAATAGAATTGTGGGGTTGGACGGGACCACGGGGGTCATCTCGTCCAACCCCCCGCAACGCAGGAAACTTTGGCCCCACGTGGGACTCAAACCCACAACCCTGAGATTAAGAGTTGTATGCTCTACTGACTGAGCTATGGCGCTGCCTTCCTGCTCGACTTGGTGGCATCTTATAGTCCACTGGGGGAAAGGGAATGCTGGACTAGAGGGGTATTTAGACAGAGCTGACAGGGCTCTTCTTACGTATTTGCACCTGCCTGTCCTGATGTTCACTGCTGCCTTTCCCCCAGCTTAAAAGACCAGTGGCGAAACCACCTGCAGCACAGCCTAGGGCAGAAAGCTCTTGTGTTTTGTTGTTGGCTCGTGGCAAGGGGACGGGTGCCTCTGCCAAATTTTAGTTTCTCATTTTTTCAATTTTAATTGGATTTTTAAATTGAAGATCCAATAAAAATGTATTATTTCCCCCCCAGCTTCCATAGTAGTTTGTGGTTTTTTTTTTTTTTTTTTTTTTAAAGGAAGCTCCTCGTGAAAAAAGTCGTCAGCATTTTTATACGAGTTACAGGTAGGTAGCCGTGTTGGTCTGCCATAGTCGAAACAAAATAAAAAAATTCCTTCCAGTAGCACCTTAGAGACCAACTAAGTTTGTTCTTGGTATGAGCTTTCGTGTGCATGCACACTTCTTCAGCACGAAAGCTCATACCAAGAACAAACTTAGTTGGTCTCTAAGGTGCTACTGGAAGGAATTTTTTTTATTTTTATACGAGTTTCTCCTACACACACATTTCTGTGAAGTTATTCCCTGATATACATTATGTTTTTGCAAGCAATTTCCTGAAATATAATGCAGTTTTGCACATTATTGTCTCCATGAACTTTTATGCACGCTTGACACTAATATATGCATTTTTTCTTTGGCGGGGGTACACATCACTTGGCTGGAAAACTGCAGAAGATTCAGAGAAGCGCAAATTTTGAAGCAAGGCTCCGCTTCGGTTTGAGCGTCATTGTAGAACGTGCAAATTGGGTGTGTTCACCTTTAAGTGCGAAGTGACGGACTCCCCCTCCATCCCTGCTACTTGTGGCAGTCTTGTCAGAAAGATTAACTAGCCAGCCATGGGGTGATGCTCTCCCTGGTGCACTTCAAGGGAGAGCAATGTACTAACAAGCAACGATGGCGGAAAAGGGATGGGTGGGTGTGCTGTCACCGACTCACCGTCCAGCATGCGCTCCCCAGGTCCGCAATTTTCACTCCCAATTTCATGAGGTTGCAGCAATCCAGGACAGCAGCCGCGTCCTCCTCTGGACGGAACAAACACAAGGAAATAAGCTCCGGAGGCGATAGAAAACCATAGGTTATATATCCCTTATTGCACCTGTATTTCACACCAGGCCTGATCCAACAGCAGCGGTGCGAGATCTCATCCCAATGGAAACCAATTCTGGAATAAGACCTTAAATGTATCTTGCAAGCTTCAGCCCGGCAGGAGTCAGCTGCAAATTATAGCACAGCAGGCCCTCCAAGCGTCCCTATTTTACAGAGACAGTCCCGGATTTACAGAAGCCGTCCCGGTTTCTGATTTGATCCCAGAATGTCTTGCTTTTCCTTAGGACCACTGGTCCTGTTAGCTAGGGATGATGGGAGTTGTAGTTCCAAAACATCTGGAGTGCCAAGGTTAGCCACCACTGCCTTAGGATGTCCCTGTTTTCATTGGAGAAACATTGGAGGTTATGGAGTCATGGGACCCCCGAACCAAGGAAATAAGTAACTATACAACCTTTAGAAGGCAGCTCTGTATAGGGAAGGTTTTTTAAAAAATGTTTAATGTTTTGCTATGTTTCTATATAGGTTGGAAGCTGCCCAGAGTGGCTGAGGCAATCCAATCAGATGTATGGGGTATTATAAGAAAATTATTATTATTATTGAATAGAATGTCCCTAGTTCCATTAGAGAAATGCTGGAGGGTATGGCATGGGCATTGCCACCCTCTCCCAATTAACCTCCGTCTCCTGAGTTGGCAACCCTAGGCCCTGCCCATCACCAGCATGCGGCTCCAGAAGCTAACCCACAAGGAGCTGCAGCCCTTGATCTAAGAAAAATTGTTCCCCACCCCTGGCCTGAAGTGACCAAAGAGGGATTCCTCCGAGTTCCTGGGTGGACGTGCTCTCCCCTTCCAAACAAACTCTGCGGCCTTTTCTCCTGCGCGGCGTACCTTGCCTCTTGGGCTCGGCTCCTGCGCCGTGTTCCTGGAAAGCCACCTTGTGGAGAAGCGTCTGCAGGCTTCCTTCCGCGACGCAGAGCAGGATGTTCTCCGGTTTGATGTCTGCATGGATGATGCGACACTCCTTGTGCAAGAAATGCAATCCTTGGAGAACCTGCCGCGAAGCAGAGGCAATCAGTGGCCCAAAGCTGTTCAATGTGTATTGCGTTGATATTTTTTGCGGTATTGAAGAGCATAAAGGAGAAACTCCAGAGTTGGAGAGTGGGCCTCAGAGGCTTGGGGGTCTGTGGGGGTATGGAGATCAAAGACCCATATCTGTTTCTACAGCAGGGTCCCTCTCTCCAGCACCCTAGAGCTGTCTGATCAGCATGAAAGGGGAGCTGAGAAGAAATATTCCCACCCTTTGGGCTGACTAGAGCTCATCAGGGTCAAAGGGAAGGTGAGTCAGCCAAAGAGGATCGGCTCCTGGGGTCACTCTGGAGAAGGCATGTGGAAAGAACACTGGGGTGGAGTCGCTCTGTATGCTCCAAAACTAAGCATTTAGGAACACTTAGGAACACAAGGGGCTTCCGTTTCAAGGGAATGCTGTGCAAGTTGTGTAATGTACAAAACGCCAGTCACTCCAAAAGAATATCTCCAAATCAGTTGCCATGTATGTGCACAGAAAATAAACAGAAGTATCTAAAAGGCAACACCTTGAGATCTGCATTGGTTGTTGCAACGCATCTGTGAGTATTAAAGGTAAAGGTAAAGGGACCCCTGACCGTTAGGTCCAGTCACGGACGACTCTGGGGTTGCGGCGCTCATCTCGCATTATTGGCCGAGGGAGCCGGCGTACAGCTTCCGGGTCATGTGGCCAGCATGACTAAGCCGCTTCTGGCGAACCAGAGCAGTGCACGGAAACGCCGTTTACCTTCCCACCAGAGCGGTACCTATTTATCTACTTGCACTTTGGCGTGCTTTTGAACTGCTAGGTTGGCAGGAGCAGGGACCGAGCAACAGGAGCTCACCCCGTCGTGGGGATTCGAACTGTTGACCTTCTGATCGACAAGCCCTAGGCTCTGTGGTTTAACCCACAGCGCCACACACGTACCATGTGAGTATTATTATTGTATAATTATAAGATTATTGTATAATCTTAGAAGGGGGTGTGGCTGTGGCTGTCATGAAGAGGCCCTGCACTTATGAATTTGCCGTTACGGTACGGATAGGTATTTGCCTTTAAAAAAAAAAATCTGTCATGGACTAGATGTGCTCACACTCTCAGGAAGGGTGTAGCATTGACTGCCTGTGATTGGCAGGAAGTATGGGAGACCTCCAGATTGGCCTTGTTAAATCCCTTATTCTTGGAGAAAATAATTCTGCACATGCTCAGAAACACCTAGGTGCCAGGGTCGCTTGCCAACTTTGCACGTGACACGGGAGGGGGAATGTGCCAGGGACTCAAGCAGCCTCTTGTGCAGGCCTCCAGGGTTTTATGCAAAGGGAGAAACTCGCCCAGCATCTGTGGAGGCTGCTCCATGGGGACAATTGTGTCACTGTCCCACCCGTGTCATCCTTCCCTCCGCACTGCCTGTCACCTTCCTCATTTTCAGTGTTGCCATTGTATGACTGAGCAGGGAGGATAGCAGTTCAAAAGCACGCCAAAAAGTGCAAGTAGATAAATAGGTACCGCTCTGGCGGGAAGGTAAACAGTGTTTCCATGCACTGCTCTGGTTTTGGTGTTTCGTTGTGCCAGAAGTGGCTTAGTCATGCTGGCCACATGACCCGGAAAAACTGTCTAGGGACAAATGCCAGCTCCCTCGGCCTGTAAAGTGAGATGAGCACCGCAACCCCAGAGTCGTCTGCGACTGGACTTAACTGTCAGGGGTCCTTTACCTTTACCCAGGGGTCAGCAACCTTTTTCAGCCATGGGCCAGTCCACCGTCCCTCAGACCATGTGGTGGACCGGATTTTTTTATTATTTTTTTTTGGGGGGGGGGAATGAACGAATTCCTATGCCCCACAAATAACCCAGAGATGCATTTTAAATAAAAGCACACATTCTACTCATGTAAAAACACCAGGCATGCCCCACAAGTAACCCAGAGATGCGTTTTAAATAAAAGGACACATTCTACTCATGTAAAAACACCAGGCAGGCCCCACAAATAACCCAGAGATGCGTTTTAAATAAAAGGACACATTCTACTCATGTAAAAACATGCTGATTCCTGGACCATCCGTGGGCCGGATTGAGAAGGCAATTGGGCCGCATCCGGTCCACGGGCCTTAGGTTGCCTACCCCTGCCTTTACCTTTTTATGACTGGAGCTGTTGTTGGCTCTGGCGCCACCTGCTGTCAGGCTCCCCGCTTTCCGCCCTACCAATCCCAATGAGAACCAGCCAACGCTGCCCATACAGTACATCTGAATGGGAAGACGCATTAATTTATATTGAGCATGCATGGATTTTGGTGAGGCCAGGGCCACGAAGAGTTCTCCGCTTCACCCACCCAATGCATCCTTTGCTGCAACTGTCGCCTGAGAAACATCCCCACAGCAACTGCCTTGGTGCATCTTGGCCGGCCGTGACGCTGCCTGGCTCAGCTCTCCAGGTAACCCTGTACTTACCTGTTGCGTTGCTTTCTTCACAAAGGGTAACGGGAGGCCCTGGGCTCCTTGGCTGCTCAGCAGAGACTGCAGAGAAGGCCCCAGCAGCTCAAACACTAAGCACACATGTGGGAGGAGATATTGTCAGGGATCCAGTAACTGGGAAACTGCTGGAATTCGGTTCACTCCTGCGGCAGCTCCGCAAGGTCTCATGCAGAGGGAGTGGAAGATGTGAGAAATAGCTTCCTGAGAACTATGTCCCAGAAGGAAAGTTAACTGGGAGATCATCAGGGAGTTTGGGCTGGGTGTTCACCAGTATGCAGATGATACCCAGCTCTACCTCGCCTTTAAATCGGAACTAGTGAAGGCGGTGAAGGTCCTGTGTGAGTGTCTGGAGGCGGTTAGAAGATGGATGGCAGATATCAGACTGAGGTTGAATCCTGACAAGACAGAAGTACTGTTTTGGGCTGGACAGAGGGCAAGCGGGTGTGGGGGACTCCCTGGTCCTGAATGGGGTAACTGTGCCCCGAAGGCCCAGGTGCACTGTCTGGGACTAATTTTGGATTCACAGCTATCCATGGAGTCACAGGTCAATTCTGTATCCAGGACAGTTGTCTACCAGCTCCATCTGGTACACAGGCTGAGACCCTACCTGCCTGCGAACTGTCTCGCCAGAGTGGTGCGTGCTCTGGTTATCTCCTGCTTGATCTACTGCAATGCGCTCTACGTGGGGCTACCTTTGAAGGTGACTCGGAAACTACAACTAATCCAGAAGCGGCTGCCAGGGACCTTATAACACTGGTCCTAAAAGATCAACATTGGCTCCCAGTATGTTTCTGAGCACAAATCAAAGTGTTGGTGCCAACAATTAGCTCCCTAAACTGCCTCGGTCCAGTATACTTAGAAGGAGCATCTCCATCCCCATTGTTCGGCCTGGACACTGAGGTCCAGCTCCGAGGGCCTTCTGGCAGTTCCCTCACTGCGAGAAGTGAGGTTACAGGGAACCAGGCAGAGGGCCTTCTCAGTGGTGGCACCCACCCTGTGGAACGCCCTCCCATCAGATGTCAAGGAAATAAACAACTACCTGACTTTTAGAATCTATCTGAAGGCAGCCCTGTTTAGGGAAGTTTTTAATGTTTGATGTTTCACTGTGCTTAATGTTTTTAATTTGTTGGAAGCCGCCCTGGCTGAGGCAACCCAGTCAGATGGGCAGCATATAAAATAAAATACAGTCAAACCTCAGTTGTCAAATGTAATATATTCCGGAAGGCTGTTCGGCTTCCAAAATGTTCGACAACTGAGGCATGGCTTCCTATTGGCTGCAGGACCTTCCTGTACTCAAGCGGAAGCCGCGTCGGACATTCCACTTCCTAAAAATGTTTGAAGACCGGAACTAAGTTTTTGGTGTTTGGGAGCCGAAACGTTCCAAAACGGAGGCATTTGGGAACCGAGGTTTGACTGTAATGATGATGATTATAACGAATTCCGTTAAGGACAGCTGGGTGTGTTAGGACAGCAGGTTAGTACAATATCAGTGGAAATGTCCAGCCTTGTTTAAAAGCAATGCCCTGCCCAGCTTTTTGTGCCCTTGTGGTGCATTATCTACCAACCAAAGGATATGGAAGCCATTGTCTCCAATCATTTTGAAATCGTCCAGGAAGTGGATGACACGGTCGCTGGCTTGGTCTTTCCTCCTCTTGCTGTTCACCTGCATAAATATAAATAAGAAGCGTGCACAAATTACTTTTATGAGGCCTTCGACAGACTCCGGGTGGCTTGCGATTAGAGGAGGTATCAGCTGTGTTTGAAACAGCCCATTAACGTAGGAATGGCATCATTAGTAGTACTATATACACCTTTCATCTTGAGCTCCCAGGGCTGGTTACCATGATTAAAAACACAGTGTTAAAAACAGTTTAATACAGCTTGCAATATTTTTTAGTTGTGCCCTAAAAATATGCATCTCAAGGGTCATAACCTTCAGGGGGTTCTGAAGAAAAGAGGTGGTTTGCAGTGGAGGCTGGTCCAGGAGAGTGAACAGGGCACTTATCCCACCAGGCTCAGTCCTCTTCCAGCCCCTACCTATCAGCCTTCTTAGTTTATCAGTCCAGAGGGTGGGACCAGCTTCCCCCCCTCTCGTCTCAGTGTTGCCCCTTGTAGCACTCAGCATGGGAGAGGATGAAACACAGCTGGTTTGGGTTGGCTCTGTCTGCCGTCGGCTCTGTCGCCACCTACTGTTGGCCTCCTGCCTTACACCCTACCGGTCCCAATGGGCCACCAGTCCCCCCAACTGGTGGTTTGTTACCTACACAGCGAAGGAGCACGACTTCATCCAGGGCTGCCTCAGCAAAATCCTCCCCGCCCTTGGGCACCTTGACAGCCACACACCTCTTCTTCCTGAAAGAAGATGCATAGATTGAGAGCGAGAACTGGTCTCTGGTCTCTGAACTGTTTTGCAACCCTTTTCCAACTGTTTCAAAGATGGGTTCAAACCTGTCAGGTTCCCTTATCGGTTGTTCAACAGAAAAGCCAAGCCATTTGTCTTTAGTTCTTTTAATCAGTGCCAAAATTATTTACAGTGCAGAGCTCAATCTTATCATGTCTGTTCACTCACTAGCAGAATCCAGAAGTGCCTCCCTCCGGTTTTGGCGCCAACACCACAATCTTGGCAGCCTAAATTGCCTCCTCCTCCTCCTATGTAATCCATGCACTGGACTTGATGCCTCTCCCTCTGATCGACCCTGCTGGGTGGTGCCAGGCCTCTCACTTAATCCCTGGACCCCTGGCACCCCTTGCCTCCCAGCCACTAACTGCTTCTCCCCCGAGGAACTGCTGGTTTCACTCGAAGATGAATCAGTAGTTAAAATAGGTGGCTGCTCCCTGTAAACACTGAGAGCAGGACTGGCAGGGGGAGGCAGATCCCTGACAAAACCTCTCCACCCAGTCAGCAGAAGATCGTTGACCAGGCACTCCTTTCCCCACCCCCCACGATCTAGCAGCCTACTTTGCAAGGTTGTTGTGAGGAGTAAATGATAGGAGGGGCCTCGTGTTCCCTGCGATCCTTTGAGGAAAGGCCAGATGAAAACACAGCCCTTCCTCAGCCAACAGAATGTGTCCCTCCCACATGACTGGCCTCTGCAGTTAGGAGCAAGCCGCTTTTGTTTACTCACCCCAAGTCTTGGCAAAGCCAGACCGTTGAGAAGTAGCCGCACCCGAGATTCTGCGCTACATGGTACCTTCCATTGAACACCTCTCCTTTCCTCACGGGATAGTAACCTTCTGCACAAAGGGAGGCAGGATGAACAGCCGTTAATGAAAGACCCCAAGAGACTTAGGCTTTGCAGGTCATTCAATAGTATAAATCAGGCACGTCAGACAGGTAGATCACGATCTACTGACAGATCGTGGGGGTGTTCCTGGTAGATCTCCAGTCTCTTGGGGATCTCCCCCCCAACCCCAAATAAAAAGTAAAAAAGAAAAAGGAATAAAAAAGCTCAACAACTAATGTTTCATAAAAAAAAAAAGTTCAACCACTTCCTAAGAAAAGCTGAACAACTTTGCCTTTCCCAAAAAAGCTCAGCAACTTTTGGTTCCTAGCCAAAAAGTTGACCATCAGATTAAGGTCCACTATTTGACTGCGGATTCAGGACCCTAAACTGTGTTTTATATAATAGACTTTTGATTATGTTCTGTCTATATCACAATGCTCATTCAGTTTAATTCATTCATATATTCCATTTCCTTCCTTAAAAAAAGCTGAACAACTCTGGCTTCCCAGAAAAAGCCCAACAACTTTGTTTTTTTTTTTTCAGAATAATATTTTTTATTTTTAAACCACCAAAAATAAACAAACATACAGTAAAACACAAACAAAGAAAAACAAAAAAAAAAACACATACCTAAACAATCACTACACTTAAACTACAACACTACATTACACAACATTTATATTTATATTAATATTCTTATCCTAAATCCTTAACATTCTCTAATAACTTCCTCCACTCTGTCCCTCTATGTCGGTTCTCCTTATCAATTTACTACTAGCAATTTCCTAATATTCAATCTTATCATGTCTATACCATTTCTTACTTATTTTGATTACATTGTTTAACTCTACCTATAGCCTCTTAACCCTTTCCTCCACGCTTATATTTTCTAATGAATATATATGTTAAACAAGAAACTTTAATTCTATCATACTTAACACTTATTTCTAAAATCTAACTACCATCATATTTGCTATATTAATCTTTTATAAACTACTTTTATGCATTGACATTTCTGTTTATGTTAATTCTATACTTTATAATATTTTTTAAGATAGTCTTTAAATTTTCTCCATTCTTTTTCCACTTCGTCATCCCTCTGGTCGCGGATTCGCCCGGTCAGCTCAGCGGTTTCCATATAGTCCATCATTTTCATCTGCCATTCTTCTAGTGTCGGTAAGTCCTTTGTCTTCCAGTATTTTGCGACAAGAATTCTTGCTGCAGTTGTGGCATACATAAACAACGTGTGGTCGTCTTTTGGTAAGACTTGGTGAACCATTCCCAGTAGAAAGGCCTCTGGTTTCTTCAAAAATGTGTTTTTAAACACCTTCTTCATCTCATTGTATATCATCTCCCAGAATGCCTTCAACCTTGGACAGGTCCACCACATATGATAGAATGTTCCTTCCGTATTGCCACATTTCCAACATTTATTGTCCTGCAAATGATAGATTTTTGCCAACTTCACTGGGGTTAGATACCATCTATAAATCATTTTCATTATATTTTCTCTTAACAACGTACAAGCTGTAAAGTTTATACCTGTTTTCCATAGTCTTTCCCAGTCAGCCATCATGATGTTGTGTCCTAGATCCTTAGCCCAATCTATCATTGCCGATTTAACTAACTCATCTTGCGTATGCCATTCCAGCAGCAAATTGTACATTCTTGACAAAGTCTTATTTTTAGGTTCTAGCAATTCTGTTTCCAATTTTGACTTTTCCATTTGAAAGCCAATCTTTTTGTCCATTTTAAAAAGTTCATTAATCTGATGATATTGTAACCAATCTCGAATCCTTCCTTTCAATTGTTCAAAGGGTTTCAACCTGACTTGTTCTCCTTCATATGTTAACATCTCTGAATATTTTATCCAGTTTTCTTCTGCGTTGACTCTTTTATAGGCCTTTGCTTCTGCTGGTGACAGCCATCTGGGCGTTTTCCTTTCTAGGAGATCCTTGTACTTCATCCAGACTCTAAAAAGAGCCTTCCTTATTATGTGGTTTTTAAATCCTTGATGGGCCTTTATCTTATCATACCATAAATATGCATGCCATCCAAATTTGTTGCCATATCCTTCCAGGTCAAGTACAACAAGTAAAAGCCCAACAACTTTGATCCATCCAATGACAATGGGTAGATCACTGCCAGTTTTTTTACACTGTGAGTAGATCGCAGCCTCATGGGAGATGGATGTCCATGGTATTAACCTTCCAAGGCTGAACAGTGGAAGGTGTGAAGCCTCTGACGGTAAGAATTTGAGAGATCCCCTGCAATTCTGTTCATAGAGGCATAGCGGACTATGCAATCTGGCGAAACCAGCCTTATCTTATATATTACGTCTGTTTTCTCCCGTTCTAGTCAGCAGGGTATGGTTTGTGGAATCATAGAATCATAGAATCATAGAGTTGGAAGAGACCACAAGGGCCATCCAGTCCAACCCCCTGCCAAGCAGGAAACACCATCAAAGCATTCCTGACAGGTGGCTGTCAAGCCTCTGCTTAAAGACCTCCAAAGAAGGAGACTCCACCACACTCCTTGGCAGCAAATTCCACTGTCAAACAGCTCTTACTGTCAAGAAATTCTTCCTAATGTTTAGGTGGAATCTTCTTTCTTGTAGTTTGAATCCATTGCTCCGTGTCCGCTTCTCTGGAGCAGCAGAAAACAACCTTTCTCCCTCCTCTATATGACATCCTTTTATATATTTGAACATGGCTATCATATCACCCCTTAACCTTCTCTTCTCCAGGCTAAACATACCCAGCTCCCTAAGCCGTTCCTCATAAGGCATCGTTTCCAGGCCTTTGACCATTTTGGTTGCCCTCCTCTGGACATGTTCCAGTTTGTCAGTATCCTTCTTGAACTGTGGTGCCCAGAACTGGACACAGTATTCCAGGTGGGGTCTGACCAGAGCGGAATACAGTGGTACTATTACTTCCCTTGATCTAGATGCTATACTCCTATTGATGCAGCCCAGAATTGCATTGGCTTTTTTAGCTGCTGCATCACACTGTTGACTCATGTCAAGTTTGTGGTCTACCAAGACTCCTAGATCCTTTTCACTTGTACTGCTCTCAAGCCAGGTGTCACCCATCCTGTATTTGTGCCTTCCATTTTTTTTGCCCAAGTGTAGTACTTTACATTTCTCCCTGTTAAAATTCATCCTGTTTGCCTTGGCCCAGTTCTCTAATCTGTTAAGGTCATTTTGAAGTGTGATCCTGTCCTCTGGGGTATTAGCCACCCCTCCCAATTTGGTGTCATCTGCAAACTTGATCAGGATGCCTTCAAGCCCATCATCCAAGTCATTGATAAAGATGTTGAATAAGACTGGGCCCAAGACAGAACCCTGTGGCACCCCACTAGTCACTTCTCTCCAGGATGAAGAAATGAAATGAGATGGCTTGGTGCAAGACTCGTGCCTGCCACCCAACTCACCTGCGCAAGAGGCCGCGGCCGCCTCCTGCCACTCACACCCATCCATAGTAGGTGCGCAGCTCTCTCAAGGATGCTCAGAATTCTCTGGTGTTGAAGAGGCTTCACATCTAAGGGCAGAAACATCTTTATTCCAGAGTCAACTGTTACTCCTCAAGCTGCAAGCTAACTGAACAGAACTCTGCTTTAAGCCATCACTGATGAGACCACTTTTTCAGGTGAGAATACCTCAGAGGAATTAGTTACAGGTAGGTAGCCATGTTGGTCTGCCATAGTCGAAACAAAATAAAAAATTTTTCCTTCCAGTAGCACCTTAGAGACCAACTAAGTTTGTTATTGGCATGAGCTTTCGTGTGCATGCACACTTCTTCAGATACATTGAAACAGAAGTCACCAGACCGTTATATATAGTGAGAGGGTGGGGAGGGGTATTACTCAGAAGGGTGGTGGGAATGGGAGATTGGCTGATAGGAGAGGTAAACCTGCTGACGACTTATCAACTGCAATTGGTCTTACAGGAAAAAGCAAGGGGTGAGATGGCTAAATACCGGTAGCTTTGTCATGTATAATGAGATAAGAATCCAATGTCTCTATTCAGACCAGGTCTCTCCATGGTTTTAAGTTTGGTAATAAGTTGCAATTCAGCAACTTCTCTTTCCAGTCTATTTCTGAAATTCCTTTGCAATAAGACAGCTACTTTGAGATCTTGTATAGAGTGTCCTGGAAGATTGAAGTGTTCTCCTACTGGTTTCTCTGTCTTGTGATTCCTGATGTCAGATTTATGTCCATTTATAATAATAATAATAATAGCAGCTGATGCTTAAGGATAACAAGTTAAAAATAACAAAAAAAAATGTAATACAAGGTTAATTATAGGGAATGTGAATTAGAAATAACTGAGAAAATGATGCAGCAACCAAGAGGAAATTATGGGCACATCGAGAATGGAGTGCGGGAAGCCGATTTTTTTGGGGAAATGGTTTTAAATTTGTTTTAATTTGCGGTTGATTCATTAACATTTGGAAAAATCTATAAAAACGATTTGGCAGAAATAATGCAAGCCTATTGGTTAATCGTAATATAAATACTGGTTCTATTGGACAAGAGGAGGAGGAATATACGGTTGGCTCCGAGCAGGAGCTTGCTGGTTCAGAACCTGGAAGTGGAAGAAAGGCAGGAGATGAGAGTATCTGCCGCCAGTGTGGTGTAGTGGTTGAGAGCGGTAGACTCGTAATCTGGGGAACCGGGTTCGCATCTCCGCTCCTCCACATGCAGCTGCTGGGTGACCTTGGGCTAGTCACACTTCTCTGAAATCTCTCAGCCCCACTCACCTCACAGAGTGTTTGTCGTGGGGGAGGAAGGGAAAGGAGAATGTGAGCCGCTTTGAGACTCCTTCGGGTAGTGATAAAGCGGGATATCAAATCCAAACTCTTCTTCTCTTCTTTTAGCATTGGCCTCTAGCCCAGAGCTGCTACCTACACTGACTGGCAGTAGCTCTCCACAGTCCCTGGCAGGAGGTGCCTACCTGGAGATGCAGAGTACCGAGCCTCGTCCTTCCCTCTCTCTTCCCCAGCTGTTCCGACTTCCCAATCCTCCTGGGCTTCTGCTTTCTTGAATTCTGAGAGTTGGCCTGGCAGGAGAATTCCTAGCATTTCTGACAGGGTCATGGGCAGAGATTATTTCAGGGTGGCTGCACTGGGCCAGGGCTTTTCAAAACGACGGCAGCTATGCCCGTTCTGCTTTCCGCACTGCACTGAGCTGGACCAAGGCCAGGCTGAGAGCTCAGCTTCCTGGCTGCCCTTCCTTGGATTTTCAGATGGGATTAGTGAGGATTGGAAGGAAAGGCCCAGAGAGGCTTCCCTGCTGAAAGGCTGGCCTGGCCTGGCCTTCTGCTGGGAGCTCTCAGATCACCTTCTCCAGGCGAGCAGAGAGGAGAGGCTGTTCTCGCACGTTCACAGTCTGACATGTTCAAGTTGCACAGTTCAAATGTTTCCAAGTCTTTGGGAGGACGGAGCCCTGCGCGTTCGTCATGTAGAAAACCCTTTTTAGCAGTTGCAGTGTTAGCACAGATCTGGTCCAAGATGAATGTTAGAATTATTCAAAAATAAATAAATAAATAAATCCTTCCAGTAGCACCTTAGAGACCAACTAAGTTTGTTATTGGTATGAGCTTTCATGTGCATGCACTCTTCTTCAGAAACCTGGGATGTTTCTGGGGGAGCAGGTATATCGGGCTGCACCAGCCCGTTACCTGGCGGATATCCACTATGTGGAATACCGCAGACTACTCACTGCGGCCAGACTGAACGTTCTTGACTCGGCGGTTTTGAGGGGAAGATTTAGAGGAGTTCCATATGATCAGAGAACGTGCCATTGTGCTTTGGGAGAGGTAGAATCCACAGAACACATTCTACTGAGTTGTCCCTTTTATAACGACTTAAGGCAATATCTCATAGCCCCATATTTATCTCAGTTTAGTTCCCGATTAAGAGAAAGGCAGGTAGCATATCTGCTAAATAAGCCCACTGGGAAAACAACCTTATCGGTGGCTAAATTCCTCTTCCTGGCGCTCAAGTGTCGGAAGCGTAAAATCGAATGCCTTGATGTGGGTTATCTGTAGGAGGTAAAGTAGTGCTGTCCTATTTTATTTGTGTACCCCTCTGATGTTTTTAGTTTTATAATTTTGTATTGAGAAATGTTTTTCTTTCTGACTATCGGTCGAATAAAGGATATGTATGTATGTACTTCTTCAGATACCAGTGTGCATGCACACGAAAGCTCATACCAAGAACAAACCTAGTTGGTCTCTAAGGTGCTACTGGAAGGAATTTTTTTATTTTTTATTTTGTTTCGACTACGGCAGACCAACACGGCTACCTACCTGTAACTGGAATGATTCCAGTTCAGGCTGTCCAGTAGCACAGCAATCAAATCAACCTCGTGTTAGTGAGGAACGAAGCGGACGACACCACCAGCCTGCTTTCTTCCTCCTCTCCTCCCCTTCCCCGCTTTACTTACCATCTAGCCTGATGAAGAGTTCTGCAGAACTAAAAAGCTTGCCCATTAATGGTCATGTGGGCATTCCGCCCCCCCTGCAAAAAAACCACAACCTGTTGGAAGCGTTGACCCTTCCAACGCTGCTTGTTTGTGGATGCTCCATTCTTTCAAGACAAGTATTTAAACATTGGAAAAAACTTTCTGACAGTAAGCGCGGTCCGGCAGTGGAACAGACTCCCTCTGGAGGTGGCGGACTCTCCTTCCTTGGAGGTTTTTAAGCAGAGATTGGATGGCCATCTGTCATGGATGCTTTAACTGAGATTCCTGCATCCCTGGGGGTTGGACTAGATGACTCTCAGGGTGCCTTCCAACTCTACAATTCTACGATTCAATCTAAAAGTTTCATTGGCTCGCGATATAAGAGTCTGGGGATCAAGAGCAATGCCAAGGATGGGCGTTTCTGAACACTCGCAGGACTTCCTCCCCCTACTTTCTGTGCCCTTCGCAAAATTACAGAGCCGAACAACAGTGACTTACGTAACATACAAATGCATGAAACTTACCTTCGTTGCGGTTCAGGACTTAACCAGCCCAGATCGTTCCGGACTCACCCAGGGAAAGGCAGCTTGCAGGCTTCTGAGCTCTGGGGAGACTCGACCAACCAGCTCCCAGTGCTTCCCTTTTTAGTCCCTGTTGCTGGAAAGGAAGCGGGCGGGAGGGGGGCGTCCCAAGTCCCCCAGCATAGCTGTGGTGAGGATAGAGGGTCGGGATTGGATCGCACTGAAGTCTGTGGAAACACACGGTGCTTCGAAACAGTTCACGGGCCCGGGACAGCTGGGAGGGTCTCATTTTACCATCCCTTTTCAACCCTACACCTGTTGAAATAGCTTCCTGCTATGCTCTCTAATACTTTCCTGGCTCCATCTCTCTGGCCAGCAAAACACGGAATCTCCAGGGTGTGTATTTATAGATCAGCAGCGACCGATTGCCGAGATGGAAATGCAAACTTTTGCATTGTGCAAAATGCAGACCTATGCCTGGAAGAGTAAGCCCCACTGATCTCGGAAAGACTTATGTCTGAGCAGGCAGGCATAGGGCTGTGTGTGAATAAGCATACTAATGCAAAGAGGATTTTTAAAAAATAAATCAGAATTTACAGATTGCCAATACATGCTACCTTATTTATTGATAAAAGTATTCGTATACCGCTGTCTCTCTCTCTCTCTCTCTCTCTCTCTCTCTCTCTCACACACACACACACACACAAACGCTTACAGCAACAGAAACCGTACAATAAAAAACCATTTAAAAACAGAAATCAGCTGTTATGGAAAGATGTGGTCCTAATTGCCTGCATAGGCCTGGCAGAATAGAAATGTTTCCAGGAGGCACTTAAAAGTTAGCACAGAAGGAGCCTGCTGAGTCTCA
The DNA here is from genome assembly GCA_034642065.1 of Darevskia nairensis. NCBI lineage: Eukaryota > Metazoa > Chordata > Lepidosauria > Squamata > Lacertidae > Darevskia > Darevskia nairensis. Next base: position 3,333,618 of record JAWWNI010000434.1, read on the forward strand.
ACTGGCAGGGTGTTCCACAGGACTGGGCCAATGCCACGGAAAGGCTCAGTTTCTTGTTGTTGTTAAATGAGCCTCGCCAACTCGGGGAATGAAAAACAACGCTCCTGCGGATGATCTCAGCAACTTAGCCAAGATCAACCTTGGGAGTAAGCCCTAATGAACTCAGAAGAACTTGCGCCCGAATCCCTAGGCTTACCAGTGCCATGATACTTGTGCGGTCACCAACATGGCCTCATCACTTGCCGTTGCTTTTATGCAATTGCCACTGTCCTTTTTGCATTTTGTTTCCCTCCAGCCTCACTTTACTCCAGCCCATTCCCAAGCTATGTGTATACACAGGGGTAGGCAACCTAAGGCCCGTGGGCCGGATGCGGCCCAATCGCCTTCTCAATCCAGCCCGCGGACGGTCCGGGAATCAGCGTGTTTTTACATGAGTAGAATGTGTCCTTTTATTTAAAATGCATCTGGGTTATTTGTGGGGCCTGCCTGGTGTTTTTACATGAGTAGAATGTGTGCTTTTATTTAAAATGCATCTGGGTTATTTGTGGGGCATAGGAATTCGTTCACACCCCCCCCAAAAAAATAGTCCGGCCCACCACATGGTCTGAGGGATGGTGGACCGGCCCACGGCTGAAAAAGGTTGCTGCATCTGATGATCACACAATAATACATTTGCCGGTCTTTACGGTGCCACAAGACTCTCCATTGTTTGAAATATACATTCAGACCGTCCTCTAGCAAAGGGCCCTACATTGTGCCAGAGGAAGACAAACCCAGGACGCTTCTGCCTTGAAAATTAAGAACCAAGACAACCATTAACTCTGATGGCAAAACAGTGGTGTCAAGGCAGTGTTGTTTTTTAAAGAAACGGCCTCAGCACCTGCGCTTGTGAACTCTCAGGGTGCATTCAGACATGCCTACTAAAAGAAGCCGCTCCATGTTTTTTTCTGCTGCAGGGAGAACTTTTGCTTCCTCTTACTTTCATTCTTCTAATGACAACACCCAAAACCTGGCTTAAAATCCAATGCTGATTTTCAATTAAAAAAAAAGATATTTATTTTAAAAATTCAGGTGGTTAGCATGTTCATCCAATTCAGAGGTAGGAATGTGGTCCTGAGACTGAAAATAATTCCCCACCCCAATCTAGTCAAATGATTAGTAATATCCCCCATCAAAAAAAGGGCCACTCCAGTGTGTAGTTTAATGAAACCTTGCTCCAGACAAGGGGAACGGCAGCATGCTTGTCTTCTGTGACTTCTGTGACAGATCGTCTAAGCCCACCTAGCATGGAAGAGGCACGGTTCAAATGCATCGTCTTTCTGATTTGTAGCTCAGTCTCTTAGCCACTAGTTTTCATTGTGGTCCCCTGCTTGTGGAATGCCTTCTTGAGAGAGGCTCACCTGCCAATCCATCACATTGTGGCCTTTCTGACCTTTTCATTTTCCCAGGCTAGTTTAAAGGTTAATAGCCCCAAAAGCTTTGGTTATTGTAGCTTGGTAGTAGCGTAGTGATGCTGGTGGTCAACAAAAGAGGTTTAAAGACTCTCTCAAGGCAAATCTAAAAAAAATGTAGCATAAACACCGACAACTGGGAAACACTGGCCTGCGAGCACTCCAGTTGGAGAACAGCCTTTACCAAAGGTGTCATGGGCTTTGAAGACGATCGAACTCAGGACGAAAGGGAGAAACGCGCTAAGAGGAAGGCACGCTTGGCAAATCCACAGCATGATCAACTCCCGTCCGGAAACCTATGCCCCCACAGTGGAAGAACGTGTGGATCCAGAACTGGCCTCCTGTTAAGACTGTGTTTATGGAAGACAATCTTACTTGGCTACGAGTGATTGCCAAAGAAGAAGAGTAGATGAACGAAGTGAACATAAAAGCAGCAAGGTAGCAAAATTTAAAATTTCGTGCACAGTAATAACCCAGGGAAAAGCAAATACAAAAAAACCCCCAACAACAGTTGTGGTAAGCCTTTGATATAAAAGTATTTTAAACTGCATTTTCCGTAAGGAACTACAATGTTTGTTACATACTCACCTTCAGCAGCAGATGAGGCTAAGAGAATATCAAATTAAGGTACAGTATTATCATGGAGACAGACAGTTAAGTCATGTATCCACAGCAGTGACAAGAAGAGAAATGACCTCTGGGAGGAGCCAGAGAGAAGAAACGCCATGGCGTACCTGTAACAACAGGAAAACTGGACGCCTTCATCTGCCCCAGCTGAAACAAAACATGTCTCTCCCGCTTCGGTCTCTACAGCCACAACAGGCGCTGCAACTTTCCAACAGCTTGACCTCACCCCCAAAGGTGCATTCCTCCATTGTCTCCCGAGACAGATGACAACATATAAGGAAAAGGAACAGGTGAAGAGAAAGAGGAGGTCCAAGCTGCTGAGATACAAACTGGTTTCTCCAGATACAATACCATTTCAGTGCTGGCAGGGTCACGAAAGAAAAAAGAGAGAGGTCATCCCAGTGATGAATTAGCTTTATTAATCTCAACATCAATTAGAACAAGAATCTTACAGCTTGGGAAAATGGATAGTTATGGAGTAGTTCAGACAGTTAAGGTATCAAATTATAGCTTTTATTGTAATCAAGGTGCAACTTCACCCATTGCCAACTGGGACATATTGCCGAACGTGGATAATTTTTTGGGAGTAATTGGGCCAAGAAGTTCCTAGGAACCCTAGTGCTTTACAGAGGATTTTAATGCCAGAATTGGGGGGGGGGGAAAGTGAACATTTAAACTGGAGTGATCAGGAATTCCAGGGACTCCAAAATCAAGTCCTGAGAGGTTCTGGTCGGTTTATTAGTCAAAGCTAATCTTCGTATATTGAATGGCTGTGCAAGAGGGAATGAGAAGGGAGAAATCACTTTTCTTACAAAGGAGCAAACGTAATGGATTATATGGCTGCTTCTCCAGTCTGGTGGTATAAGTGGAAGAGTTTCTCAAGTTCTTCCAGAACTGGGACGTGGCCACCAACCCTTCTTCCGAAAACTGCACACTGGAGAGATGAACTGAAGAAAGCCCATCAACGTACACCAGGTATCCCCAAACTTTGGCGCTCCAGATGTTTTGGACTACAATTCCCATCATCCCTGACCACTGGTCCTGTTACCTTGGGATCATGGGAGTTGTAGGCCAAAACATCTGGAGGGCCGCAGTTTGGGGATGCCTGACGTACACCTTCTCATCTTATAACCCCTATAACCCCTATATGGAGAATTGGTGTCTAAATTAAAGTACAGATCCGAGGACATTACAGATACCCTATGGTATGCCTTCCTCTTGGTAACGAGCCAAAGCTAATCCACCCATGTTAGATTTTAGTAAATAATAGGATGACGGTAGTTTATTGGATTAAGTTATCCCATGGAAATGGCTGGAAAATTTCCAAGCTAACACTTCTTACTATCCTGGAGCAGAAGATCTCTGGGTGATTACTTACAAGAATTCCTTACTCCCCACTGATTAACAGTGGGCAAAGGAGTAGCTTTGCTTTATTTGTGTTGGGGTTTTTTTGTATGGAAGGACTATGAGCCCAGTGCAGTTCTGTGGTACTTGAAACAAATTCCTGGGCTCAGAATTCCCTAATACTAACAGTGTGTCTTTTCGCACCTGGCTCTGGTTTGTGGATCTGGTTTGTTTTGTTTTTAAAGTAGGTCCTGCATGCTTGAAGCTTGCTTTCCCCTTGATTTAAAATGCACGTGGAGACAGCTAGAGATAACAGGGGCAAGTAGCAGGAGAGGGTAAGGCATCACCTTCAAGCTCTGCTTACAACAGGGGTGACAAACCTCCGCCCCCCTGAACAACCAGCCAAGGGTTCAAGTAGCCCAAGGCCATCTCCCCACAACCATGTCCACCTGTCCATCAGCTGATGTCACCGGATGACACCACCTGATAGGCAGGGGAGTAGGGATGGGCGGGGTACAAATAATAAATTATTATTATTATTAGAGCGCAGGATTGGACCCTCTGCTCATCAGCTGGTGAGCAGCGAGTTCAATCCTGCTTGGCGCCGCTTTGAATCGGACTACTCCATCACCACCGCAGGTAGGTCAACATTTGACAGGTGGGTGGGACCAACCCCCTATCAGTCATCACGATGTCAGATGGTGGACGGGCAGCCGACCTCGTCCACCTGTCAACGTCGGGATGTGGAGAGATAAAAGATCTGGCCTACTTACTGTGCCAAAAAGGCTCTCCCCCCCGCCCCGCCCCAGTTTACAAGCTTCCCAGCAATATCAGGTTTTGTCAGGAACAGAGAATCCAGGAAGGCAATTCGGCCGCCCAAATGCCAAGATACCCAGGTGACAAGCAGAAGAGACGAAGGGATGCCAATAAGGAAGGAGGTGATTCGCAAGACCATAAGAAGACACCCCCACACCCCCAGATCAAACCCATCTAGGCTAACAACCGCTTTCAGAAAGTGACCAGCTAGTTGCCCCGGGAAGTTTGCATGAGCACAACACATGTCCTCCCACTATTCGGAGGAACCGTGCCTCTGATCCCATGTGATCATTGAAAACCTTACCCTCCGCAAAGTTATATAAACCCCTCTCATAGTTTGGTGATCGCTGCAGCATCTTCTGGCAGCAAATCCCATCGTTGTAACAACGCGCCGTGCGAAGGAGTCTCCCGGCACTGAGCTTCCTTGGGCGACCAGGTCCTTGTGGGAGAAAAAATGTCTTTGTCCTCTTTATCTGCGCTACGCATCGCTTTATGCACCTTTCTAGCACGTTCCCTTCGCTCGCCTTTCCCTGCTAGACTAAAAAAATTGTAATCTCAGCCCCCCTTGTCTCCTTCTTGGGCAGCCCGACTCCCATGTGCGATGACGCCGCCGGCACCCCAGTCGAAAGACAAAGGAAAAGGCGCCGGCAGGCCGTCCCGCGGTGAAAAAACAGCGCCAGCCGGGAGGAGCCGGTTCTGCGCCTCGCGAGGCTACAACCCGTCCAGCAGAGCCAGGTCTTCAAACATAAGGTATTGCTTCAGCAGCGGAGGGAGGTTCAAGTCTCTGATGGCTTGGAGCCTCCTGTGGCCCAGGGCAGTCCGGATGGACAGGCGGCTGAGGTGCTTGAGGGAGAGGGGCTGCTGGCGGCAGGAATCCATCCAGGACATCAACGCCGGCTGTGAGACGAGGCGCTTGGGAGGGGCTCCTGTTTTCTGCAGGTGAAAAAGAGAAAAAACAGTATTTCGTCCCCAAAGTCCTACTTGGCGTGTTCATTCTTTTAAGAGGGATATAAGGAAACTTACCAGGAACCTAATAGTGAGAGGCTTACACGAGCCTGCAACCAGCTACCTGCTGTGCGTTTAAAAGGGGAATGTGAAACTCTGCTAAGTAAAGGAACTTGCTAGCGCAAGTTAGGAAGGATATTAATAAACAATATATCCTCTCCTGCCTCCCTGGACATTCCCCCAGTCTTTAGCATGGGTAGGCAAACTAAGGCTCAGGGGGCCGGATCCGGTTCAATCGCCTTCTAAATCCGGCCTGCGGACGGTCCAGGAATCAGCATGTTTTTACATGAGTAGAATGTGAGCTTTTATTTAAAATGCATCTCTGGGTTATTTGTGGGGCATAGGAATTCGTTCTCCTCCCCCCCAAAAAATATAGTCCGGCCCCCCACAAGGTCTGAGGGACAGTGGACCGGCCCCCTGATGAAAAAGTTTGCTGACCCCTGGTCTTTAGTCATGGGCTACCTTGTTTCTGTAGCAAATGCAGGCCCCAGCCTGCACCAGCAACCGGATGCACTCTGTCTGTCCACTGCATGCAGCCAGGTACATGGGGGTCACACCCCAGTTGTCCTTCAGATTCACATCTGCACCGTGCTGAGGAGAAACAAGTCATTAGCACCACAGGCCTCACCCCCCCCCTCATGTCCTGGCTTGCTGAAGCCATATGGTGTGAGCAAAGTCTAGAAGTCCATCTTGGGCATCTTTAGGGCCAAATCTGATGCACAGGCCAAACGGAACAGCTTCTGTGTAAATAATTTCCTACAGTGATTGAATTCGCCCTCCTGGCACCCTCAGGAATGGCAGCTAGGAATGGAGGAAGCTGCCTTGGAGCAAAAAATACCAAGGGAGCAAAAAAAAAAAAAGGCTGTTTATGTATAGAACAATGGCAGCCCAGATACTCTTAGCCCAGAGATGGAAGGAAGAGAAGATCCCTGATGGACTATGTCGAAATGGCTGAAATGACTGGGAAAATCAGAAGCCAGGATGATAAAAATTTCAATAAAGACCAGGGGAAATTTGTAGCTTATCTGAGAGAACACTGTCAACAGTTAAAAATATTAGGACTGCAATAACACCTGCAATGTGAAAAGGAACTTCAGTTAATATTGAGTATATTGGATAAGACAGGTGAAGAGCGGAAAGTGACTATCTGCGGACTCCACGGAGGGGAAGAAGGAAATAAGAGAATTCTTTATTTTATGATGGTATGTTATGTTTGAATGTAAAATTAAAATGTAAAACTAGTAAAAAATTTTTTACAAAAAAATAATAATTAAATGCCTTGTGCAGAGAAACCTCTGAATAAGTAAATGAAGTCAAACCACAATCAAAACACAAATAATTAACTATATTATTAATTATTATTATTATTATTCCTGTCAACAGGCCACCATGCCCTCTGGATCCAAGCAGCAAGGATGTGGATTAGGAGCAGAGAAATCTGCCTTACACCTTTGGCCCACCTACCCGCTTGGACTACTGCAATGCGCTCTACGTGGGGCTACCTTTGAAGGTGACCCGGAAACTGCAATTCATCTAGAACGCGGCAGCTAGATTAGTGACTGGGAGTGGCCGCCGGGACCACATAACACCGGTCCTGAGAGATCTGCATTGGCTTCCAGTACATTTCCAAGCACAATTCAAAGTGTTGGTGCTGACCTTTAAAGCCCTAAACGGCCTCGGTCCTGTATACCTGAAGGAGCGTCTCCACCCCCATCATCCAGCCTGGACACTGAGGTCCAGCACCAAGGGCCTTCTGGCGGTTCCCTCACTGCGAGAAGGAAAGCTACAGGGAACCAGGCAGAGGGCCTTCTCGGTAGTGGCGCCCGCCCTGTGGAACGCCCTCCCATCAGATGTCAAGGAAATAAGCAGCTATCCTATTTTTAAGAGGCAGCTTCCCTGTTTAGGGAAGTTTTTAATATTTAATGCTGTATTGTTTTATCATTCGCTTGGGAGCCACCCAGAGTAGCTGGGGAAACTCAGCCAGATGGGCGGGGTACAAATAATAAATTATTATTATTAATAATAATAATTATTACCTCAGCGTCACCAGCACTGACTGGCAGCAGCAGCTCTCCGGACAAGGAGGTTCTCCCGTCCCGCCTTAAGAGATGCCAGGATTGAACCTGCGGCCTTCTGCATGCAAGGCCGGTGCTTAACCCCTGTACGATGGCCCTTTCCCTAAGGCTTCCATGGAGGGAAGTGAACACCCCTTGCTGCAGGATGACAAGGAGCGGCACCTTTGAAGACGTTACCTGGATCAGCAGCAGGGTGCAGTCGGGGAAGAGGCCGACGGCTGCGTGGAGAGGGGTCCCCCCGTGTTTGCAGCAGGTGTTGACGTTGGCGCCGTGCTGCAAGAGCAGCTCCACCGAATGCCTCTGCCCCTTGTAGGCAGCCCAGTAGAGGGCCGTCTTGCCGTAATAATCTTTCCTGTCCACCAGCTCCCTGCCTGAAACCAAAGGGGCGATGAGCACCTTCCAAAAAAACAGTGCAGCATGAAAACAAACTGAGAACGTAAGAAAAGCCGGCCGGATCAGGCCAGTGGCCCATCTAGTCCAGCATCCTGTTCTCACAGATGCCCCCCAAGCAGGACACAAGCACAAGAGGCCTGTCCCCACCTGTGGTTTCCAGCAACTGGTGCCCAGAAGCATCGCTGCGGAGGTAGAGTCTAGCCATTGCGGCCAGTTGCCCTCGATAGCCTTCTCCTCCGTGACTTTCGTCTAATCCTCTTTTAAAGCCCTCCAAGTCGGTGGCCATCGCTGCCTCCTGGGGCAGTGAGTTCCACAGTTTAACTGTGGAAGGGCATTCTTTTATTCATCCCAAATCTTCCAACATTCAGCTTCACGAGTTCCCAGTGTTAGGAGAGAGGGAGGAGAACAACAATTTTTCTCTGGCTTTCTCCATGCCATACATAATGGCCTGGATTAGGAGTGGACTACAACCACCCCCTTGCCCCCGGACCCTTTTTTTTGGGTGCGGTACAGCATTTGGATTGCCTGTGCACAATATTCTGATTTTATTTTATGGAGTTTTAAGTGCGGGGAATAAACACCGCCCAGGCCCCTCTCCTTCCCAAAGTCTGGTTTGCTCCGTTTTTAGCCCTGCGTGCAACCTGGAAACATTATACAGGACACACACTTGAGGTCAGCAGGAGTTGTTTCAGCTTCTCCACGTTGCCACGGCTGGCCTCGTAGTGCAGCTCCGTCCACCTGTAGTTGTAGCTGGGCGCCGCCTGGTAGCGCTTGGCAGCGGGGCGCGAGGACTCTGGCGGTGCCCCATTGCCGTAGGGCGCGCGGGAGAGGGAGCTGATGTAGAAGCCCATCTCTGTCCGTCCTCCCTCTGTCCACATGCAAAGGCTTCCCCTGTATGGTAAGGTAAAGGTCAAGGACCCCTGGACGGTTAAGTCCAGTCAAAGGTGACTCTGGGGTTGCGGCGCTCATCTCGCATTCAGGCCGACGGAGCCGGCGTTTGTCCACAGACAGCTTTCCGGGTCACGTGGCCAGCAGGACTAAACTGCTTCTGGCGCAACGGAACACCGTGACGAGTGCCAGAGCACACAGAAACGCTGTATATCAGGCATCCCCAAACTTCGGCCCTCCAGATGTTTTGGACTACAATTCCCATCACCCCTGACCACTGGTCCTGTTAGCTAGGGATCATGGGAGTTGTAGGCCAAAACATCTGGAAGGCCACAGTTTGGGGATGCCTGCTGTATATCTTCCCGCTGGAGCGGTACCTATTTATCTACTTGCACTGGCATGCTTTCGAACTGCTAGGTTGGCAGGAGCTGGGACAGAGCAACGGGAGCTCACCCCATCGAAGGGATTCAAACCGCCAACCTTCCGATCAGCAAGCCCAAGAGGCTCAGTGGTTTAAACCACAACGCCACCCACGTCCCCTGTATGGACTGGGGGGGGGTGCATTGAGCTTCAGGTTGGTGATAAGTGAACAGGGGAGAGGTTAAGCACCCTTACTGGTCAGATTCTCTCTACCACAGTGGTTTCCCAGGAAGAAGAGTTTGGATTTGATATCCCGCTTTATCACTACCCGAAGGAGTCGCAAAGTGGCTAACATTCTTCTTTCCCTTCCTCCCCCACAACAAACACTCTGTGAGGTTAGTGGGGCTGAGAGACTTCAGAGAAGTGTGACTAGCCCAAGGTCACCCAGCAGCTGCATGTGGAGGAGCGGGGAAGCGAACCCGGTTCCCCAGATTACGAGTCTACCGCTCTTAACCACTACACCACACTGACTACTTTGAAACTGCTGAGGGTCTTGTCTGACCACTTTATGATTTTTCTGCCCATTGTAGCAATTGGCAAAAGCGCTCCTAGTCATGTACAGGGTTCCTCCCTGCTATGTTCCCCGCTCTGTCGTTCCCCACTTCAGCCATACCACAGCTTCTCAGGGACAGAGGGGGGCAGATATGGTCATTCACAGGAGCCAGCTTCAAGGGACCGGGGTCCCTTCATAGAATCATAGTTTGAAGGGACCCCAAGAGTCATCTAGTCCAACCCCCTGCAATGCAGGAATCTCAGCTAAAGCATCCCTGACAGATAGCCATCCTTCTTCCCACCCCAATAAAATTTGCCTCCCCCAAGTTGATGGGCATTGCCGTTCAAATAGCGTGGGTGTGCCCCATCATGTGATCATATGCATCATGTGATCATATGCATATGCATCATATGCAGGGTGGGGCTTACCCCCCCCATATTTTATTCAAGTTGGCACCCCTGTGGTCATCTGTCAATCCCACTACCACTAGGAACACGGCCCTGCCCCATACCCAGGAGTGCCACCTTGGCCCCACGACTGTGGGTGCCATGCAGTGTGCATGGCCCTGGCACCAAAATTTGTGGGTGCCTGGCCCCTTCATGTGAAATTTTGTGGGTGCTTGGCAAGGCCGGATTTAGGTTTGATGAGGCCCTAAGCTACTGAAGGTAATGGGGCCCTTTCTATGTCCAGCTGTCCTTTGTCAACAACAAATTGTCGCTGTTTTTTTGTGTTGAATATATGCTATATGGTAATTGATGGACCTAATAGGTATCTAAAGCCATTTGCACATAACAAAATATGTATTTTATCGAAGTAATTGTCGAACTGAAATACAATTAAGAAGAAGTATATTTATAGTGAATTTTTTGGGGGGGGCCCCAAGAGAGTGAGGCCCTAAGCTATAGCTTGTTTAGCTTATAGGTAAATCCGGCACTGGTGCTGGGGGAGTTGGCACCTATACCTTAACTCAGTTCAGCACAGGGCTCCAAAGAGTCAGGGCTCCAAACGAGCTCAGGGGTGCTGGAGCTTAATACCAGCGCTCAGCCCTGGGTGTCGAGCGCACTTCTGAACATGTGCGGAGTGCAGCAGCGGCCCTAACCGACCCATTACTACTACCAGACCACACACCCATCGGAGCTCAGGGGGGGAAGGACCTTCGAAATGGATTCATCCCAAACTTTCGCAGGGAGGACAGGGGGGGGGGGACTGATCTGGGCCGGCAAGAGACGCCTCTTGTCCCCGATGCAGAACGAGAGGCTCCTGGCTCGCTGGAACGATTCGCAGCTGAAACATTCTCTCCCCGCATCCGGCGCGGCGCGGAGAGCGGATCCGGATTGAAACCCGCTTCGACACCCCCCCCCACCCGCGCCATGCATTGCTCCCTTGAACGCCAAGATGGGTCGTGGTAGCGGGTGGCCGGCATCTCGCTCCCCAAATACCCTCCTTCCCCGTTTCGGCCGCCTCCCCCGGCGCGCTTACCCGCCCGCGCTACGCCCGGCGCCGGCTCGGAGAGACGCGGCCGGCCATCTCGGAGCGAGAGGCGGGAGTTGCGGGTCCCGTCGGCGGCGCCGCTCCGCCCCGGGGAGGCCGCTTGCCAGGGCTTTCCTCAAGGCCCCGGGGGGAAAGGCGGCCGGGCCTCCGCGCCGGCGAGCTCCCTCCGCGTCTCGCCCCGAGGGAGGAGGCGCCGCCTGCAATGGCTGCCGCGCGGCGAGAAGGGAGCGCTTTCTCTGCAGTGCGGCCTCGAGGAGGAGAAGCCTTTGATAAAACACGCAGGAGCCCCCGGGGTGTGTCGGGGACTCTTCAATCCACACCCCTTCGTTTTAAATTCGTTTTTAATGCCGTGTAACACCGGGTTAATCATGGGCGTAGTCAAGGGGGGTGGGCAGCTGCCCCCTCAAAAATCATTGAAAAGCGTTAAAAATACTCAATTACCGCTCGGCATAGCTGTCAACTCTTCCCTTTTTTTGCGGGAAATTCCCTTATTCCGAATAGGATTCCTCGCAAGAAAAGGGAAAGGTTGACAGCTATGCCGCTCGGTAGGTAAGGTAAAAAAAGAATGGGAATGCTTCCAAAATTATCTGAATAAATACGGTTCCAATAAAAACACTTGGCTGTGTTTAGATTAATTTAACAGAAAAGGGGAAAAAAATCTTCCTATTGTTCTGATAAACAATAAAATAGAGATTATTTAATTGTAATAGTCGAGTCGAAACCACGAAGAGATAGACGGAAGCCAACAAACTCATGAGGGACTCAAACCATTTGGAAGGACTTTGTGTACAGAATATTCAAATATTGGTTTGAACTTCCTAAATAATGTTTGTCTTAGAAAAATATTTTTTCTTAGTTTTTGTCGTTTTTGTTTTGTCCCCCCCCCTTTCTTTTTTTCTAAATGTTATTCTGTTCATTTTAGACAGGGGTCAGCAGCCTTTTTCAGCCGTGGGCCAGTCCACCTTCCCTCAGACCATGTGGTGGGCTGGACTATATTTTGGAGAGAAAAAATATATGAACGAATCCCTATGCCCCACAGATAACCCAGAGATGCATTTTAAATAAAAGGACACATTCTACTCATATAAAAACACATGATTCCCAGACCGTCCATGGGCCGGATTGAGAAGGCGATTGGGCCGCATCCGGCCCACAGGCCTTAGGTTGCCTACCCTTGATCTTAGATCTTTAAATACTTCTCCCATGTTTATTGTAACACCTATTTTTACCTTAGAATGTGTAGTTGAGGATCAAATTATTCTTTTTATTTGTTCTTTGTAAATTCTGAAAATGTAATAAAGTTTATTAAAAAGAAAAAAAATACGCTATTAACTGAGTGTGACAAAAGCCCCCCCCCCCCGGTCCTCTTATTTTGAGGGGGGGAACTTGACCCGTGATCTCCCCCCAAAAGCCGAGCTCCACAACTTGGGGGGGGGGATCTCCCACAAAAAGCTATGCCCATAGTGTTCATGTTGTGTTTCAATTTTCTAGACCCTGCCCTGAACCTAAGGGACCATCCACACTTTCCTTTGTCCTGTGATTTCTAGTCAGGGGTCAGAGGTTTGTTGGGTTTTTTGGTCCCCCTGCTTTCCTCGGGAAAATCCGCTGTTTACTGCTGAATTGGAACAAACGTCAATTTGCTGAAAACCCTATTGATCTTGGTTCCAATTCCGCAGTAAACAGTGGTTTACCCCAGGGAAAGCGTGAAAGAAAAAAAAACCCCTGTGAAACACCTGACTAGAAACCACATGGGACAAACCAAAATGTGGGTGGTGGTAATAATGGATGTAATAATAATAATAGATGGTCACATCAGAGGTTACATAGGAAGATGCCTTATATTGAGTCAGACCACTGGTCCATCTAGCAGAATGGCTTTAAAAGAGGATTAGTCCAATTTGTGGAGGAGGCTATCATTTATTTAATTCTTATCCCGTTGTTTCTCCAAGGAGCTCAATGTGGTTTTACAGAGTTCTCCTCATTTAATCCCCCACAACAACCCTGTGAGGTAGGTTAGGCTGAGAGGCAGCGACAGGCCCTAGGTCACCCAGTGAGCCTCATGGCCGAGTGGGGATTTGAACCCTGGTCTCTCCCAGCCCCTTGGCCAACACACTGACCACGTGAGCGCATGTGAGAACATCATAAAAGCCCTGCTGGATTAGCCCAATGGCCCTTCTAAAATCCAGCAGCCTCTTCTCACATAGGCCTAGGAGGACCTCAACACAACACCACCTTCCCAACTCGTGATTCCCATCAGCTGAAGTTCATCTGCTTTCACCAGTGTAGGTAGTAATTACATAGCTAGTAATAGCCTTATCTTCAATACATGTGTCTAACCCTCTCTGAAAAGCCATCCAAGTCGGCCATGCTGACACTGTTGGGAGATGGTCATCCTCTCAATACCAATTGCTGGGAATCGCAGGTGGGAAGAATGGTTGTTGTGAGTTCGGGTCCTGCTTGCTGGCTTCTCACAGGCATCTGGTTAGCTGCTACGAGAACAGGAGGCTAAGCAGATCTCTTCTGTTCTTATAGGACCAGTTAAGTGAAAGCAAGAGTTTTTCCAGGCCCACAACTTGGCTGGTGGCCTCCCACAATAAGGTTCACCCCCCCCTAGCTTTGATCCTCTGCTTTTTAACATCAGTGTGGCACAGAAATTAAGCTGGTGAGGTTTTCCACAGCAGAATATACAGGATAGGAAAAATGCAGCTTCTCAATTTATGTATCCTTCTGTTAAAAGGCACAGGAGCAGAGCCAATTTTTTTAAAAAGGCAATCAGACCTCCCACATCATTAAGGAACTGGAAGCTCGAGCCTTCTTCTGTGTTGTATATTAAAGTTTATTGAATTACCGTGTAAGAATTTTGCTCTGTAATAAAGTCATCTGGGATCTAAACTGATTATTTACAGACAAAACTTCTCATTTGATGATAAAACTCCTACTTTGCTCAGAACAGTATCTACAATAACATTATTATACTATGGAACAACAACAAAAACGGGCTGGCTGGTTTGTCCATCAAGCTTTCCAGATTGGAGAATTTATTATTATTATTAATCAGTTGAGAGAGCGAGAGAGTGCATTTACGGAGCTGGGCCAGAATGAAAAAAAGGGGGGGGGGAGTGAGATGCTGAGCACCAGGGATGCAAGAAGCTAGAAAAGAAACACAGGCAGAGTCCAACCCACCCACCTCAGGCAGCCCTTTCCCCAAAATAAGAAGCTACCTTACAGTGAGTCAGGCCATTGCGCCATCTAGCTCAGTATTGTCTACAGTGCAGGCAATAGATTCTACACTGACTGGCAGTGGCTGTCCAGGATTTCAGGCAGGCATTTTCTCAGGCCTACTTGGAGATGCCAGGGATCAAACCCTTCTGCATGCAAAGCAAGTGCTCCGTCACTGAGCTGTGGCAGGGGCCAAGAGCAGTTTCATCCTATAGAATTTATTCCCCCATTGTAGAAGTTCCTACCGCCATTTACGCTGCAATGGAAATCTGTTGGGGGACCGAGCTGCCAAGACATATAACCTGAGGAACTGTCCTCACTCTTTCTGCTTTTCTAAGAAGCTTGGTCACCTACCAGTGCTTGTGGTGTCAAAAACACACCACAACAGAGATAGTTAGAAAAGGAAGAAGTTGGCATTCTGTTTTCCTTCTGCTTGTTGCAAGAGCACATGTGACTCTTGTGCGTAGGACAGGAAGGGTGGGTTACAGGACACGAGACAGGTCAAGGAGCCGAGAGGCAGAGGCGCTCCACCTATCTTAAAAGGTAAAGGGACCCCTGACAGTTAGGTCCAGTCACAGATGACTCTGGGGTTGCTGCGCTCATCTCGCTTTACTGGCCGAGGGAGCAGGTGCACAGCTTCCGGGTCATGTGGCCAGCATGACTAAGCCGCTTCTGGCGAACCAGAGCAGCGCACGGAAACACCGTTTACCTTCCCGCTGGAGTGGTACCTATTTATCTACTTGCACTTTGACGTGCTTTCGAACTGCTAGGTTAGTGCTAAAGATACAACATGGCTCTCTGGGCAAGGCGAGTTGTGCAGGGGCCACTTTCTACAATGGACAGCTGCCGTTTTTCAGCCTCTGAATGGCCATTGCCACTAGAGGAGGACTGCAGGGTGGCAGAGTTGAAAGCAGAGGTAGCCCTGGGGTTTAATTTACTACTGCTGACCCATAGGACATTTTCGCATTCACGGAAGGCAGTGGGTGCTGGGACCCCTCTGAGAGGACTCACCACCTCAAACAATGCCCTCCTCTCACTTTGCACAGAGCACCCTCCAGGATCGGAGGCGTCCCGAGGTACGCAGGAGGGTTACAGGGTGTGGGGAAAGCATCTCTTAATACTAGAACCTGGAAAGAGAGCGGTGCAGTACTAGAACCTGGAAAATCCAGGACAAAATGAGGTGCTTCTTCACGCCTGGGATACAGTTCATGAAGAATGCTTGCGTATTCATGTCCGTAGGCACTCAGAGAACAGACTAGATGGGCTTTTCGCTTGACCCAGGGGCTTTCTTCTTATGCTTTTAAAAAGATATCCCCACAAAGCAAGGCAGTCTCAACCTCTGCATCCCAGAACGGACTCTGCTGCCTTCCTCTCTCAAGGACCGCAAGCTCCTAGGCAGGATTAGAATCATAGGGTTGGAAAGGGTCCTTCACTCCAACCCCCTGCAATGCAGGAATCTCAGCTGGGTGGTCGTCCCCCCATCCAATTTGAAACCATACTGGACCCTGCTTAGCTTTTCAGTTTTATTGGGGCACCACTAGGAGGGATTACAATACGGAGCTTCCGGATTCAGAGGCGTCTCAGTAGCAACTGCTAGGGAGCAACAACGGGAAATGGATACTGCCCTTTGCGTCTCGCTTGTGGCCTTCCAAAGACACCTGGTTGGGCACTTTGGGGCTGGGGGGAGAGAAGTATACTGGAGTAAACAAACCTTTGGCTCTTCCTTACATTCTTATCCTTGGCAGCGGGGCTAAAGCGGGGCTAAACCGCCCTGAGCCTGGTTTCGGCTGGGGAGGGCGGGGTATAAATAAAACTTATTATTATTATTATTATTATTATTATTATTAAGTTGCTGTAGGTTGATGAGAGTTGACTGGAAGGTAATTGCAATTTTGTCTTGTAATATGGTGACAAGAGGCCACCCCATTCTGGAAAAGGAAATGGGTGCCCAATATCTGCCTGTGCACGATATACGCTTTTCGTGGTACAAATCTTTACGGGACAAATTTGGAGCTCAAGACTAAGGCTCCAAGTTACGAGTCTCACAGTCTGGTTTTAACTATGGAATAGGGGAATAATACATGCTGAGCATGTACAATGTGCTCCCTACCCCAAATAAAACCGGCCCCGCTCTGAGCTACCTGAAATTTGGGGGGAGGTTGCTCCAGGTCAAAGGGCATGGCTTCCAAGAAGGGTTGTGCTCTCACCTAAGGTATTAATGACTAGACTGAGATAACAGGTGGGAATATGTATGGCTGGATGGCCATGTTGACTGGATCTGGAGGGCATAAGACTGGAGAAGGCCGATGCGGCCTTTTCCCGGAAATGTGTGACACACGTAATCTCAGTAATCCTTACAACAGCTATGCAAGGCATACCAGTGTAATTATCGGCATTCCCCATATTGTAAACAGGAGGCGGAGGGTTGGAGTTCAAGTGGCTGGCTTAAGGCACCTGGGGAGTGTTATGGCTAGGCTGAGATTTGAACCAGCGGTGCCAGAGCTGGCAACAGGTGCTCTTCCAAAAATCTGTGCTACCAAGGTGGCACCAGCCTTTGAATCTCTTAAGGCATGATGCAAGGAGATCCGTGAACAGAGTCACCTGCATTTTAAAAAGACAGGGAGGAGAAAAAATGCAATTCTGAATTCAAACCTTGGTGCTAAGAGATGAGAGGGAGCCCTTTTGTGCTTGCGCCATTTCCTCAATTCAAATCCCCCTCTCCGAGGCTGGTGTTCGATTTGTCCTGCAGCTTCAAATATGCAAGCCCCCTGTATGGTACCTGGAAGTCTACCTGCCACAGGGCAAGTAGCAGCTTGGGGGGGGGCAGGGTTTAAAATCAGGAAAATGGCACAGCTGAGAAAGGCAAACAAGCGCTGCGACTCTAAGCTGAATCCTCCTCCCACTCTGCGCCTGCTTTTAAATTACAACAAGGGTTGAAGATCTATGCTATTCATGGATGTCCCACAACATGCCTCATATGGCTCTTGTTGACCTATTTTGATGCTGGCATAGGCATTCTTTTAAAATTACACAGAACTCTCCGTAAAAGCTCACTGGAGTGATCTAGGAAGCCGGACTAAAAAAAGCTGGGCATCTATCTGCAACGGAGCCAGATCCAAGGAAAACATGCCACCTCTTCTGTTTTGTTGCCTGACTGTGCAGCTGTTGAAGGAGCAGGAGCCCTGCCAAAATAAAGAGACAGAAATCCTTACCCCACGGCTTGCAAGGAAGCGGGCCAGAGCCTACGATGCAAAGCGGCAGATTGGAATGGTCTACTGTGGCTGGATCTCGCCTGAAACTGTGGCATTAGTGCTGTTTTACATGGGCTGCAAACATACAAGGAGAAGCAGAACTAAAACTGCAGAGGCAATAAGGTGCAGGGGGGGGGGGAGAAACCACCACAATCCAGGGTTTCTTTCCCCCCCTGTGAGGAATGACGTGGAATGATTCAACAGCGCTTCAAGTGATAGTTCCTTTTCAGCTAACCTAAGTAAGGTAGAGCTGTCGAACTGACTGGAAAACAACTCCCCACCTGGGCTTGCACCTGTGTCTGTTAAAACAGCTTAAATCAGCAGGGGATAAATATTGCCTCCTGCTGATGCCTGTAGGTTGGGGATGGGAATCTGTGACCTTCCAGATGTTGCTGGAGTTCATGGGCGCTTCCAGACTGCTGCTATTTTGGGATGGGATCAGCAGTGCAGTGGCAAATTCAGAAGTGTAGGGCCCCTTCACCATAGGCACTGCCACGCCCCCTTCTAAGAAGGCTGCATAACCTTATAATTATTATACAATACTACTAATAATCAGGGATGCATTGCAACGATAAGTGCAGATCTCCGTGTGTTTCCTTTGAGCTAGATCTACTTTTTACTGTGCTCGTACACGGGCAAATCATTTGGGAGTGCGCCAGTATCTGGAGCGACTTAAGTTGTATTTGTACGTTACAGAACACGCACGCAATTCTCCCGAAACCGAAGCAGCTTGTGTTTTCAGTGCTCCTAACAGGCTTAGCTTTGGAGCATACAGAACAACTCATCTGAGCTCTTCCCGTGTGCCTTCTGTAGAATGACCCCGGGAGCCTACCCTCCCTGGCTGGCTCACTTCCTTTCCCTCTGATTTGCTCCAATCAGCACAAAGGGTGAGAAGACTTCTTCCAAGTAGCTAAAAGATTTCCCTTTCCTGTGGCTTCAGGACCCTGGAGACAGAGACCCTGCTGCAGAAATCGTAACAGGCCTTTGACACTTCACACCATCCCAGACCACTAACACCTCTGGGTGAGATTCAATCACATATGGACAAATTCATGTTGGGTAAATAAATTTGATTTGGAGCTCTTGCTGGAGAACCTCATTCCCACCCCCAAATCTTATTTTTTTGTAATAGGGGAAGTGACAGGAAAATGCACTGGGAAGTGTGGTATAATACTGCGAAATAAAATAAAAATCCGAATGCTAAATAAACAGCTGAGGTTGTCTAGCTTCCCCACAATTTTTGTGCAAACAAATCCCAAGTAAATAAACAGAACGTCTGGAAGTGACCCAACTCCTGTTAGCCGGAGCCAGCATGGTCAATGGTCAGGGACGATGACAGGAGTGGTCGTCTAGCAACTTTTGGAGGGGCGAAGGGGTAGCCATTGCTGTTGTACATCAAGCAGTTCTCAAAGACACAGAATGAGAAGCCGGTGGAATATTGGCAAGCGAACTGCAGGCAGAGAAACAGCAAAAGCCGCCACAATGGGCCTTGGAGGAAGCCAGAGGCATGGCCAATTGGTTCTGCAAAAATTCTGGAAGACCCAGGAAAGACCCCCGTGGGGAAGGGGGGCAACGTTGGACAGAGCAAAGCCACAGCATGAGAGACAGGAACACGAGGAAAGAGGGCGTTTGCTTGAGGAGAAGTGCTAACTCGAAAGAGGAGCGGGAGAGCGGAGGAAAGGCTTCCCCTCTCCACAGCTCTACAGTGCGATCCAGAGGTCCGTTTCCCCCCAAACAGCAGCAAACGGGAGGGGGCGAGGCAGTCGGAGGGGAGCAAGGTCTCCTTTGTGCTTTCTGGGGAGCAGGACGGGCTCTGTGCTTGGAGCAGCAGCTGCAGAAAGGCATGCTGGGTTGGGGCGGCAAGGACCTCCCAGCCAGGTGTGGGTGAGCAAGGCTGGCGCAGGCTGCTCTGTGCTGTTCCAGGAATCTCGGCAGGGTCCCAGCTAGTGGCAGGCCTTTCCCAGCCCGGCGGTGACTCCTCTGCCCTCCATTCTCAGCCTCTTCCGTTTCGCTTGGTCCCATTCTGCTTTGATGTGCCAGGGAAGGGCACTGCTGAAGAGATGCTTCCCCCCTTCTCTGATTGCTTAGGTAGTGGGATGCTGTCTCTTCTCAGGGCGAAAGGGAGCCTGGAGGAAGCTCGCCCAAATCCAGAGCCTTGGCTTCAGGCGACGGGACAAAACATCGCCGCCAGCGTGGCTACACTAGTCTCTAACTCTCTTGGCACATTTGTCACTCCCGGCCTCCTGGCTCAAGCTGAATGGGAGGAGCCCACAGCTTCTGAGGAGGGAGACACTCCCCTAAAGTCCATTATCATCATCATTATTGTTGCAAAAAAAAAAAAAAAAAAGGAAAAAAGAAGAATAAAGTTCTCTGGCACCCTCGGCCCTCCACGGCGCTTGGCATTTCCTGGTCTGCTGCTGCTCCTCCCTCCTCCCACGCCGCCGGTGTGGCGTGCCTGGTCCCGGCTGCAGCAGGTGCCATCTGCCCCCTCCCCCCGCCTGGCGGACTGTCCCCTTGTGCACATCACAAGTCCGTGACTTTGTTCTCTACGGCGGCGGCAATCTGCTGCAGGCGGTAGCCCAGCTGCATCTTCTGCGCCGTCGGGTCCTCCTCCAAGGCGGTGATGATCTGCGGGGAGAGGAAAGCTGGAGCTGTTAGCTAGAAGTGGTCGCCTTCGCCTCTAGAGCCAGGTTTTTGGTTTTGTTTGGTGGCGGGGCATTGGATGCTCTGCATCCTAGGGAGGCCCTCTGAAGGCTCGGTGTATGGATTGCTAGAGGCCAGAATCTCCATCAATAAGCTACAATGCGAACCTACATTGTATTTTAATATTCTGCTGGAAGCTGCCCAGAGTGGCTGGGGAAACCCAGCCAGATGGGCGGGGTATTAATAATATATGATGATATATGATGATCTTTAGGAGGGCCCCTGTCGTCATCCAGGAGGAGCAGGGACTTTTTGGTAGAGGCACCCCGGTTAAGAAATGCTTTCCTCTTTGAGGTCTGGGGTCAGCTTGATTCATTCTCCCTCCTGCTCTCAATTATCTCCCCACTTCCACCTCCTCTCAGCGGCCAAGTGATAAGCACAACAAAGCCTTTGGTGGAGGGAGCAGTTTTGAGTTCCAGGGGAGCCACAGAGTTTCTGTGGGGGCAGTGGGCTCATTTACACCCAGTCTGCAATTTTCCTCGTTGCGTGTTCGTTGTGCCACTGAGTTAGTAGTAACGACAGCAACAAAACAAACTGAGAAACACGAGTCTTATGAACCATTAACCCCTGTGGGCTAAATGTGGTACAAAGATTAAATTTGCACCCACTACTCCGCCTGCTTTTGCCTCTGGCCCCACCCACCATGGACATGTGGCCCCCGGCCTGAAAAATGTTCCTTTCCCCTACAAGGAAGTTTTTGGGACCACATTAAAAAATGAGCCACATTTACCTGGTCATAGTATTTGTTGATGTACTTGTAGAGTTCATGCAGAGCCACCAAGGAATTGAGGTCACCTGAGTAATTCTGTAACCAAGAGAGGACAGGTTAACAGCCACCAAGAGAGAAACATCCTGTCCCGTCACCCCCACTGAGTCACTTTCAATGGTTTTGTGGTGGCCCAAGTTGCAAACAGGGCTGGCAATAATAAGGTGAAGTCACTTCATGGTGGGAAACTTTCAGTGGATCTTTGGAACATGCCTTAAATAGGACTAGGACAGACGAGTTGTCCACCTAGCCCAGTTCTGTCTGCTCTGACGGGCAACGGTTCTCCAAGGCCTTGTGCAGAGGTCCTTCCCATCACCTGCTATCTGATATTTTTAACTGGAAGATGCCAGGGTCTGAACCTGGGAACCTTCTGCACTCTATGTGGGGCTACCTTTGAAGGTGACCCGGAAACTACAACTAATCCAGAATGCAGCAGCTAGACTGGTGACTGGGAGTGGCCGCCGAGACCACATAACACCAGTCCTGAAAGACCTACATTGGTTCCCAGTACGTTTCCAATTCAAAATGTTGGTGCTGACCTTTATAGTCCTAAACGGCCTCAGCCCAGTATACCTGAAGGAGCGTCTCCACCCCCATCGTTCAGCCCGGACACTGAGGTCCAGCTCTGAGGGTCTTCTGGTGGTCCCCTCGCTGTGAGAAACCAAGTTACAGGGAACCAGGCAGAGGGCCTTCTCGGTAGTGGCACCCGCCCTGTGGAACGCCTTCCCACCAGATGTCAAAGAGAAAAACAACTACCAGACTTTTAGAAGACATCTGAAGGCAACCCTGTTTAGGGGAGCTTTTAATGTTTAATAGACTATTGCATTTTAATATTCTGTTGGAAGCCGCCCAGAGTGGCTGGGGAAACCCAGCAGGGTGGATAAAAATCAATGATTTTTTTAAAAAAATCAAAAAAATCGGATTTTTTTGATTTAAATCGGATTTTTTTGATTTAAATCGGATTTTTTTGATTTAAATTGGATTTTTAAAATAAAATGCTTTTGGAAGGAAAATCTTTCTAAATATAGGCTTCTATTTAAGTTACATTGTAGTCCAAAGGCTATTCATCAGGAAATAAGGATTTGTTTTAAGTTTATCAAGTGTGCTAAAACTCAGTCTAAGTTTCTTTTTTTAATGTTTAACCACATCAGTTAACAAACATGGATACATATGCTATCATGTTATTGTTTTAGTTAAATAAATTGTTTAAATGGTTATTAAGGAAATGAATATTTTTCTCCTTCCAATAAAGTACAGCAGAAAAGTTGTCCAAATATAAACAGTTAACTTATTAAACCTCACCATAATTTCATAATTATCTGTCTATGTATTTCTAGTAGTATAACCAAATCAGTAATTTTTGATATAACTGTAAAAACCACTCTGAAAATTTATTATTCCAAAAATGAAACCTTCATATGGTTGTAAATATTAAGATTATACTAGCAAGAATGAGTCTTTCTGTAAAAAAAATATATTTAAATCAAGTCTTACTGACTAGTGATTTAAATCAAGCCTTACTGACTAGTGATTTAAATCGTGATTTAAATCATGATTTAAATCAATTTGATTTAAATCAAATCCACCCTGAAACCCAGCCAGATGGGCGGGGTATAAATAATAAATTATTATTATTAGCTCAGCAGGAGGAAAACAGAGAAAGGTAAAAAGACTGTGATGTAGCTTGTAGCCTACTTACTCGTGAGAGTTCAGCCAGGGCGGAATTCATTTCCTGGTCACTTGCAGAGATGGTTTGGCGGATATCTGCATAGTACCTGCAGGAGATAAATAATGATAACCATTCATTTATTTACCCTGTTTCCTTCCTTTTCTTTCTAGGCACATCCAGCCGGCTCCCTGGCCCTCCTCCTTACCTTTCCACCATCTGCTTGTAACGTGGAATGTCGCGGGCGTAGAGAAGCTTGTTAATTGGAGAATCCTGGAAATGCCACAAAGGGAGCAAGACATTAGGAATGACACCCAGCAACATTTTTAGGTGTCATGATAACGGTTATCCAAATGGTGGCAGCGATGAATAGGACAAGGAAAGTTTGAGAGAGGAAAATTTGAAAGAGCTGGGTAAGTTTAGGATGTTGTTAGCACTCCCAACTCCCTTCTGCCAGCATGGCCAATTGATTAGAAATGACGGAAATCATAGCCCAGAAGTTCTGGAGTGCCGTAAGGTGCACACAGTGACTGACAACCGCCCTGCTGAATGGAGGTTGGAAAGAAGAAGAAGAAGAAGAAGAAGAAGAGGAGGAGGAGGAGTAGTTTGGATTTGATATCCCGCTTTATCACCACCCGAAGGAGTCTCCAAGCGCACATTCTCCTTTCCCTTCCTCCCCCACAACAAACACTCTGTGAGGTGAGTGGGGCTGAGAGACTTCAGAGAAGTGTGACTAGTCCAAGGTCACCCAGCAGCTGCATGTGGAGGAGCAGAGACATGAACCCGGTTCACCAGATTACAAGTCTACCGCTCTTAACCACTACACCACACTGGCTCTCAAAATTGGTTTGGGTAGCCACTCTGGCTGCAGAGAGGAAGCCTCTGATTCTATCGCCACCCATTTTTTAAAACAGTAATTGCGGGCAGGAGCTCTGCACTCACATTACAATGAATGACAAAAGAGACATTGCAGCAGCAACAACAACAAAAACGGGCTGGAGTCGTGTCCCTCGGCATCCTTTGCATGGCAGCTACTAGCCAGGAGTCGTGCAAATGTATGATTCCTGCATTGCAAGGGAGGTGGGTCCCCTTCGAGCCCTTTCCCTACGTTTCTCTGACTGGTTGCGTCAGTGCTGGGGAGAAGCTCCTTTTCTGAGCAAGAAAGCACTGTGGGTTGTGCTCAGGAGAAAGGCAACATGCCCACATCAGAGGAATGCCTGGATCCTCTGCAACAAAAGGGAACAGCCCCACTTGACTTGCGTCAGGAAAAGATGGCTTGGAAAGCATACGGCTACCATATTTTCCCCCAACTGACGTCAAAGCAGAAACTCAAGGGACCCGCCCATGCCTTCTCCAAGCTCACCCGGCCCAGCTTGTGGTCAGCGAGAGTGCAGGAGTCCATGAAGGTCTGAGCGATGACCAGGAGCACAGCATCCACATTGTCCGACGTCTGCACGTCAAATACGAACTGGGGGTTCTTGATTATGTTGATCCAGAACCTCAGGGGAAGGCTGCGGAGAGAAGAGGAAACGGTCAACACACTGGCATGCAATGGGAGTCATGGGCTAAGTGCTTCGGGGGCTGAACTAGGGTAGCCCAGTGAACAGGGGCCAAAACCCACAACCCAACTGCAATCCTGGCACATAGCGACAACCCCACGCCCCATTAGGGGCAGCAGAGATGGGTGCTGTCAAAGTTCTGCTAGAGCATGGGTAGGCAAACTAAGGCCCAGGGGCCGGATCTGGCCCAACTGCCTTCTAAATACGGCCCACGGACGGTCAGGGAATCAGCGTGTTTTTTAAAAAAGGTAAAGGGACCCAGAATGTGTCCTTTTATTTAAAATGCATCTCTGGGTTATTTGTGGGGCCTGCCTGGTGTTTTTACATAAGTAGAATGTGTACTTTTATTTAAAATGCATCTCTGGGTTATTTGTGGGGCATATGAATTCATTCAATTCCCCCCCCCCCCAAAAAAAATAGTCCGGCCCCCCACAAGGTCTGAGGGACAGTGGACCGGCCCCCTGCTGAAAATGTTTGCTGACCCCTGTGCTAGAGTATTCTCCGTCACAGGGAAGTGGAGAGCATGGCAGCAGAAGACAGACCCCAGTGGGATATTCCGCTCTAGGCAGCAGCTTGGGCTGCACACCTGTTTGTCTTCCAGATGTGGATGGTCTCTGGGTCCGTGATCCCATGGCTTAGCGCTTGATCATCCAACAGGTCAAAGAAGTACTTCACAGCCAGCGGGACGGGGCGGGAGGTACTGAGGATCACCTGGAACAGGTCATCTACAAACTTCTGCATCGTCCCCTGCAGGCAAACAACCCAGGTAGAAAGAGACAAGCCATCAAGAAACATCTACAGTGGTGTTTTTCCAGCACGGAGCCAGCGAGGAAGCTACATGGATTTCCATCGTTGTTTGGGGTGGGGTACTTTGGTCTTCTTTTCTGCTGCTGAGACTGTACAGTGGAACCTTGGTTCTCAAACTTAATCCGTTCCGGAAGTCCGTTCCAAAACCAAAGTGTTCCAAAACCAAGGCGCGCTTTCCCACAGAAAGTAATGCAAAACGGATTACTCCATTACAGACTTTTAAAAACAACCTCTAAACGGGCAATTTAACTTGAATTTTACTATCTAACGAGACCATCGATCCATAAAATGAAAACAATAAACAATGTACTGCAGTCACACAATCAATCCATCAGTAGCTGAACTGGGTTCCACACAGTCACAAAAACTAAACAAAAAGAGCCCCCAAAACAAAAACGCAAAATAAATAGCAAAAACAGACAGACCTCAGCGAAACACTCAAAATAGAAGTATGGCACTCAAAATGGAGCATGTTTGGCTTCCGAAAAAAGTTTGCAAACCAGAACACTTACTTCCGGGTTTGCAGTGTTTGGTTTCCAAGTTGTTTTGAGTACCAAGGCGTTTGAGAACCAAGGTACCACTGTAATCGGAAACTGAAGACCGCTGGAGTGCGGGTTAAGGGTCCTTCAACCTTTCCCTCTTGCACCCTCTGTGGGAAATATACCCCTCCTCCAAGCCTTTGCTTATGAGTGACAGAGCTTTTATATACATGCCATAAGCAATGACAGTAGCAATCATCAATGAATAATAGCAATTACTGATAACTTACATATATAAATACATACGTTATCAATGCATCATGGAAAAACAAACGCTAAGTTGTGAAATGCATCAGAACTGACAGATGCAGTCATGTAAAATGTCTAAGAAAAGCAGTCTTTTTCATTTCCAGATTATTGCGTTTTCCCCAGGTAGGTTCAGTGGGGCAAGGTCCCAGGATGCAACCATGTCAGTGATGCCAAGTCGCAATGCACAGGGCTAGCAGTGCAATTCTGTGCATGCTTACTCAGAGGTAAAGTTTCTCTGCTTTTTCACTGGGGCTTATGCCCAGGAAAGCGTGCCAAGGGTTGCAGCCTGAAAGGATACCAGGAATGCGAGGAGGCGAGCAGGGATTGGGCTAAGGATGTGGGGCACAATATCATGATGGAGGATTGGGAAAAACTGTGGAAATCAGGAATTAAATTTTCAGCATGTAATATTCTTAGAGAGAACGTTATGAAGATGATGTACAGGTGGTATTTAACACCGGTTAGATTGGCAAAAATGTATCATGTACAGAGTAATAAATGCTGGAAATGTAAGGAAGTAGAAGGAACTTTTTTCCATATGTGGTGGACGTGCCCAAAGGTGAAAGACTTCTGGGAAATAACTAAAGATGATATACATGGAACACAGGAAGGGAGGACAGGAGGAAGTCAACCCACAATGAAAAGGAAGGAGGATTAGGTTAAAAGGATGTATGTTTGTTTTTATGTTTATTACTGTTGTTTTCTTTTGTTGTTGATGTATGTTGATGTTTGTTTTTATTTGTTAAAAGGTAATAAAAAAATTTTGGGGGGGGAAAAGGAATGGGAGGAGGCGAGCAGAGAGCTTCCTCTTACCTTCATGGAGAGGAGGCGGGTGAGATAGATCTCAGGAATAGCCTTGGCCCTCTCTCTCTCCCGGACGCTGCCTCGCCGATGTTTAGGCAGCTCTGGCTCCTCTGTCGGTTTCACCAGGTGCCAGAGCTTCATCCCACCCTCATCAGCATCCTCCAGCATTGGGGTCTCTATAATGCACAAAGCGGTAAACACCAACAAATGTTTAGAATTTGGAACTGGGTATTGTCTGTCTTTTTAAATATTTACATTCTGTCTTTTCTCCAAAGGGACCAAGATGGCATAGATGGCTCCTGCCTGCCTGCAATTCATTCTCACAACAGTCCTATGAGGTAGATCTCTGTGTGTGTGTGAGAGACAGACAAAAACTGACAATAATAATAATAATAATAATAATAATAATAATAATAAATTTATACCCTGCCCATCTGGCTGGGTTTCCCCAGCCACTCTGGGCAGTTTCCAACAAAAGGAAATTAAAAATACATTGAAATATCAGACATTAAAAACTTCCCTAAACAGGGCTGCCTTCAGATGTCTTCTAAACGTCAGATAGTTGTTTATTTCCTTGTCATCTGATGGGAGGGCGTTCCACAGGGTGGGTGCCACCACTGAGAAGGCCCTCTGCCTGGTTCCCTGTAACCTCGCTTCTCACAGTGAGGGAACCGCCAGAAGGCCCCTCAGCGCTGGACCTGTGTCTGGGCTGAATGATGGGCGTGGAGACGCTCCTTCAGGTATACTGGACCGAGGCCGTTTAGGGCTTTAAAGGTCAGCACCAACACTTTGAACTGTGCTCGGAAACGTACTGGGAGCCAATGTAGGTCTTTCAAGATGTTATGTTATGTAGGTCTTTCAAGATGTTATGCTATGTGGTCTCGGCGGCCGCTCCCAGTCACCAGTCTAGCTGCTACATTCTGGATTACTTGTAGTTTCCAGGTCACCTTCAAAGGTAGCCCCACGTAGAGCGCATTGCAGTAGGTCTTTCAAGACCGGTGTTATGTGGTCTCGGCGGCCACTCCCAAAAGCTTCATGGTCAAACAGGGATTTGAATGCAGGTGTGCTCAATGCGCTCAATGCTCTGACCACCACACCACATACTGTAGATGCTTGTAAGCGATTGGAGGCCGTTTCTTTTTTCGCCTCTCTGATCCAGGGGCAGGCAGACTTCCAAGCTTACAGAACTGTGTTGAACCAAAGGTGAACGGTTCAGGAAGCTCTGCAAGCGCCATCTTGGTAGTCAAGATAACCCCACAATTAATGGGCAGTTATTGCAGCAGTGAGCTCATATATGTTTATATTCACTTGCTCTGATATTAAGCTAATTGGCTTTCTTTGATGCTATCCTTATCTGTGGGCTTGGGGTGCTGGGCTCTGAGCCCAGAAAGAGGAGCTGTCTGTAAGATTTGGGTCAGGCATAGGCAAACTCCGGCCCTCCAGATGTTTGGGACTACAATCCCCATCATCCCTGACCACTGTTAGCTATGGATGATGGGGATTGTAGTCCCAAACGTCTGGAGGGCTGGAGTTTGCCTATGCCTGATTTGGGTATTTTCCGCCTATGCCCTCATCTGGTCAGGTAAAGTGATGGTAAGTTCTATCCAAAGTGACGTGTGCTGCTTTGTGTATAAATAATATGTAAACACCTTCCGAGGGACTCCGTTCCACTTATCAGAGCTGAGCTCACAGTCCTGCCTTACAAAAATCCAGTCCGAGTTTCCTCCAGAAGCTTTCTTCATTTCATCAGCCTAATTTACAGGGGGAAGGTGGAGGCTTTCTCTTGTTGCTATTGTTAAAACAACCGGCAGTCAGAATATTTTCTGATCTACTGACAAGCATTCAGAGATTTACCTTCTGCCCACCCAAGCTGGCACTGATTTATCTCCAGATTTTCCTCCAACATTTAAACAAGAGTTTTAGAGCGACTTACTCTCTCCAGGGATATAGTCCTGATTCTCCCTGGGAAGATGCTTGGTCATACGAGGAACAAGAGCAACGGTGGCTCCATCGGGCACCTGAGAGTGAAGGGGGAAACTGAGTTAGGCAGCACCGCGCATTCCTCTTTTCTCTATATATAATAAAAATGTCATCATGTCATCATGCAGCCCCTACTGGAGGATCCTGTAATGGCTCATCACAATCCTGGATTTGCATAAAGTCAAGATGGGATAGGGGAGCAAAAGCAATGGCAGGATGCACAACACAGAATTTTAAATGGGGAATGACCAAAAGGCCTGGAAGCCCAACCCCCTGCCACAGAGTAGGACCTTTCTTTCACCAGATCCCAGAGGTCAAGAAGAGGCCAGATCTGGAGAACCAGGGAGCTCCAAAAAAGGTCCTACTCAAGGCAACCCACCCACTGTAGAGGAAGGCCAAAGGCCAACAATAATTCTCCCTCACCTTGTAGTGTTGCAGTGTGTTGAGACGCTTCCAGGTGCCCTGGACAACAGAAGTCACGTCCTCATCGGAGAGGATGAGGTGCCCAGCCAGACCTGATCTCCACTCTAGCACCATCAGAAACGAGGGGGAAACAAAAATCAATAACCAGGTTGGAGAACAGCACAGAGCGGAGGCAAGCAGCTTAGAGGTGGCTTCACTGCGGCAGCTACAAACCCATGATGAGCATGGGGGCGGGAAACATTTCCTCTATGTATCATGTCCCCCACAGCAGGGACGGGGAAACCTGTGGCCCTCCAGACTGCTGGACTCCAACTCCCATCAGCCTCAGTCAGCACGGCCAATGGTCAGGGGTGATGGGAACTGAAGTCCAGCATCAGTTGGGTGGCCACAGGTTCCCTCCATCCCTGTCCTATAGCCAGATAGTCCATCTCCTTGGTACTTTGGGGTACCGTACCGCAGAGCGGAGTCCCACCATAATCGCTCTTTCCTCCATTGCCTGGAATTCTACTCACCCAAATCAAGCGTGTCTGGGTCTGGCCGGTGGCAGTAAGGTGTCCCTTTGTAGACCTGGTCAAGAATCTTCTCCTTCACTTGGGTGATGGTGTCGCAATCCAGCCCCTTCACCAACACCCCTTGGGAGCCCTCTGGTCCTCCCACCGTGCTTCCAGTTTGAGCCAAGGCTGTCAAGGTCTGCAAAAAAAAAAAACCAAGGCGGGCAAAGATGAGCTGACTCCACTCGCCCACCTGTTTCTCGAGGCCCAAACGCTGACTAAGCACTATAAAGATGAGTGGCGGTGCTGCTGTGGTGCAAAGGAAAACACTGCAAAGAATTCTGGGAGCTGTAGTTTGTTAAGGGTGCTGAGAGTTGTTAGGAGACCCCCTATTCTACTTCCAGAGCTACAAGTTTCCGATTTAACAGTCCATCCCTCTTCCCAGGGAACTCTGGGAACTGTTAGCTCTGTGAAGGGAAAAAGCCAGAGGGCCAGAAGATGAATTATGCACTTGGGTGACCAGGGAAGCCAGTGTTTAGCTGAATGAGAGACTGGTTCTAGGCGGGCCTTTCTCCCCAGCAGGACGTTGGTCGCTCTCACCAGTGTGCGGTATTCCAGGTCTTCTCGGAGAAGGCGGTTGTCATTCAGGGTGTACTTCGCCTTTCCTGTCACCCAGTCCACTGGCCCCTTATCCACCTGGTGCTTTATGCCCCGGAAGAGCATATAGAGAGGCTCTCCAACGGAGTCCTAGCGGAGAAATGGAGAAACGCCTCATCAGACACAACGCAGCAGCTCTGGGAGCTTCTACCTGCCATTCTGGGCCATCTCACTACAGAAACAGGCCAAGTGGAAACATCTAACCAAGCCAGGTTGAGTGGGTCAACTGGTGGGCTGAGGCCAACCAGTGGGTCCCAGCTTCACCTAAAGTGGGTCACACCAGCATTACACCGCTGAAATACAGGGTGAAAAAAAAAGTAAGGAATTAATCCCAAAATGCACGTTTGCGCTGAAGGTGGGCGATAGGTCTGAAAAAGCACTGAGCCTCTTTAAAACGTTAAAAATGTTCCTCTTTAACCAGGCCTTTGGCTGATTTGACATCCAATGTCCTTTTAAAATGTGTTGGGGAGCTTGTTTCTGTTCTTATTTTGTGTTTTTTATATTGTGATTTTATGCTGTCACTGCCCTGAGACCAGTTACAGGTAGGTAGCCATGTTGGTCTGCCGTAGTCAAAACAAAACAAACAAACAAAAAATTCCTTCCGGTAGCACCTTAGAGACCAACTAAGTTTGTTCTTGGTATGAGCTTTCGTGTGGTATAGGGCGTTATACAAATGTGATTAATAATAATAAATAATCATCACGGTGGGCTCGCAGGTCTGAGTAAAAGCCGATTTAGCTAGCAGCTGGCTTGAAAGCATCTTGGTTTCAGACTAGATGCTAGTGCTGTCAAAGGAGGGGTTGTGTCGATCCACATTTCACTGTTCAGAAGGACAAATGTTCCTCGTGTGTCAAGAGTTGGCCAACCTTTACATGGCCTGGGCTTTAATGTGTTGGGTTCCTGCTCCAGGGTTCACCTCTGAATCCTGTTCCCCTGCTCTTGCCCCCTTTATCTCGGGACAAAGGTTCTTGGAGCTCTTGCTTCTCCCTGCAGGCCAAGAGATTTTGACAGCTGTCCCCAGCCTCACGGGGATGGGCCTTATTGAGTTATTCAGATGATAACAGCAGGCCAACTGCACAGGAAGTTGGCAGCATAGTGCTCTCCTGACGCAGTTGGCCTCATATTCCCATCATCCCCCGACCGTTGGCCATGCTAGCTAGGGCTGATGGGAACTGTAGTCTGACACCAACTGGAGGGGGCCATTTTGGCTAGCTCTGTTCCACCAGGACATGCAAGCTCCACCTTGACCTCCTCTCCCCATGGATGACTAGGAGGTCTTACCCTCACGAACGTGTATAGGCAGATGGACATCCAGTTTGTCAGCAGCTTCTCCACCACCGTCTCTGTCCTGAAAGGGAAACCAAATTTATTAGGCTTCTGTCCAGGGTGAATAAAAATCAATGACTTTTTAAATGATTTTTTAAAAATTTAAATTGGATTAAAAAAAAATTAAATTGGATTTTTTAAAAAAATTAAAACGGATTTTTTTTCATTTAAATTGGATTTTTAAAATAAAATGCTTTTGGAGGAAAAATCTTTCTAAAGATAGTTTTCAATTTAAGTTACATTATAGTCCAAAGCCTATTCATCAGGAAATAAGGATTTGTTTTAAGTTTTTCATGTGTGCTAAAACTCTAAATTGTTTAAATTGTTAATAAGGAAATGGTTATTTTTCTCCTTCCGATAAAGTGCAGCTGAAAAGCTGTCCCAATATAAAGAGTTAACTTATTAAACCTCACCATAATTTCATAATTATCTGTCTATGTATTTCTAATAGTACAACCGAATCAGTAACTTTTGATATAACTGTGAAAACTACTCTGAAAATTCATTATTCCAGAAACGAAACCTTCATCTGGTTGTAAATATTAAGATTATACCAGCAAGAATGAGTCTTTCTGTAAAAAAAAAAAAAAAAAAGATTGAAATCAAGTCTTACTGACTAGTGATTTAAATCGTGATTTGAATTGATCTGATTTAAATCAAATCCACCCTGCTTCTATCTCACAGCTCAAAAGAGACAGTAACGTAGGGGTGCCCAAACTTTTTTCAAAGAGGGCCGGATTTGATGAAGTGAACATGCGTGAGGGCCGACCAAAGATGTTGAGCTTTTTTCAGATTTTACCCCAGGACATATACTGCCATGGGGGCTGGATTAAATCGACCAGCGGGTCGAATTAGGCCCCTGAAACGGACTTTGGACATGCCTGCAGTAACGCTTCTCTACATCTGCTCCCCACAGAGATATGCTGGGCACTCAGTTTCCCCCCTAAAACATCATGAAGTTGGGAGGTGGGGATGTCAACACCAGAAAAAGTGGCGGGCCTCTCTCTCTCTCTCTCTCTCTCTCTCTCTCTCTCCTGCCCACCTTCGCAGCATCAATTTGGGGTTCTTGGCGACGTACTGCTCCACCAGGTCATTCAGGAGGGTCTTGAGGATGTCCGTGAAGTACTCGAGCTTCCCGTGCAACGAGACCGTGAGAAGAGATGCGACGTAGGCCCGGTCCCTCGGGGAGAAAGTGCGCTGGATCTCCAAGGTGTGTATAAACTGGAGACATCGAGGGAGGGGACAAAAAGACAGAACTGTTGTTAGGAAACAACTGGTTGGATGGGGGTGAGATATTTTAGCTGGTCGATGGGTCGTCCTTTAGAGGTTGGCCCTCGCTTTCCCATAAAAAACAACAACCATGGAGATTAGAAGCTGGAAGGCGTTAAATTTAGAAAGGCCAAGAGGGGCCAGAAATGCTCAAGAGCTGAGCTGAATCAGAAGCTCCCTACTCCTGTGTCAAGGCTCAGGGAATCCTACCCCGGTGGCAGATAACATGAAGAGTCCTTACGACATACGGTAATCTATTCAGTATTCAGAGAGAGAGAGAGAGAGAGAGAGAGAGAGAGAGAGAGAGAGAGAGAGAGGAATGTAGTCTCTATGCCATGATGGCGTTGCTCTGAGCAAAGCCCAACCCCCTTTGTCTCTCTTATCGTACGTCATCCCTGCGCCGGCTAATCTGGTCTTTCTGTCTCTGAGCTTTCTGTTCAGCTACTCTCACTGCACGCCTAGTCCTTGGGGAGGGGGTCTCAGGAATGCTCCCCAAAGACACTGAGCCTGTCACCTGTTTCTCCCCCAGTGTTTCTTCTTCCAATATTTCCCAGCTTTTACCCTCTGCAGTCTCTGAGCTATGTCCACTGTTCTAAATCTATACTGTCCTCCTGTTCTCGGGAAGGTTCAGCAGAAGCGGGGAGGGGCAACCACTGCAACACCAAGTGATAGTTCAAGTGTTGAAATGAACACCTCCATCACGCGGGCAATGAACAAAACAGCCTGGAAAAGAGGAGACTGAGAGGAGATATGAGAGCCGTCTTCAAATATCTCAAGGACTGTTACATGGAAAATAAAAAAAATCTTTCCCGTAGCACCTTAGAGACCAACTAAGTTTATTCTTGGTATGAGCTTCCGTGTGCATGCACAAGAAGTGTGCATGCTCTGAAAGCTCATACCAAGAACAAACTTAGTTGGTCTCTAAGGTGCTACTGGAAGGAATTTGTTTATTTTTTATTTTGTTTTGACTATGACAGACCAACACGGCTACCTACCTGTAACTGTTACATGGAAGTTTGTTTTCTCCTGCTCTGGAGGATAGGACTTGAACCAATGGCTTCATGTTACAAGAAAGGAGATTCTGACTAAACATCAGGAAGAACTTTTTGATGGTAAAAGCCAGAGGTCAGCAACCTGTGGCCCATGGGCAACAAGCGGCACACGGGGGTCTTTTAAATAGCCCACGAGCTGCCCCCAAACCGAGCTATCCGCTCGGTAAGTCCCCGCGCGTTGCGCTAAACCAGCACAGCGCGGAGTGGGGACTCTCTTCTGCAGCACCAGAAACCGCGTCATCCGGACCACGGAGCAATCCTCATGGGAGTGAGCCCACCCAGGCGAGGTAAACCTTGCCGACCCCTGGTAAAAGCTGCTCAACACTAGATGGGACGGTGGAACGGACTCCCTCAGGAGGTGGTGGACTCTCCTTCCTTGGAGGTTTTTAAGCAGAGGTTGAATGGCCATCTGCCATGGATACTTTAGTTGAGATGCCTGCATTGCAGGGGGTTGGACTAGATGACCCTTGGTGTCCCTTCCGACTCTACAATTCAATGATTCTAACCAGGGCCTGGGCGTTTGAGCCACCCCCTAACAATGCCTCTCTCCCTGAATGAATGGTAGTCCCACATTCTGACCCCTTTCTAAACCTACAGCAGAAACTGCCCATGAGCTTTAAGATTTACCCCACAATAGTGAGGACTAGAAGCTTGAGGTTGAGGAGCACACAGTGGGCTTTTGCTCTGAAGGACAAGCCCTGTGTTCCGCAGCATGGCTTTAGCCTCCTTCGTGCCACCTGAGACCTGCCTTGAAGATTTACAAAGAAGAAGAAGAAGAAGAAGAAGAAGAAGAAGAGTTTGGATTTGATATCCTGCTTTATCACTACCCGAAGGAGTCTCAAAGCAGCTCACATTCTCCTTTCCCTTCCTCCCCCACAACAAACACTCTGTGAGGTGAGTGGGGCTGAGAGACTTCAGAGAAGTGTGACTAGCCCAAGGTCACCCAGCAGCTGCATGTGGAGGAGCGGGGAATCAAACCCAGTTCACCAGATTACGAGCCCATCACTCTTAACCACTACACCACACTGGCTCTCAAAGAGGCGTGATTTTTGCTTTACTTCAATACGAAAGCACCTGTTACGGAAAACATACCTTGGTGAGAAAGAGCTTACTGTTGAGGAGGTTGGAGAGCTGCACCAAGCCCTGTTCGACCGTCTGCCTCCGGCATTCTGGCACGTCCAGGTCCCTTTGCAGCGGCGACTCGCGGTGGCCTGGGAAGAAGACACGCTCTGCGTAGGACTTGTAGTCCAAGAAGGGGATCCCGGTGCCAACCAAGTCGCTGGTGAGGTCCATCATCTCCGTCATGAGGTCTGCGACGAAAGAAAAAAACCCCAGGTGATGAGGAAGAGGACAAGTGTGTGGGAAACAGGAAATGAAAGGAAGCTTCCTTATATAATCTCAGACTATTGGTCCGTCCAACCCAGTATTATCTCTTCTGGTTGGCAGCTGCTCTCCAGGGTATCAGACAGGAGTCTTTTCAAGCCCTCCCTGGAGATGCCAGGAAATTCTGCATAGACTCTACCACATGGGTAGGCAAACTAAGGCCCAGGGGCCGGATCCGGCCCAATCGCCTTCTAAATCCGGCCTGCGGACGGTTTGGGAATCAGCGTGTTTTTACATGAGTAGAATGTGTGCTTTTATTTAAAATGCATCTCTGGGTTATTTGTGGGGCCTGCCTGGTGTTTTTACA
Organism: Darevskia nairensis; assembly: GCA_034642065.1. Taxonomy (NCBI): domain Eukaryota; kingdom Metazoa; phylum Chordata; class Lepidosauria; order Squamata; family Lacertidae; genus Darevskia; species Darevskia nairensis. Next base: position 3,369,072 of record JAWWNI010000434.1, read on the forward strand.
TGAGTAGAATGTTTTGAATTATGGTGCTGGAGGAGACTCTTGAGAGTCCCATGGACTGCAAGAAGATCAAACCTATCCATTCTTAAAGAAATCAGCCCTGAGTGCTCACTAGAAGGACAGATCCTGAGGTTAAGGCTCCAGTACTTTGGCCACCTCATGAGAAGAGAAGACTCCCTAGAAAAGACCCTGATGTTGGGAAAGATGGAGGGCACAAGGAGAAGGGGACGGCAGAGGATGAGATGGTTGGACAGTGTTCTCGAAGCTACTAACATGAGTTTGGCCAAACTGCGAGAGGCAGTGAAGGATAGGCGTGCCTGGCGTGCTCTGGTCCATGGGGTCACGAACAGTCGGACACGACTGAACGACTGAACAACAAGAATGTGTGCTTTTATTTAAAATGCATCTCTGGGTTATTTGTGGGGCCTGCCTGGTGTTTTTACATGAGTAGAATGTGTGCTTTTATTTAAAATGCATCTCTGGGTTATTTGTGGGGCACCCCAAAATATAGTCCCCCACCCCAAAATATAGTCCAGCCCCCCACAAGGTCTGAGGGACAGTGGACCGGCCCCCTGCTGAAAAAGTTTGCTCTACCACTGCTCTACCTCTAAGCCTCCTCTACTACTAAAAATGCCCCCTTTGTTTTTATTTTAATGGAGCTCCAGCTATTTTTTCTCGCATTGGGAAGGCCCCGTGAGATTCCCCCGCAGCCATAAAAGTTCAAAAGTGAGAGCAGCCTACGCAGAAGGGATTCTTCTCTATTTCATGGGTTTGGCTGCCTAACATAACAGCATCAGAATGAACAGATCAGCAATCCTGATGCAGCAAAAGAGGCAATTCACAGCATCGGCCATGAAAGGAACCTGCATTGTGAGACTGAGGGAACATTTTATCATATGTGGTGGCCCTGTAAAAGGGTAAAAGAGCATTGGGAAATAATCCATAATGAATTGAAAAAAATGTTTAAAAGTACTTTTCAAAAAAACCCAACAGAGTCCTTTTTGGTGGGGGTAATTCAGATGGAAATTCCCACGTGTCAAAAAAGGTTATTAATGTATGCCACTACTGCGGCTTGTGTTTTGTTAGCCCCAAAATGGAAATCGAGCAAAGTCCCAACTAAAGAAGAATGGCAACTTAAACTGATGGAATAAGCGCAGCTTGCGGACCTAACATATAGAATAAGAGAACAAGAAGAAAACATGTTTAAAGCAGATTGGAAAATGTCTATTGAAGATATGGAGGAATATTGTGTTTATTTGAAAATATGGGCAGCATTAAGATAAATTCAACAGTGTAAACAAGTTTTGATGGATGTAATAATGGAATACTGAATGGTTTAGTTTATATAAAATATACAGGGATTTATGTTTTGTAAAATGAACCATGGAAAGAGAAGAAGGGAAGTCATCGATATTTTAAGGTTGTTTAAATGAATGTTCTAAAATGTAAAAAAGAAAATTTAATTAAAAATTATAGAAAAAAGAAGAAGAAGGGAACCTGCATTCCCAGGGGCAGATCAAAGGGGAAGCTCCTTCCTCTCCTCTTACCAGTGAATTCTTTTTTGCACCGGTCCCGGACACTCGTCTCCAGATTTTCCAGCTGGATCTGAACTTTTTTGTAATCCCTCAGGGCCTGCTTGCTCTTCCTCCTGGAAAGAGAAACCATCACTATCATATGCCAAAGTCGATCCCTTCTACTCACAGCGTAGCTCTTTATTTCTGTGCAAGAGAATCACCCCGGGTTTTGCAACCACAAAACCAAATTAACCGTGCAAAAAGGAAACAACGAGCTGTACAGCTAGAGCCTGAGCTGGGGAAAGAGGCACACAGGCCTCTTTCCCTGGCTCGGTCTGGCAGCCGTCACAGTGTGCAGAGCAGCCCAAGTCCAAAAAACCCAGACATTTCCTTTAAAATGAAAAATCCACCCAGATGGGCATGTTGGTCCCCGAAAAGAGGACATGTTCGGGTTTTCCTGGACGTATGGCAACCCTACCCCCCATGCTGCACTTTGACGTCCCAACAATCGAGGCTTCAAAGTGCAGCATCACCTGTTGTCATAGTGAGGTCAGGTGACTGACCCTGATCACCTGTCTAAATTTGTCTGCCGGGAGTTGGGGAGATAAGGATCTGGCAGACAGAAAAGCTTCCTCGCTCCTGTCTTACAGGGTTGCTGTAAGGGATGCAACTAGATAATGCACGGGATGCACTTTGAAAGCTCCATCACCAGCTTTCCCGAACCTGGTGCCCTTCGGATATTTTGGACTACAACTCCCATCAGCCCCTGCCAGCTGCTAAGTATGATCTCTGGTGTGGAAACAGGAAGAAAGAAACCTACAAGGTTCTCACTGCTCTAAGCAACTCTGAGCAGGTCCCTACAGAAAGCAGTTGCTGCTTCAGTGCCAATGTACTCTATTCCCAAAAAGCAAATCTGTGTTGTTGTTTTTCCACAAACAGAACAGGTCACACTACCCAACTGGCTTCCCTCCCATGTAGACTGCAGTGCTTGGCTAGGCGTATGGAATATGGTCCTGCAGACAGGCCGGCAAGCACCCTCCTTCCTCCTCACCTGTAGATGAAGACGATGATGAGGACGATCAGAGCAACAAAGGAGGCGACAACCCCCAAGCCAATCTGGGCCTCCACAGGGAAGGTCAGCTGACTCTCTGTGTCATACTGCACACGGCCCAAGCGGAATTGGTTGTTGCCCATTTGAACCTGCAGGAGGTCAAGAGGATGGAAAACTGATTTCACGTGAAGATGAGAAGGAGGAGCCTCTATTATTTATTATTATTATTATTACTACTACTACTACTACTACTACTGTGGACGCGGGTGGCGCTGTGGGTTAAACCACAGAGCCTAGGGTTTGCTGATCAGAAGATCGGCAGTTTGAATCCCCGTGACGGGGTGAGCTCCCGTTGCTCGGTCCCTGCTCCTGCCAACCTAGCAGCTCGAAAGCATGTCAAAGTGCAAGTAGATAAATAGGTACCGCTGCAGTGGGAAGGTAAACAGCGTTTCTGTGCGCTGCTCTGGTTCGCCAGAAGCGGCTTAGTCATGCTGGCCACATGACCGGAAGCTGTACGCCGGCTCCCTCGGCCAGTAACGCGAGATGAGCGCCGCAACCCCAGAGTCGTCTGCGAGTGGACCTAATGGTCAGGGGTCCCTTTACCTTTACTACTACTACTATTTCCCCAAGGTATGTCCCAATCATTATCTATCTATCTATCTATCTATCTATCTATCTATCTATCTATCTATCTATCTATCTATCTATCTACACACATATATTTACTAAATTTGGGAGGGATTATAATGGTGGGTTGACACGATCTTTCAATATCACGAATAGTTCAATCTGAACAAGAAAAACAAGTGGAAGAAAAAAATAAACAAATAGATTTATCATCACTGACCATTTTATCTTTTTCACGGGGTTCAGCAAATGATGCTGTTGGAGATGCTTAAGATATGGGCTGTATATTACCGCTATAATAATTTTTTACTTTTTGTGCTTTACCTAGCTGAAGTTACTGAAACTTCAGTTCCTTCGTTAATGCATTAAAAAAAAATCATCCCATGACAAATAAAATGCTTGTTGTTATGCCTTTAGATAAGCATACCTCGTGGGCTAGCTTTTCAGATAGAGCCAAAAAACAACAACCCAGACCCTATTATACCAATATTCTAAAGTGGCAGTTTCTAAATATTTTCTGCTTTTCCCCACCAGGTGGACCCAGTGTCTCAAAAGACCAAAGATCTCCAGAACTTGGTGCTGGAAGGAGAAACCATGGTGTGGTGTTGCTAATTTGACCCTATTCTGGCAGAGTCTCCTGGAGGGTCATACACAGAATAAAGTTAAGGCACCGGAAAAAATAGGGGGCTGCCAAGATGCTCCCCGCCTGATCCCTCTCATGCGATTGCTTACGTGCAGCTACAGCAAACAGCTGGATAGGGCTCTGCACAAATCGGCATGATTAGCGGCATCAGTGATGACCATCTCTCGGGATCACCCCAAGAAGGTACCCACCAGCTCTATCTTTGTTACTTTATGCCAGTGGTTTCCAAAGAGGTAAAGGACCCCTGGACGGTTAAGTCCAGTCAAAGGTGACTATGGGGTTGTGGCGCTCATCTCTCTTTCAGGCCAAGGGAGCCAGCGTTTGTCCACAGACAGCTTTCCAGGTCATGTGGCCAGCAGGACTAAACCGCTTCTGGCGCAACGGGACACCGTGACGGAAGCCAGAGCGCATGGAAAGCCGTTTACCTTCCCACCGCAGTGGTACCTATTTATCTACTTGCACTGGTGTGCTTTTGAATTGCTAGGTTGGCAGGAGCTGGGATAGAGCAATGGGAGCTCACCCCATCGCGGGGATTCGAACCGCCGACCTTCCGGATCGGCAAGCCCAAGAGGCTCGGTGGTTTAGACCACAGCGCCCCCCAAAGAGGACCCGTTTCCAAAGAGGACAGTACTGCCAAGAGGCAAGGGGGTGGCAGGGGGCCCCTAGAGGTGTAAATGGGTCTCGGACTTTGAAAAGTCACTGGATCAAGCCCATCCATTTTTGCTGAATTAATTAAACGAAATAATTTCAATTTGATTTCGAGTAAATTGATTGTTCCTGTTTTGAATTCTATTGTGCTCTTACCATCCTTAGTGGGTCGTGCAAACCTGAATAATGCACTTTATAGGGTAGGGTCAAGGCCACAAGGGATGAGTTTATGGAACCAAGGGGGGGGGGGCGGTGACCCAAAAATGTTTGGCAACCACTGCTTTATGCGATATCCCTGCAAACCGCTTTTTACTGATGAGATCCTCAGTCCACCACAGTCTATTAGGGGAGCGACTGGGGAAAGGGAGCTGGATAAAAATAGCCCTTTCTGCTCAGAAGCTGTGCTGCTTTTTAACCTCTTGGCATTAAACCTTCGTCAAATTTTGCTTCCAACTGCAATCGAAGAAGCAGCCCACAAAGCGATAGAGTACTATTGTGAGGTAAGAGGTATAACAGAAGAGTATCCTTGCTAGGGTCTGCCACCATGATATTATTTTATTTTACAGAATGTGTGTACTACTAATATAAATAAAACCAGCATTTAAAATAAAATTATATACATTTATAAAATAAAATAACGTATTAAGAGGCATGTCAACTTTATCTATCCAAGCGAACAATATTTGACTACATGATGTGAAGCAGGCGAAAAGGGTCTCTGCTGTGTCCCCCCCCCCCAGGTTTTGCTAATTGGCGGCTCCACAAGGCCCACTTTGAAGATAAAGGACCTGTTGTTCTCAGAGGATGTGTTTTGCCCTTCCTTCCCACAGCCTCTGTCAGACGTGAATCCCTCCCACCCACCTCAACTGCTTTTAATCCCACGAGGGAACAGAAGAACACCATTTATACCCGCTTTCTCCACCCCCGACAATTCCCCACAACGCCCCAAAATTGACGATTAATCCCTATCAAGAGACCCATCGCACCCTGGTCACTGTTTCTTTGAGCTTCCGCCATCGGGAGATACAGAATAATGAAGGCGAGAACGAGCCGTCTCAAGATCAGTTTCCTTCCTAGAGCAATTTTGGCCTTAAATGGAAACTCTGGACTCTGAAATCATCTTATTTTATTTGTTATATTGTTCTGTATTGTATTGTATTGTATTGTATTGTGTTTATCAGTATTTGTAAATTATGTGGAGTGCCTTATTTGAGTTGATCTAGCAACCAAGGAATTTCGTTGTTCCCACAAGGGGACAATGACAATAAAGACTTATTCTATTCTATTCTAATAACCACATTAAAAAAACCAACTAACAACCCAACTTTTTTTCCAGTGCACCCACTTTTAGGCCCGCAAGAGTTCCTTACAGATGGAAGAAAATTATTTTCCCTTCCTTTCATCAGTCCTGGCCTATTGTGTCCTAGTTCCCAGCCCTGCAACTCTTCCTCTCCTTCGCCCACCGGGTTCCCTGTGTCCCCCACCCATAGCTGTCAACTTTCGGATTTGAAAATAAGGGATTTCCCCCAAACTTTCGGATTTGAAAATAAGGGATGCCGCGAGGGCAGTGCAATGCCACCAAGTAGCCTCGCCACCCTGCGCTCCAGAGGCTGCGCGCGAACGGGTGAGCGAAAGAGCAAGCGCATAGACGGCAGGCTGTCTGTCTGTCTGGTTGGGCGTGAGGGTCTGGCTGCACAAGGCATGCAAGCTCCGCCCCCAGTCGGTCTCAGACTCCTCATTGGCAGCTGAGCAACGCAGCTGAGGGAGGGAGAGGAGCTGCTTCCTTTGAAATCCAGGAAATTTAAAGGATATCAATAATTCGGTATAGCAGCGGGAAACGGCATTGGAATAAGGGAGTTTCCCGCAAAAAAAGGGAGGGTTGACAGCTATGCCCCCACCCCATCTCACCCAACTCTTCCCTTTCCCGCACGGTCCACCCCGCTCCCTCATCCCAGTTCAAGTTCTTCCCGTTGCCAATATCCACCCCTTACTGTGAACTCTGGCAAAGAGTCTGTGCCCTCCCGTTTGGCCCGGTGCAGAGGGGCTGGTTGCTCGGCGGGGGGTTCGCAGTAGAGGTGGTTCTTCGTCAGGGTCTTGACCGAGCAGACGCCGACTCCGATCATGGCTTTCACCTCCTCTTTGGAGATGGCCAGGTCCAGGTTCTCCCCCTGGAGGAAAGAGAACAAGGCAGTCAGGTGAAGGCATTCTGGTTTTGTCGCTCAGCGGCCCAGTTTCCATGCAACGCTAAGCCAAACCACGGTTTAGGGTTGATATATATCGCCGTTTAGCTGAAAACAGTGGCAGGACTGGAGAAGCAAAGGGATGGTTTGGCTTAGCGTGTTGTCTGAACGCAGACTTGTGGTTTGTCTCGCTCCAGGTAAACCATCATAGCCTGTAAACACGGCTTGTTCTTCATTCACAGCTTGTGGCTTGTTTTTGTCTGTTTATTATTTATATACCCCTATTCGTAAAAAAAATACCAGAGTGATTTACAACAATTGTACATGAGAGCATACGGTAAAAGCTATATGAAAAAGCTGAAGTCGGCTAACTATGAGGGGAGACAAAATATGAGCCCAGGTTTGGACAACACGCTATGCCAAACCATGGTTTAGCTCGCAGCAGTAGTAGCAGCAGGACCGGAGGAGCGAAGTGTCCACAGTCTCAACCCCAGGAACCACCCCAGTCACGTTATAACATGTTTTGGCACTGCATGCAAACTGAGCCAATTTACTTTATATCAATGCAAATTAAGTAGTGCTATCATTAAGGGTCATTACAGGCACAGATACAACTTTAAAGGTCTTGTGACTTACATAGGACAGTGGTTTATATTGCGTGACACTGGTCCATTGGTCACACAGTATCGTCTACACTAACCGGCAGCAGTTCTCCAGGGTTTCAAGCAGGGGGTCTCACTCAATCCTACCTGGATATGCTGGGGATTGAACCTACAACCTTCTGCATGCCAAGCAACTGCTCTACCACTAGCTATGACCCTTCCCCACTAAAAACAGTCTAGGGATTATGACTGCTGTCATGGATGGATTGCATAGGGGGATTAGATTTCATTAGTTTTACAATCAATTTAGCATTTCAAAATTTGACTTCCTTCTCCCCCTTTCTGTGGTTCCTTAAATGTTTTATTTTAATACCTTCTGCATATCCAAATTCATTTCACTTGCTCATTTAATTTATCTACTGCAAATATATACTCTTGTGAAACTGCAGGTTATTACAATAATCCTGCTAATGCTTTTAATCTGTTTACAATTTATCTGTAAATATTCAACAAACCATTTCCATTCTTTTATAAAAAGTTTGTTATCTTGATTTCTTATTCTTCCGGTAAGTTTCGCCCATTTCTGCATATTCTATGAGGTTTTGTAGACCAAGTTTTTGTATACAGAGACGGATGCAGAATTAGACCTTTCTTAGGAGGGACTGAGCTACCTTGGAAGAGGAGTTGTGGTCTATGTACCGGTACCAACATCTACAAGCAAGGGACAGGTGTTGCTGCTCCCTGCATGGTGGGACTGCCCCATTACCTCCACAGAGATGACGCTTCCAGGCTTGTGACGATAGGGCTTGGTGTGGTCATCCATATTGAGGGGGTGCAGGACGGGATCCACCTCATAGGAGAAGCCGCTCGGATGCACGGCGTTGAAATCGAAACTGAGGTTATCGAGCACAAACTCCAGCTTCACTTGCACGGAGAGAGAAAGCTGCTTAATGGCAGGCGTTTTGCACAGGATGAGGCTGGAGGAGTTGACCTCACAGGGCTCTTCAAACTAGGATCGGAAATAAAGGGGAGTGAACGGCTGGGCCCCGCTCTCTTCTAGACACCCCCCACCCCGGTTCTCCAGGACACCCCAGAGCACAGAGAATCCCTGGAGTGGAACTTGCTGAAAAACATCCACAGGACACTCTCTGCAGAAGACCTTGGGCACATCCCTTGTCCAGTTCCTCAATACCAAAGCCAAAAGCCAGCCTACGTTTGAGGAAACCCAAGTTCAATGTCATGGCTTAAAAATTAGCTGCTGTTTCTTTAATACAAAAGGAACTGAGTCAGTGGCCTACAATGAATCAGCAAAGCCTGCATGACTCATGCAACCTTTCACCTAAAGGTAAAGGGACCCCGGACTATTAGGTCCAGTCGTGTCCGACTCTGGGGTTGCGGCGCTCATCTCGCTTTATTGGCCGAGGGAGCCAGCGTACAGCTTCCAGGTCATGTGGCCAGCATGACAAAGCTGCTTCTGGCGAACCAGAGCAGGGCACGGAAACGGCGTTTACCTTCCCGCCGGAGCAGTACCTATTTATCTACTTGCACTTTGACGTGCTTTCGAACTGCTAGGTTGGCAGGAGCAGGGACCAAGCAACGGGAGCTCACCCCGTCGCAGGGATTTGAACCGCCGACCTTCTGATCAGCAAGCCCTAGGCTCTGTGGTTTAACCCACAGCGCCACCTGGGTCCCACAACCTTTCACCTACATATGCCTATATATATATATATAGAGAGAGAGAGAGAGAGAGAGAGAGAGAGAGAGAGAGAGAGAGATCATTGATTGTGTGTGCTGTGGGTTGGTTGGATGGTAGAAAGCTGGTTGCGTTTGATATATATAAAAGCTGTCGGTCATACAGTGGTACCTCTGGTTACGTATTTAATTTGTTCCGGAGGTCCGTTCTTAACCTGAAAACATTCTTAACCTGAAGCACCACTTTAGCTAATGGGGCCTCCCGCTGCCAGTGTGCCGCCACTGCCTGATTTCTGTTCTCATCCTGAACCAAAGTTCTTAACCCGAGGTAATATTTCTGGGTTAGCAGAGTCTGTAACCTGAAGAGTCTGTAACCTGAAGCGTCTGTAACCTGAAGTGTATGTAATCCGAGGTACCACTGTAATTGGAGAAGACTTTTTTTAGAATAAAAGCAGGAGTGTCCTAGTCTCGTGTAGGACCCTGGCAGAGACACATGCCAGCTGGCATGTTCTCTCCTTCCTGGTCGGTAGTTCGGGAGCTTCAAAAGCTTTCTTCTGCCCGAACATCACAGCGACTGATACAAAGAAGCATCAGCACACTTAGGGACCCGCAGAGTCTTCGCAGCATGTGTAAACAGACTTCAGCAACTCAGCATTGTGGCTAATCTACTTTATTTACACATAAACACACACGGAGCACTGCAACATGGCTCCCTCTCTCTCTAGCATCAGACCGCAAAGAGAAAGAACAAAGGACAATAGTCCCACTTCACAGAACACAGTAACACAAACATACTGTCTCCGTCACTTCCCACTCTGTGGAATGAAAACATATACCATCATGTGATAGACAACAATCCCATGACTGCAGACACGGGGAATGAATCTCCAACAGAAAGCTGGTTGCGTTTGATATGTATAACAGCTGTCGGTTGTAATTGGAGAATACTTTTTTTAGAATAAAAGCAGCATTCTGCAAAGTACCGTACTCTTTTTCAAGGACTTTTTGTGCCGACTAGGGTGTGAGGACCAGGCAAAGGAGGTCAGAACCTTTTTCCTTTTCAAACACTGACATTCAAATCCCCCTTTGATCATCTGACTGGTCACTCTCAGAACAGGATGTGGGACTAGATAGGTCTTTGGCTGATCCAGCAGAGGGGTTTTTTTTGTCTGTGTGTTCAGCCTTCAAGTTCACTGGGTGAACTTGGGCCAGTCACGTTCTCTCTCTTCACAGGGCTGTTGTAAGATTAAACAATTATTATTATTTCTTGCGAGAGGCAGAGGCAGGGAGAAAACATGTTCACCACCCTGAGGTCCTTAGAAGAAGGGTAGAATCTAAAGGAAATGAATAAGGTCTGTCCCAAAAACGCTTTGGTATTAAAAAGGGGGAAATCCAAAACGCCACTAGGCCTGCAATGAGAAGTGTATTGTAATAATAATAAATGGACCCATTTTTGCTACCCTTTAATCTGCAACCTGAGGCAGCCGCAGATCCATCACAGAACAGAATAAAACACTTGTAAACATTGCACTGGCAAACCTACTTGCTGGACGCTGCAGAGGGCATTCTCAGGGCATTCGGTATCCGGAATAATCCTGCGCCACCTGCCCAAGCCCCGGCGTCGGCGCTCCAGCGGAGAAACCGTGACGCGGATTTTGGGCCACTGCACGACATCAAGGTTGTGCCCACGAACTCGGATCTCTCTCCCACCACTGAAATACACACACAGACACGTTAGTGACTACAACCAGTGCAGATCTGAGGGCCTGCAGCGTCAAGATTTGCCCTTTAAGGCAAATGCTGCGGCTCGGTGGAAAAGCACCTGCTTTTCATTCAGAAGGTCCCAGTTCAACATCTGGCATCTCCAGGTAGGGCAAAGGAAGATTCCTACCTGAAAAGCTGGAGAGCCGCTGCTGGCCAGAGTAGGCAATACTGAGCTGTATGGCCCATTGGTCTTACCTCTCTCTACAAACCAACCAGCTTCCTGCAGCTGATTGCTTTCCTGATCACAGTGTGCTGTCAGGCAACTTTGGGAAGCTGACAGGCCTTGTAAGGTAAAAGGTAAAGGACCCCTGGATGGTTAAGTCCAGTCAAAGGCGACTATGGGGTTGTGGCGCTCATCTCACTTTCAGGCCGAGGGAACCGGCGTTTGTCCACAGACAGTTTTCCAGGTCGTGTGGCCAGCAGGATTAAACCGCTTCTGGCGCAATGAGACACTGTGATGGAAGCCAGAGTGCACGGAAACGCCATTTACCTTCCCACTGCAGCGGTACCTATTTATCTACTTGCACTGGTGGGCTTTCGAACTGCTAGGTTGGCAGGAGCTGGGACAGAGCAACGGGAGCTCACCCCCGTCGCAGGGATTCGAACCGCCGACCTTCTGATCAGCAAGCCCAAGAGGCTCAGTGGTTTGGACCACAGCACCACCTGCATCCCTTGTAATTTATCCTGTCTGAATACAGATTTCCAGCCATGTTAGCCTGCACTACAGTCAAAACAACAGAGTCTCGTGACACCTTTAAGCAGTGGTTCTCAAACTTTTTTCCCTCTGAGCCACACTTTCAGAATAAAAATTTGCTCATGCCATGCCAAATATGTGCATTGGTAAGAAATACATTGGAAAACAAAAAGAAACAACTCCAAGCTGTGTTTGATTTATAGCGTAGAACATAACTCTTCATAATATGATCACGGGGCATCCAGAAAGTATAAAATAACGCAGCTACATAAGAACACGAATCATTCCCAAAATATAATATTGATCGCCCTTGAATCTTCCCGCAACAATTGCCACCCTCTCCCTTTGAGAACCACTGGCTTAGAGGCAAACAAATTCCCAAGCTTGCTGGTCTTTTAAACTGTGATTGCATTGATTAAACTGCTTTTGCTTTTATTTGTCCCATTTCCCTCTTCCTCCTCCCCCCTCTCACAAGGTGGGGGTAGCTGTCGAAGGCAAAGGAAGGGTGGTCTGATGATACCGAAGTGATGGAGTAGGTAGGTGGAGTGAGAAACAAAACGGTCAAAGACTCAATCATTTTTTTAAAAATTCAATTTTAAAAAATTGCCTTACAAACTTGTCTTGGCGGGGACGGACAAGTCATTTACCTCTGGAAACTCTTGGCTGGTTCTGCGTACGTGATGTTGGGGTCCAGTGTGTATTTGAAGCGGGGGTGCTCCAAACTCCGTTCCTGATCCCCGTACTTGATTGTGACGTTGAGTTCCACAGATGCGTTACTGGCGCTAGTCAGGCACTGCAGCTCCTTCTCTTGTACTTCAGAATGACTTGTGGGGGCGAGAGAGAGAAAGAGAAAAGGGGCTGGTTTCAATTTAAGTATCGTATATTCAGCCACTCGCCTAGAAAATCTATTCTAAACTAGTGTTGTTCAGCCTTCAGTCCCCAAGAACTGTTGGACTACAATTAGCCATTGTTCCTGACCGCATCGGGCTAAGCTGTGGTTGGGGATGATGGGAGTTGTAGTCCAAACACCCTTGCTAGTTGTTGTTGTTGTTCTTGTTGTTCTTGATTTGCCTAGGCTGAGTGGCCTCCAAACTATCAGGGCCCACCCAAAGGAGGTGAGGAGAGCACCCAAAGATCTGACTTGGTGAAAGGCCTCTTCCTTATTTCTCCAGAAATATGTTGCTATATCTGGCTAGTAACAACAGGGAAATTGCTGCTTTCTTCCTCATTCCTGAGCAGGTAGGAGAAGAAAAAGAAGAAGAGTTTGGATTTGATATCCCACTTTATCACTACCCGAAGGAGTCTCAAAGCGGCTAACATTCTCCTTTCCCTTCCTCCCCCACAACAAACACTCTGTGAGGTGAGTGGAGCTGAGAGACTTCAGAGAAGTGTGACTAGCCTAAGGTCACCCAGCAGCTGCATGTGGAGGAGCGGGGAATCGAACCCGGTTCACCAGATGACGAGTCCACTGCCCTAAGGAGTCTCCAAGCAGCTAACATTCTCCTTTCCCTTCCTCCCCCACAACAAACACTCTGTGAGGTGAGTGGGGCTGAGAGACTTCAGAAAAGGGTGACTAGTCCAAGGTCACCCAGCAGCTGCATGTGGAGGAGCGGAGACGCGAACCCGGTTCCCCAGATTACGAGTCCACTGCTCTTAACCACTACACCACACTGGCTCTCAGTAGAAGTACACCTGTTTTTCCTTGTTCAGGTGGCAATGTTACCTTAAAACAGGGATGGAGAACTTTGTGACCCTTCCGGAACCTGTTGGATTTCCCAGCAGAAGCAGTCCGTACGGCCAATGGAAACCAACATCTAAGGAGGCCGCAGGTTCCCCAACTCTACCTTGGAACTATTCTGAAAATGCTGACCCAAAGCCAACTCTGGCTTATGACAGAGGGTCCCCATGGCTTACAATGCCCCTACAACCTAGAAAAACGTGTCGGGGGCTATGTCCCAATAATCCAAATCAACGACCACCCTGAGCCATTAGCCTGATGTGGACAAATTGGGGGGGGGGGCGAGTAGCAGCCTGCTGCCCGGCGCCGTTTCTTACATATAGCAGGGAAAGCGTCCGACCAGAATGCTGATTTTGCTGGCACTGCCAGTCAGCAGCTTGGATCCCGTCAGTGTGAGGCAGGTTCCTCCAGCCTTGGGGCCTCGTGTTGGGTAAATGGATTTCAGCTCTGGGTTCTGAGCAAAAAGGAGAGGAAGGAAAGAAGGAACATTCAGCCAAAGGAATTCAAGAGGAGGAGGAGAAGAGTTTGGATTTGATATCTCCTTTCCCTTCCTCCCCCACAACAAACACTCTGTGAGGTGAGTGGGGCTGAGAGACTTCAGAGAAGTGTGACTAGCCCAAGGTCACCCAGCAGCTGCATGTGGAGGAGCGGGGAATCGAACCCGGTTCACCAGATTACGAGTCTACCACTCTTAACCACTACACCACACTGGCTCTCAGGGAACAACACTCCTGGCTTGGGCTGCACATCGAAGGGGAGCGCAAGGAGGAGGCCCAATGGCCCATCTTGTCCAGCATCCTGTTGGTGCCACTGGGAAGCCAGCAAGCAAGACCTGATCACAAGAGCAGTTCTCCCCACCAGAGATTCCCAACAACGGGTGCTTTTAAGAGGCCTCTGACAGCGGAGGTAGAACATAGCTACTGTTTCTAGTAGCCACAGAGAGCCTATAGAAATATGAAGAGGAGCCCGGCTGGATGAGGCTGTGTCTCCTTCAGACCGGTGGCATTTTTTAACACTGCCGAAAAAGGATGACTTTGGGCATATGCTGTGTTTGCAGCTCCTTAGCTGCTTGTGCACTTGCTGCCCAGGAAACAAAAACCTTTCTGGCAACCATTTCTGGGAAAATACGGAGCAGCAGGTTCTCAGGGGCTGGTGGCAAAGCCGTCCATTTGTAAGGGCCACGGGTGGGAAAAAGAAGCCCTGGGGAACCTCAGGCCATGGGCCTAATGTGGTCCTCCAGGCCTCTCTATCTAGCACTCAGGACTCTCCCCCAGGCCACATGCCTCGCTAGCCTTTGCTCTGCACCCTCCTCGAGTGTTTCCTGCCCGCCTAAAATGTTCCCTTGATGGTCCCTTTACATGAGTAAACTTAATATTTACTGATCCACTCGCTTTTGCTTCTGGCCCCACCCACCGCTGGCATGTGGCCCCAGGGCGGCGGCCTGGAAAGCAATGCAGCCCTCGGGCCGAAAAATGCTACTTGCTCCTGAGGTGGCTGCTCTACGCAACTAGGGTGTTCTGTGCACAAAGGCGCTCCTATCTACATTCAAAGTGTTGGTCCTGACCTTTAGAGCCCTAGACGGCCTCGGCCCAGTATACCTGAAGGAGCATCTCCACCCCCATCGTTCAGCCCGGACACTGAGATCCAGCGCCGAGGGCCTTCTGGCGGTTCCCTCACTGCGAGAAGTGAGGTTACAGGGAACCAGGCAGAGGGCCTTCTTGGTGGTGGCACCCACCCTGTGGAACGCCCTCCCATCATGTCAAAGAGATAAACAACTACCTGATGTTTAGAAGACATCTGAAGGCAGCCCTGTTTAGGGAAGCTTTTAATGTTTGATGTTTTATCGTGTTTTTAATATTCTGTTGGGAGCCGCACAGAGTGGCTGGGGAAACCCAGCCAGATGGGCAGGGTATAAATAATAAATTTATTATTATTATTATTATTATTATTATTATTATTATTATTATTACATGCACCACGCAATGTGTTGCTGACGCCAGGGCTAGCAGGGCATGGTCTGTCTCCCTAATCATGTTTACTGTATGTGTGGAGCATGCATGAATAGGACCACGATGTCTCACTGCATTCTGAGTTTCCTGGTTCCTGCAAGCGGCACTGGGGAAACGTGCATTATGTCGGCATCACAACATACTGGATAAGACTAGGTCAAAAATTTGGGGGCATCTTATACATGGATACATCTCCTCTCCTCCCTCCCCCATTTTCTTAAATCAGAGCCCCCCCCCAAAAAAATAGGGGGCGTCTTATACATGGGGGCGTCTTATAGGCGAAAAAATACAGTATACAGGTGAAACTCGAAAAATTAGAATATCGTGGAAAGGTTCATTTCTTTCAGTAATTCAACTTAAAAGGTGAAACTAATATATGAGATATCGACTCATGAAATGCAAAGCGAGATATGTCAAGCCTTTATTTGTTATAATTGTGATGATTATGGCGTACAGCTGATGAGAACCCCAAATTAACAATTTCAATTTGGGGTTTTCATCAGCTGTACGCCATAATCATCACAATTATAACAAATAAAGGCTTGATATATCTCGCTTTGCATGTGATGAGTCTATTAAACTCCAGTAGCTAATAAAAACAATTGCTTACATAAATGGACTTTTCCACGATATTCTAATTTTTCGAGTTTCACCTGTATTCCTTTGCTATTATGGGGAGGAGGGACTTCCTCTTTTTATCTGGCAGGCCACGGCCGTTCCTGCAACCAGCTAGCTTTAGCCTGGGAGTTGCTGTCCAGAGACGGGGGCCCCTTACCTGGTAAGTAAACACATGTCCAGAGACTCCCTGTCCTCCTCCGGGAACCTCCACGACCACATGCCCAGACCTCTCTACGCCGCTTCCGCCCGTGGTGCACACGATACTGCAGGACAAGGGCAGAAGAGAGGATGGAGAAGAATCCCCCACCAAGGTGCACCACATGGGCTGCTCTAAACCTGAGTTAATGAGAGGGGGGGCACTTTTAGCTCTCGTCCTGGCCAAGGAGGAGACGTCACCCGCCTGAACAGTCGCGATGCCAAACGATCTCCCCTGCTTCCTCTGCCCCACGTGGCTCGGCCCGCTTGCGTGAGCCATGTGGGAGAGAGCGAGCTGGGCAAAGCACTTTTCTGCAGCGCCAACAGACGGTGGTATGGATCGCACAAGGTTGCTGTTTGGTTATGGGGATTTTGGGGGTGGGGTTGGCATTCCTGATGCACAGCGACTTGTCTCTGGGCACCTACCAGTTCCGTCATTCTATGTACGGCATTGCATCAACCTCATTTTCAGTCTAGAGCAGGGGTAGGCAACCTAAGGCCCGTGGGCCAGATGCGGCCCAATCGCCTTCTCAATACGGCCAAGGGACGGTTCGGGAATCAGCGTGTTTTTACATGAGTAGAATGTGTGCTTTTATTTAAAATGCATCTCTGGGTTATTTGTGGGGCATAGGAATTCGTTCATTTTTTTGTTCTTTCCAAAATATAGTCTGGCCCCCCACAAGGTCTGAGGGACAGTGGACCGGCCCACGGCTGAAAAAGGTTGCTGACCCCTGGTCTAGAGGAACCACTTCAGGCAAGTTCCTTTATCCCTCTCCTCTTGGGCCCCTCAGACAGACACCAGCTTAGGAGATGGCTCAGAGTCAACACAGAACAGAATCCCTGCACTCTGCATGGCAGATGGGTGTGACCAGAGTTGGTGTCTCCGCTGCGTCAAGATCAGAACGGACCAGAACCATGCCACATGTTCGATAAGACGCACCTGCCAACCCTATAAACCAGGCATGTCCAAAGTCCATTTGGGGGGCCTGATTCAGCCCCCCGGCAGTTTATTTATTGGGGTAATGCTCAACAACTTAAACCCTAATAAAAGCTGAACAACTTCAATTCTAAAAAAAGGTGAACAACTTTGGGGGGAACCCTAAAAAAAGCTAAGCAACTTTGGTTGGCCCTCACGCATGTTCACTTCATCAAATCTGGCCCTCTTTGAAAAAAGTTTGGGCACCCCTGCTAAACCTCCCTCCCTGTCCCTTTAGTAGCGAACGGCGTCAACTATCAAGGCTTCTCTGCTAAGATTTTTTTTGCAGATTTCTTTCTCCAAAATGCAACTTCAGGAACAGGAGATTAGGAGGCAGGCAAATCAACGGGGAGTGAATCACAGGATAATCGGGTGTCAACCTTGCCCAAATAACATGGCGCAAGGCAGCGCTACTATTTCTCTTATTAATAATAATCATAATAATCATAATTGCAATTTGTTAGACGTTTTACCTTGCCCAAGGCAACCTGAAGCAACTTACAACAACCCAGTCAAGAGTGCTGAGAGTAATTTGGTAGTTCTGCCCCCTTATTGGCCAGGAGGCATAAGAAGGCGGCCCGAAAGCTTGTCCAAAGGTGGGGTTTGGGGTTTCTTGACGGTATAGATCTTACATGAGTTTGGCCAAACTGCGAGAGGCAGTGAAGGATAGGCGTGCCTGGCGTGCTCTGGTCCATGGGGTCACGAAGAGTTGGACACGACTGAACGACAACATAGATCTTACACTTCCTTGAACGTGTCAGTTCCTGTTTCCTTTCCACCCAACACCTGTCCTGCAGTCTTCTAGCCTGCCCCTGTCTACCTGCCTTTCCTATCTGGGACTGATCCTTGGAAGAAGCCGCTTGTGCTAAAGCTACCATTCGATGCAAACGCAGTGGAATTAGAAGGATCTGGCTGAAAGAGAGGATTTTCTTTCCAAAAGCACTGCTATTTATTTATTTTTTTAAGCGTGGGGGAGAATGGAAATTTCCACCTGTTGCTGCCTAGGTCATGATGGAGAGCCGAGTATCAGCTCCCTCCTGTGAGCCCCTGGGAAAGGCACTTACCTGCTAGAGATCTCGTACACCAGAGCATCAACCTCACAGGGGATTCCGGCCACAGTGACTCTCCCAGCAATGTCTTGGTGCTTCTGACCAAGGTTTGAGCCGGTGATGGTGATTCTGGTACCCCCTTCAACCAGTCCAGTCAAGGGATAAACCTGAGAAGGACAGAGTGAAACGTGTACAGAGGAGGGCAACCAAAATGGTCAAAGGCCTGGAAACGATGCCTTATGAGGAACGGCTTAGGGAGCTGGGTATGTTTAGCCTGGAGAAGAGAAGGTTAAGGGGTGATATGATAGCCATGTTCAAATATATAAAAGGATGTCATATAGAGGAGGGAGAAAGGTTGTTTTCTGCTGCTCCAGAGAAGTGGACACGGAGCAATGGATTCAAACTAAAAGAAAGAAGATTCCACCTAAACATTAGGAAGAACTTCCTGACAGTAAGAGCTGTTCGACAGTGGAATTTGCTGCCAAGGAGTGTGGTGGAGTCTCCTTCTTTGGAGGTCTTTAAGCAGAGGCTTGACAGCCATCTGTCAAGAATGCTTTGATGGTGTGTCCTGCTTGGCAGGGGGTTGGACTGGATGGCCCTTGTGGTCTCTTCCAACTCTATGATTCTATGATTCATCCATGTCAAATTAAAAGCCGGGGAGAATGCAGGTGTTTTTGGTGCCAGGTTAAAAAAAAAATGTAACCTCTATAGGGAAGGGAATCTTAAAACTAGGGAGCTTCCAAACAAAAAGGCCCTGCCCCGTGTTCCCACTAGCTAAACCTCTTTTGGTGGTGGGGCGCATAACAAGACCTTGGGAAATGATACCAGCCTACGGGAAGGCTCATGAGTTAACATTTCTATCCCCAGCTTTTCAGGACTCAAGCGTCAATGCTTAAAATTCTCCACTTCTCTGCCCTAGATTGCTCTTCTCATCTCTTGCTATCGGCATGAGCTTATCTCCAACACAGGCGTCTCTGCCTTTCATCTCCCTCTCCCACGCTCTCCGTGTTTTGTCTCTGTGCTGCTCTCCGGAGCCTTCACTTCCACTCTGCCCTCTATTCATTAAGCCTCTGCCGAAGTTCATCTTCCAAGACCTACTTCCTCTGCAAAGATTGCCCTTCTTTTAAAATTTAAATGGTATTGATTCCTCTCTTCAAGGTTACTTCTGCTATAATCCCTTGCAAACACACAAGGGAGCTGGGGAAACCATTCCCTGATTACGGGGTCTCAGAGATGCTTCTCACGATAAATCCACATGAGCAGGTCTCTTATCCTGCCCCACATTCATTCTGCAGGCAAAAAAAAAAACAACAACCAAAAATACTTATGTGGCTGCTCTTCATAAATTATATTTTGCACATGTGCTTTGTACACTGGACTCAGCTTCCTGAACTGCACCGCCCTTCATAAAACAGTGCATTGGGCTGAGCTGAAAGAGGGTGAACTTTTGTCAACGTTTTCCACAGCTTCCTAAAGCAGCAATTCTTTTGGTGACCAATGAGGCAAGACTGGAAAGTGCTTGCCAATTCAGCCAACACTGCCCCCATTCTAACTTGGCATCCTTTGCCCCTTGTGACATAATCAGGTAGCCAAATCTGACTTGCTATTGTGAGGAAATTCCATTCGGCATGTGATCCCTGATTGGCTGGGATCACCCCTCCGAAAGGAAGGAGCACCATCACGCACAATTAGCTTTGTTAACCCCACGTGAGAGCGATGCCCCCCAATCTGATTCCCTATGTAGTGCCGTTGTGATGTCGTCTCCTTCACTACATGATCCCTGATTGGTTGGAATCACAAAAGTCACTATTCCCAGGAAACTATAAAGCAGGTCAGCAATAACTTGCAAGAACAACAACTACCAGACTTTTAGAAGACATCTGAAGGCAGCCCTGTTTAGGGAAGCTTTTAATGTTTGATGGATTATTGTGTTTTAATATTTTGTTGGAAGCCGCCCAGAGTGGCTGGGGAAGCCCAGCCAGATGGGTGGGGTATAAATAATAAATTATGATGGTGGTGGTGGTGGTGGTGGTGTCAATGAGGTTTATTCAAAGAAACAAAACACCTCAGGCCTAGTGAGCCCAGCAGCTCTTCCCAGTACGTCATGCCCTGATGAGGCAGTTGCAAGAATGGAAGGTCCTTGCCTTCCCACAGCTCTCTTAAGTCGCCTCCTCCCCCAGGTCCTTCCCAAGCAATCTGAGACTCTGGTACCTTGTCTGTCTCTGCTCCACCCTCTTCATACCTCTGTGGGTTCTGGGAGATCGGGAGGGGGGGGAGAGCAGGAGGGGGACAGTCCCTGGCTTCTTCATCATCCTGACTCATCCCCAGCCTCCGCTTCTGCCTCTGATCCTGAACTGCTCTCTACCACAGTCTCTTCCTGCTCACTAAACCCTGTCGCCCCTTCAGCTTCTGACACCTCCTCCTCCGAGTCTGCTCCCTCTTCTCCCTCTGGCCACTCATCATCATCACACCACCATTCCCCGGACTCTGAGTCTTCCTCTCTTGGGGTTTCCCCAGCTGGTGCCTCCCACCCCTCCTCTGCATCCAGCCAGTCCATAACACATAGGTGGGACAGAGTTTGGCTGAAACGAGGCATCCGCCTACGCTCCTAAATGCCAGGCTGCACAAAACGGGTGGGGATTCATGCCATTCTCCCTCTGCCGAGGGGGCAGCTGCTTTCCCGCATATCAAATTTGCCAAGGCAAAAGTAGCTGCCCCCACTTCAATCGCAACCTTGGCTACCCTCGTCGGGCCATTTGGGAGCATCCTGGATCCCTGCCGGTTTTCTCCGCCAGACACCTGGCTCCTGCCCCACAGCGCTGTTACTCACGGCGTGAATTAGGGGAGCCGGGCATGTGTCCGCCACCTCTTCTTTGCAGGAGTCGTGGAAGAGACAGCTGGGCTGCTCCCCGCTGCACCACACGCAGCCGTACTTGGCATCGGCGGTCTGGCAGCGGCTGCAGTCCAAATGCCCCACAGAACAATTGTACAGGGTCACTGCGGAGAACGAGAGAGAGAGAGAGAGAGAGAGAGAGAGAGAGACGGGTGAGTCCCCGCTAGCACAGTCCTCTGGATGCGGAAATTAGGTAATGCGGACAAAGGGGCATAAAAGAGGCCAGGGTGTGGGGGTATCACATTCCTTCCCTCCCTCTTTGCTCGCCCTAGATGGTAGGACCCAAACCAATGGATTGAAATTACAAGAGATTCTGGCTAAACACCAGGAAGACTCTTCTGGCGGTGAAAGCTGTTCTACAGTGGAACGCACTCCCTCGGGAAATGGTGGGCTCTCCTTCCTTGGAGGTTTTTAAGCAGAGGATGGGTGGTCATTTGCCAGGGGTGCTTTAGCTGCAATTCCTGCATTGTAGGGCAGGGGAAACATGTCCCGTTTCACCTTGTCCTGGCTGCCACTCCTGCCATACCTATCACTGCCGGCACAGCTTCTCCACGCTCCTTACAGCCTCCGCCCCTGGTGGAGAAGCGGCATTGGCACTGGTGCCAATTTCGGGCAGGATCAAATGAGATACCGGCGCTGCTTCTACACGGGGCTGCCACTAGGGGGGGCTTTCTGCCGCCTGAGACGGCCGCCCCAGTTCGCCTAACGGCAGAGCACTACGCAACTGGATTTGCAACTAGACTGCAACTCCCATCAGCCGCAGCCACGGCTGCTGTGCTAGGTGGAGATGATTGCAGCTGCAGCTCGAAACATCTGGAGGGCACCAGGTTGGGGAAGACTGACCTAAAGCTGCAGCGATTCCCGGTCTCCCCCTTTTACCAGCTCCAGAACCCCCACGATTTCCCCCGTGCCCCTTTTCCTGTACCGTGGAGATCATCGACGCTGTCCACACGCAGGCGCCTCTTCCGCTGCACGAAAATCACGGCACTGAATTCGAGCTGGGGGGCTGAGTAGCTGTACTGAAAGAGAGACCAAAGGCAAATCAATAAATCGGTATTACATAGGGTTGGGAGAGTCACCGCAGCCCAACTCCATGCAATGCAGGGATGCCTTCATCTTAGTAAAATAAGGGAAGGGGGAATAGTTCAGCTGTTTGCCTTCAGAACAAAAAGGTTTTAATAAGAGAATGTTATTTTTCTTGGACCTCCAGACGCTGCGGCATTTGCAGGCAGAGGGAGACCTTGTACAGTTATGGAGAGTCTCCTCTTTGCAGAGGTCCGATGGTCCCCCTTCCTGCTTTTGGGTGGGTTTAATAAAACCTTCATTTCAACAGGCCTTCACAGGATGACTTACTGGGTGGGCTTTTTAAAAATTGCTTTCCTGCTAGTTTTACCACTGCTGTTTCAATTGGGGCTTCTAAAAATGTGACTTTAGACTGATCTTCTGATTTATTTTTAATATCCCAACCAGCTGCATCCAAGGGAGAGAGGATGGGCCACTCCATCGCCTGGCTGGGACCCGCTGAGAATTGGCTCCTCCTCTCTCCAGAAATCCTTCCTCCATTGGTCATTCCACCCAGCCTTTTATGAAGAATCAGTGCCTGATTTTGCTTGGTCTCAGGATCCCTCCATGTTTTGTCTCATGACTCTTGGGCCCTGATGCTTCTGGCTGCTGAGAGTAGGTGGGTTATGAACTCTTTATAATGTGAGTGGGCATTGTTATCTTGGAAGAGGTTCAGTAGGGCCATTTCTGGGGTGACTTCTAAAACTTGCTTAGCTACTTTGCATATTTCTTGTACGACTGATGTCCAGAAGAGTTGGATTTTGGGACATTCCCACCACATGTGGAGGTATGTGCCTGTGGAGGTGCAGCCTCTCCAGCCTTTTGGTGAGGCTCCTGGGTGTATCAGCGCCAGTTTCCGTGGTGTTAGGGACCATCTGTGAGTTTCAGGGTGGGTTCTTTTCTTTTCGATGATATGGATTTAAAGGGGGGTTTAGACCACATTCTAGTCCATTGGGTGGGGTTCATTTCATAGCTAGGGATCATGGGAGTTGTAGGCCAAAACATCTGGAGGGCCGCAGTTTGGGGGTGCCTGTTATAGACCAACTAAGTTTGTTCTTGGTATGAGTTTGAGTATCTGAAGAAGTGTGCATGCACATGAAAGCTCATACCAAGAACAAACTTAGTTGGTCTGTAAGGTGCTAATGGATTTTTTTTTATTTTTTTAATATAATAAAATAATAATAATAATAATAATAAATAATTTATTATTTGTACCCTGCTCATCTGGCTGGGTCTCCCCAGCCACTCTGGGAGGCTTCCAACAAAAATAATAAATACATTAAAATGTCACATATTAAAAGCTTCCTTAAACAGGGCTGTCTTCAGTTGTTTATCTCTTTGACATCTGAAGGGTGACATTTCTAGGTGTACACATTGCTTTGTCTCGTTTTCTATAATGTATGGGATTATGTGGCGATGTAGTATAGTTCTATGTTGGGGATTCCCCATCCTCCTTCTGAGGAGGGCAGGCGCAGGTATTTGGGGTTTATTCTTGGGGGGGGGTTTGTGCGCGAGGTGATAACTACTCCCCTTTATGAAGATTCTGAGGTCAGCATTCATGGCAACTCGAGCACAGGCTCCACTTCCGTGAAGGCCTTACCTGGTGCAGCTGGCATGTGATGTAGCAAAGGGATGGATTGGTTTCGTCCTGTTCGATATACGCCTCCACGCTCAAGGTCTTCCCTTCCAGGACCAACACACATTCATATTCCCATAGATTATCCTTTTAAAAGACGGAAGAAGCACAGGGGCTGAATCCTACGAACCCTCGCTGCGGTGCTAAGCTCCCTACAACATTGTGGGTGACCCCTGTTCACTTTCATCCTCTACGGCTAATTCCCCATGTCAGTGTCTCTATGTTCAGTCCTGTAGCAGAGCAAGCAGCTTCTGGGAGAGAAGCATTCGCAGATTGCCAACTACTTGGCCCACTTCCAGCATCTTTTAATGGGATGGACTGTTCCTGCTCATCCACACAGGTGCTCAGGGCACAGGTGGGCTCCCTTTATTACTGCTGAAGATAATTTGTTGGGGGAGGGGTCTGCATGCCAGGAGTGGGTGAGGCCAAAGCCAAAAGCAGGCGGGGCCATGTCTCTCTAGATGACGGAACGTATCAAATATCCCTCCAGGCAGCTCACAGTTGCATTTAACAAGAGAGATTTGCCGCCATTGTGTCTCTACCTTGGACCCAAGGGTTAAAAATCAGTGCCAGCATTGGATCAGCTCTTAAGGACAGATCACTGGCAGAGGACATACCCCCGGGTATAGGGTGGTATATAAAATAAATAAATAAATAAATAAATAAATAAATAAATAAAATTTTGAGCACAGAAAGTCCCAAGTTCAATTCCTGGTATCTCCAGGCAGGGGCGTACCCAGGATCAAAACTGGGGGGGGGGGGGAAGCCATGGTCGTTCAGGTTTGCTTTGAATGGACGCTGATCATTTTTGCTTCTGGGGTGGGGGCAGCTGCCTTCTAGGGGGGGCAGCTGCCCCCTCTGCCCCCCCTGGGTACGCCCATGTCTCCAGGTAAGCCTGGGCGTGTATCCACTGCCGGAAACCCTAGAGAGCTGCTGCCAGTCAGTGTTGGCAATACTGAGCTAGTTGGGCCAATAGTCAGACTTGGTGAAACACAGCTTCCTATCCTTATCCCGGATGTCGCCTTTCTCTTAGCCAGTTCTGATATGGTTGTTTCCTATTATTAATATTCCTATTAATATTATTATTATTATTATTATTATTATTATTATTATTATTATACCTGTGGGTAGAGGGTGGTATAATAATAATAATAATAATAATAATAATAATAATAATAATAGAAGAAGAAGAAGAAGAAGAGTTTGGATTTGATATCCCGCTTTATCACTACCCGAAGGAGTCTCAAAGCGGCTAACATTCTCCTTTCCCTTCCTCCCCCACAACAAACACTCTGTGAGGTGAGTGGGGCTGAGAGACTTCAAAGAAGTGTGACTGGCCCAAGGTCACCCAGCAGCTGCATGTGGAGGAGTGGAGACTCGAACCCGGTCTCCCAGATTAGAGTCTACCGCTCTTAACTACTACACCACACTACACCACACTGGCTCTCCAGGATTTATATACCACCCTTCATCAAAAGATCTCAGGGCAGTTCACAAGATTAAAAACACAAGAAAAAAGCACAATAGTTATAAGAAAAGCAACGATAACAGCAATCCTTCCCTTTGAAAGTTTTTTGCTAAGCATCTTCATAAGCAGAGTTTTGCACCGCCTCCCCCCCAAAGTGCCTGAGCTCAGTCTCTAGGCTTACCTGGTAGAGGTGGAAGTTGCTCCCTATCAGCGTGATCTTTCTCTGCACATTGACGGGCATCAGCGAGGACCCCTGAATGCCCCGCACACAGGGACAGGCTTCCGGTCCCTGGCTCAGCTCCTCGTTCTGAAAGGACACAAGCAAGGCAGAAAGTAGTAAGAAAGAGATTTGCCCACATAGCTTTGTTGTTGCTGCTGCTCCAAAATACATCCAGCCAGAAAAAGAAAGAGAGGGGATCAGAAATGTTACGGCACCGTTGGAAAATGGAAGGGGCTTGGATGAGATGACCCTTTGGGTCTCTTCCAACTCTACAGTTCAATGACTCTATGAAACGGGAGGCTGACTCTTTCAACCATGCTGGAAAGGCCGTGGATTAGGGAACCATTAAAATATGTTTCCATGGCAGATTGCAGCAGTGTATTGCAGTTGTTTCTGTCGGGCCTTAAATAATCCTTCACCAACATGGGGTCCTCCAAGTGCTTTGGACTACAACTCCCATCAGCCAACGGGGGAGGGCCACAGGCTGGTGAAGGCCGCAATAAAAATAGTTTGAACACAGCCTACCTTAAGGCAGGGCTGGGCAACCTGCGGCCCTAAGACCATGTGCAGCCCTTGGCCCAATTTCATGCACCTTTGGTTTTGCCTCCAACCATGCCTGCCCACCATTGTGCATGGGACCCATGGCAGATGACCCCCCCCCCCACAGGGGAACACACCCCTCAACAACAACAAAAGGTTGCTCCCTGCCTCGCAAAGTTCCAGTTCTCAAGTTTCTAGTCCTCATGCCTGAGGTTCTCGAGACTCACCAAGTCGAGAAACCCAGGCGCGTCGTACTGGTAGTCCAGGCCCGGGTTGAGGATTCTGGGGATATCAGAGACGTCGCTCTCCGAGGAGTCCCCGTCGCCCGAGAGAAGGATGGAGGCGGAGAAGGAGGACGTGTCGTTCTCAGGCGGCAGAGAATCCATCCATTCCGCACTGTCCTCGAGCTCAGAGCTGTCCCCCGGAGGCCAGTCGGGAAAGCCCGTAGCAGGGGGCGCCTCAGAAGTCGCGAGCTCCGTCTCCAGATCTTCCGGACGCAAGTCAGCCGAAGAGTTGGGGGCGCTTCCTGTCTGGTTGGGGGCGAGGGAAGTTGGGGCGGGAGAGGTGTGGGCCTCAGGGGCAGGCGATGGAACCGTCGAGTTTTCGGCATCCGGGGAAGGCGTCTGGGCCTCCACATGAGGCCACAGGGTGCTGTCAGCCACAGTGGCAGGAGGGGACGTGGACCAGTCTTCGGGGCCAAGGACCGGCTCAGAGGTAGAGTGCGTCACGGGGCCTTCGGTCTCCGGCTGGGCGCTGGAGACGGCCTCGGAGGTAGGGCTGGCGGTAGCAGGCACGTCGGTCGGAGGCAGCGTCAGAGCGTCCGTCCCCAGCGAAGTGAGGCCGTCCGTGGTCGGGGCTGGCGCATGGGTGGGGCTGGGGGTTTCCGGCAGCAGAGGGGTCGTGGCAGGAGTTGCCGGCGGGGTGGTGAGGGGGACGGCAGGTATGGTGGTGGGGCTGGGAGCAGAGGTGGCCGCAGGCGTGGCTGGGAGAATGGCGGGTTCGGTGGCCGTGGTCGGAGGAGACGAGGGGGACACTGCTGCGTCTGGGGTGGCTGCAGAAGGCCATGGGGTAAAGGCTGGTATATGAGCCTGGAGGGGCAGAAAGGGGGAGAGAAGAGGCAGCCAGTCAGGGCCAGAGGAAGACAACAACAGGAGGAAACCGCTTTTGGACTCTTGTGGGTGGGAAGAGAACAAAGTGGCTCCTCGCCCAGCAGGCATCCCTTCCAACTTTTCCTCAACAGGCCTCACTAATTTCCTGGTCTGAGTGAAGGCCTCTTATGGTGAGTCAGACCATTGTTCTACCTACACTGGCTGGCAGAGGCTCCCTAGAGTGTCAGGCAGGGCTCTCTATAATAGCTGAAAATTGAACCTAGGGCCTTCTGTACACGAAAGCACATGCTCCACCACCGCACTACAGCCCAGTCCTTTCCCCACTGCATATCTATTTGTTATCCCTATGCTGCAAAGCTCCTCTCCATCACGCAAGAGCTTCCAGAAGGACAGTCTCCTGTAGCTCAGTCAGTAGAGCATGAGACTCTTAACCTCAGGGTCGTGGGTTCGTGTCCCATGTTGGGGGGAAAATGTTCCTGTGTTGCAGGGGGCTTCAACCAGATGATCCTCGTGGTCCCTTCCAACTCTACCGTTCTATGAGGCTCGCTGCAGATTTAACAAATATATCGTGGCTTAAGCTTCTGTGGGTCAGAACACATCTGATTAAATTCAGAGCAGGTCTGCTACCAACAGCTACCGTGTTTCTCATAAAATAAGACATACCTAAAAAATAAGCCATGGCAGGGTTTTCTAGCGGTCACAAAATATAAGCCATACCCCGAAAATAAGACATGGTGATACGTGGAGCCCTGAGCCGGCGGGACCCAGGATCAGCCACAACGCGCGGTGTTTGAAGCCCCGATCCATTGTGACCCAGAAGTAGCCGCAGCGCGTGCCCCTTGAAGCCCCGTTCCGGCAGGACCCAGCAAAAGCCGCGGGTCCCAGCAGCGCTGCTCTTCTTCCTATCCCTGCATTGGGGGTGGGGGCAGTGGCAAAGGCAGGGGAAAGCTGTGCCTCTTCCTATCGCTGCTCTTGGGTGGGGGGGGGAGAAAAACGGCTGCCGATCCCTGCGCTGCGCTTCTTCCTATCCCTGCTCTTGGGTGGAGGGGCAACGGCAAAGGCAGGGGAAAGCTGTGCCTCTTCCTATCGCTGCTCTTGGGTGGTGGTGGGGAAACGGCTGCCGATCCCTGCGCTGCGCTTCTTCCTATCCCTCCTCTTGGGTGGAGGGGCAACGGCAAAGGCAGGGGAAAGCTGTGCCTCTTCCTATCCCTGCTCTTGGGTGGAGGGGCAACGGCAAAGGCAGGGGAAAGCTGTGCCTCTTCCTATCCCTGCTCTTGGGTGGAGGGGCAACGGCAAAGGCAGGGGAAAGCTGTGCCTCTTCCTATCCCTGCTCTTGGGTGGTGGTGGGGAAACAGCTGCCGATCCCTGCGCTGCGCTTCTTCCTATCCCTGCTCTTGGGTGGAGGGGCAACGGCAAAGGCAGGGGAAAGCTGTGCCTCTTCCTATCCCTGCTATTGGGTTGGGGGGGGAGAAAAGCGGCTGCCGATCCCTGCACTGCGCTGTGCCTCTGAGGATGTTGCCTCCGTCAGGCCGTGTGACAGCCCTGTCTCCTTCGCCCCCCCCCCCCCCGCCTCAGACACTTTCCCTTTGTTCAGCAACAGCTGGAGGAGCTGTCAAAACTTCTTCTCAGCTGCCCTCCTCCCGGCCCTCCTCCTCCCTGGGGGCACAATTATCTGGGTGCTGTGAGGGGATTATAGCGGATGAATAGGGTGTCGTTATTTGTTCATCAATAAAATCCCTTTTCCTGTATCAGATGGATCTGTGAGTTCTTATGTAAACAAATTGTGTTGGCCAGTGGGTGGGTATACAGAGTTAAAGGAAGCAGCAACACATTACTCTGAGAGAGAAAAAGTGGAATGAAGGGATACATTTTGGAGATACAGTGTCCACGTTTATAACCCAAGTTTAAAAGGTTTTCCTTGAGGTTCACAGTTTTATTACTGGTACATTTGTATCCCCCTTCAGGCAAGATTTGACACCCTATTGTTGTGTTAACAGTTGTTATCAGTTGTTAATGAGACATTAGGAGTTCTATTGGCGATTGAGGCATGCAGATGGTTCCATTTGGGCATGGCCACAAGGAAGTGAATAAGGAAAAAAGGCTTTGATAGGCACAGATATAAAATCAGTGGTGTTCACATTCGCCCTTTCTCCTGCCTCTCCTCCTCGTCCTCTTGCTCCGGAGTTCCCCACCCACAGGCATCCACAAACGTGAGTGAGTTCTCCCTCTTCCTTCCTTCCTTCCTTCCCTCCCTCTTTCAACTTTAATAAAATATTGGGGGGAGGGAGAGACTGGTGAGCCCCACCTCACATGCCCATCAACATTGGGGGGGTGGCTCTCTCAATTACAATATTTACCAGTAATTGGGGGGGGCACCTAGGCTTCTAGGAGTTGCCTGCTATGCTTAGGACAATTCAAGAAAGCAAAATGATGCATATGCTATAATATACCAGTAATATCACTGTATTTTCTTGCAGAAAACCTCCCCCACTCTGATCAGGATGATAAAGCAGAAAAGACTAGCATTTAAGATTCCTTAAATTGAATAAATGTGGATTGCTGTACCATACTTAATAAAAATAAGACATCCCCCGAAAATAAGCCATACTGTGTTTTTTTGGAGGGAAAAAGAATATAAGACGGTGTCTTATTTTAGGAGAAACACGGTAATACAGCAGGCTGAATTTTCACAAAGTGCTGCTTCCCCTGCTGCAGACACTCACCTTTTCCTCCCAAAGCCCAATCTCTGGCAGATTGCCCTGCTTTCGGAGGAATTCAAAACGGGAGCTAAGGCAAAGGATATGTAGTTGGTACAAGGAACATGTGGCTCCTCAAGTGTTGCTGAACTCCCAACACCCCCAGCCATCTTGATTAATGGTTAGGGATTAATTATTATTATTATTATTATTAGCCACCCATCTGACTGGGTTGCCCCAGCCACTCTGGCAGCTTCCAGCAAAATATAAAAAACACCATAAAACATTAGAAGCTTTCCTATATCCGCAGGCTATGAAGGACTTGCTCACAAATTTATTGACAGCTGCACGATAGCTAGGAAGTGGAAGGGGCAAAGGTGAATATAAAATGGAAGAATGATATACAGCTATTAATGAAAAATGAACATGCGCCATTAAGGTAAGACGGGGAATATGCAGGAGAAATGATTTTGATATGGAAGGTGTTTGCAGAATTTGTACTGTTAAAACGGAAAGGGGTCAAACCATCACAAGAGGTGCTGAAATTTTGGGAGGTTGGATAGTTAGAATGGAATTGTCTCGGGGTGGAGGCACACATTTTTATTTTTATTTACTTATTATTATTACTTTGTCAAAATAAAAAATAAATAATAAGAAGAAGCTTCCCTATACAAGGCAAGTTCCCCGCCCCTTTTCTACAGTGAATAAATTGTTCACTTGAGCAAAGGGGACTTGGGTTTCTCATTTTCATGGTCCTGGGGTAGCTACCTTCATCCTAGATGAGTACCTTCTGTTGGAGCCACCCACATACTCTCTAGAGCAGATGTAAGGAACCTCTGATCCTCCGGATGCCGCTGAACTACAACTCCCATCAGCCCCAGCCAGCACGGTCAATGTCCAGGGACAATGGAAGTCATAGTTCAGCAACATCTAGAGCACCACAGGTTTGCCCAGCACGTTCTCTCTAGAGCATGGAAAGTTCTAGAGGCCCACTTTCTTGGTGCCCTGAATACTAGGTCTTCAAAATGGCCGCCCTCTGGCTAACTGGGATGTCATCTGACAGGAACTAGCGGCAGACCAATCAGCAAACGAGAGCTACGAAAGACACACACCCTCTCATTGTAGATAACGGTTCCTTTTTCGCAGGCATCTTTATGTGTACAGAGGTGCTGGTGGACGCACCAATTGCATCCCCAGTGGCTGCTCACGCATCCCTGGCACCTGAAAACGACGACACAAGAACAAGGTTGAGTAGGCCCCATCGAATCTGACGCCTGCTGCTGCGCTAATGTGGAAACGGGCGGGACTCACGGTGCCGATTTCCTCAGAAGAGCCACCGCCCTGCAGTCGTAGAAGGAGAAAGGCGTTGAGGTAATGAAGACGTCGTTGAAGCGCACCATCAGCTGAATGGTTACGTGGTCTGGAAATGGAAATAAAAAAAGGCATCCCTCAAACACAGTTCGGCAGCAAACAGCATCCTATTCAGTATCTACTCTAATGGAACATAGTCCAAGATTCTAGTTGATAACTATTTCTGTTTTTGTTTTAAGCAAGAAAGCCGCATTCTGCAAACCCACCACTCGAAGAATAAATTTTGCAGTTTTCTTCAGATCTGTTTTTTACTAAGAAAAAAACCTGCGCGTCTTACTAAAATAAGGACCCGTGATTGATCAGACTGCAGAAACAAATGTCTCTCAGCATCATCTGACGCAGGGGGTGTTTATTCATGACTCAGGCTAGGACAGGCACTCCAGTCGCAAAATAGTGCATTAGCAGAGGAGGAGGAGGAGGAGGAGGAGGAGGAGGAGGAGGAGGAGGAGGAGGAGGAGGAGCGGGGGGGGGGAGGTCAAGGCTCATGAGATTTTTTGGCAGGGATCACATGGGATCTTGGCAAGGGATCAGCGACTGGGGTCAACGGAGAGGGAGAGACGGCTGGGAAGAGAAAAGCAGTCTCTCTCCCGGCGTAGATGAAGGGAAAAGAAAGTGGGAAAAGGCTAACGAAGCAACAAGTGGCCAGATGGGAAAAGACATTTTAAAAAGCAACAAACTGATAAGAGCACCAAGGTTCGGATCGCTTCACAAATGACTCCCCCTATAAAAATGCCGTGTTTAATCAAATGTTTTAATCTGTTGTGTCAATGTTTTAATCTGTTTTAGAATGTCTGCTATGCCTTTGCTTTTAAATGGTGCATCTGTGTGTCACCCTGGACTCCTTGGGGGAGGAATGTAAATTCAATAAACAACTCCAGGCAGCTTCAGACCCTGAGAAATGGCCCACTTGCCCTTCGTGGAACACTCACACCATGCACACACTGTGGCTTTTCTATCATCTATCTATCTATCTATCTATCTATCTATCTATCTATCTATCATCATCATCTATCTATCCTGGCACTCACCTGTCCCTGCTTTCAAAACTGGCGCATGGCTGGGATCTGGTGAAAGACACATGATGCCTGACCCCATTGGCACTGCCGGGCTCTCATACTCTTCAAAGAAACACGTGTAGGACTCTCCGTCCCGCAGGGCCGGCAAATCCGAAAGAGTGAGGAATACCTGCCAATCAAGAGAACGGACAGATCAATACCTTGCCGTCCTAAGGAAGATTCTCCTCTAATTAGCATTATCTCACCTTCTGAAACTGGAGGAGGATGGAAAGAACAAGGGCATGGAAAAGTAGGTGAGTAGAACACATTAAGTACCGGTTCTCGAGAGCTCGCAACAAATTTATACTAACTCTTTTTATCTGCAGATTTTTTTATTTTTTTAAAAAAAATCCTCCTCAAAATATGCAAACTTAAAGTTTCATGCCGTTAAGGAGAACGCAAACACCAAAGGCTTCGTTTCCAAGGCGCGTTTTCTAGAACTGTGAGGACAATATAAAGTGGTACCTCCGGTTGCGGATGGGATCCGTTACGGAGGTCCAGTCGGATCCTAAGGTTTCCGCAACCTCAGTACCGCTTCTGCGCATGCGCGCGACGAGACCCAGTAAAATACTTCCGGGTTTACGAAAATACTTCCGAAAATACTTCCGAAGTTTACGTAACCACAGGGTTACGTAAACGGAGGTTCGACTGTAGTTTGTTTAATACAAAATAAAAGGCATGCATTGTTCTCCCAGATGCCAGATTCTGCACTTGCTTGGGAAACCTCATAAATGCACAAGATGAACACGCTCCTTGTACACAAGATGCTATGGTCCATCAGCCACATAGGCTCCCAGAGAACCGGTACTTACCGTATTTTTCGCTCCATAAGACACACTTTTTTCCTCCTAAAAAGTAAGGGGAAATGTTTGTGCGTCTTATGGAGCGAATGTGTGGTCCCTGGAGCTGAACTGCCCAGGGGCAAAAGCAGATCGTGCTTTTTTAAAAAAAAAGAGAGAGAGAAGGGGGTGTTGAAAGGAAGCCCGCTGAGCAGCTGCTCAGCAAACTATCGGGGAGAGAGATAAGGGAGAGAGCTTCCAGCCCCGCCCCTTGCAGAGGGAGGCTGTTTCCCCAGCGACATGTGACTGGCTGATTAGATTATCTGTCTGGAAACTGTAGAAATGGCTTCCTGAAGCTGCAGAACTGTGAGTTAAACCCCATAAAACAGGTTTTTTCCCCTTTGCAAAGTAAGCTCAACAACTTTGAGCTGATCCTCAAAAAATGGGGCTTTTCTCCTTTGCAAAAGCTGCAGAAATTTGAGCTGATCCACAAAAAACGGGGCTTTTCTCCTTTGCAAAAGAAGCTGCAGAAATTTGAGCTGAACCTCAAAAAATTGGGGCTTTTCCCCTCTAAAAACTAGGTACGTCCTATGGTCCGGTGCGCCTTATAGAGCGAAAAATACGGTAATTAAAAAGCTATTGCACACGTGGGGCAGTGAAAAGCACAAACAACTTCCCAAATTCCCCACCCCACCCCATCCCCTTCACAAATGACTTCACAGCCTTCAAAAATGGGGGCATGACGGGGCTGGGGCAGAGAGAGACGTTTTTCTCATCATCACAGCTCACGTTTTTCTGTTCTTCTCTGCTGATGTTGGCCGGGCTCAGGGACTGGACGGAGAGACACTGCTGGGTGGACTCAAAGCCCCACAGCCACTGCTCACTCACTTTAAAGCTGGAGCACTCAGAGCGACGGCTGCACCTGCAGAGATACGTATACAGGAAAACAGAACGGAGACCTTAGACTGCCCTAAAAGGGAGAGGACCTTTCTTCTCTCCAGTCAAGTGCTCGTCCATAAGCAAACAGATAGAGAAGATTATCTGGCACAAAAGTGGATGCGTCCAGAATGTCAGGCAAGGTTCTCCCTGCCCAGAAAGCACACAGCTGTGATGAATTTGCTGAGCATCATCCAAATGACGTCCACATAATGCTAAGCCAAGGTTTGCCTGGCCTAGGTGTAGCTAGCTTGAATGTCCGAGCCCAGTCTAGCAGACTAGCTATGGTTTGGTTCCTTTTATTATTATCTTTGGATAAGATTATTTAAACGTTCGATACACTCGTATCTTGGTTCTTGAACGCCTTCATACTCGTACATTTTGGCTCCTGAACGCTGAAATAAGTGTTCCAGTTTCAAAACATTTTTCGGAAGCCAAATGTCCGACGCGGCTTCCGCTTGAGTGCAGGAAGCCCCTGCAGCCAATCGGAAGCTGCGCTTTGGTTTTCGAACATTTCAGAAGTCGAATGGACTTCTGGAACAGATTACATTCTGTTATTTTTTTATAACAGTTCTAAGTTATAAGAGTTCTAAGATGGCGGCGCGCATAGATGCAGCGGTTGCTCAGTGCTCTCCCTTATTTTTAAGTGTTTCGTATGGCTTTTACTCTGTTACTCATGTTGAGTACATTTTTGGTTGGGGAAACAATTGTTTAAATGAAAAATGAATTTTTAAAAATTATTTATTATTATTATCATTATTATTATTATTTAAATCCAATTTCGTTGTACTTGTACAATGACAATAAAGATATAAAGATAAAGATACATTCAAGAACCAAGGTACGACTGTATATGGCAATGTAATTGTTACCTTTCATAATTATATAACAGACCTTTTCATTTTCATTTTATTTTGTGGAATTAAACTGTTCTTAAAAACAAAAAAAGCTATGGTTTGGGCTCCTGATAACAAATCATGGTGTGATGCCATGGTTTGTTGCTGGCTTGTTTTAACTGTGGTTCTGTCAATGCCCTGCTATTTCATGGCACGGAGTCATTCCACAAGCACTGCTGGCAAAATGGATGGTGGCCTCAACTGTGGCACACTGTGTGTGTGCATTGTCAGGATGGTCCATGACAATTGTAAAACCTTGCAACTGCCACCACAACCACTAAGCTCTTCTGTCCCAAAACAAGTCACGCAGAACAGTTATCTCCCTCCCCAACTGGCCAGTAGTTCCCCACTCTCCTCTGAGTACAGCCTGGGTGGGGTATCTATGGCCCTCCAGATGTTGTTGGGACTCCAACTCCCATCAGCCCCAGCAAGCATGTCCAGTGGCCAGGGCTGATGGGAACTGTAGGCCAACAACATCTTGAGGGCCACAGGTTCCCCATCCCTGGCCTAAGGTGTTTGCAGACTGACAGCTCCCAACACAATTCATTTATTGTTCCTTCGCCATAAACTGCACACCTAATTCAAACTACAAGAAAGAAGATTCCACCTAAACATTAGGAAGAATTTCTTGACAGTAAGAGCTGTTCGACAGTGGAATTTGCTGCCAAGGAGTGTGGTGGAGTCTCCTTCTTTGGAGGTCTTTAAGCAGAGGCTTGACAGCCACCTGTCAGGAATGCTTTGATGGAGTTTCCTGCTTTGCAGGGGGTTGGACTGGATGGCCCTTGTGGTCTCTTCCAACTCTATGATTCTATGATGCTATGATTCTATGATTCCAATGACTGCTCTGTGGGGGTAATTGCACACTTTGCGTGGACATTCTTGCAATTTTCTGTCCAAGTTAGCGGGCAAAATGCAGCCCTGTGGCTCGGAAAGGTGTAATCCTCCCAACTAGCACGTGTTTAAAAAAATAAAAAAAATAATCTTGTTCAATCCCAAGTGTCAATCTCTGGTCCTCCAGGCCCTTCTCTGCCCCTGGCCAGTTGGCCCAGCCTCAGCCACCAGCTGGCAGAAATCCAAGGCCGATCGGCCTGCACCCCCCAGGGCAGCTGCTTCTGCTGTGATCCTCCTCTGGGGGACAGGAAACAATACCCATCCTTCCCTGCAGAAGAAGTCATTGTGTTCCCCCGCCTCCTTTTTAACCCCTGTGGCCAGCCGAAACAACTCCTCTCACCTTCGCCCAAAACGTAAAAAACTAGGGTTTCGGAGGCAAGTTTAGCCAGTTTGAAACAAACGGGAAACTTTTAACTCCCCAAACAAGCTTGTCTCTCCCTGAATTTGTGCA